>JASDDO010000004.1:125242427-125573805 GCA_030015575.1 Agapanthus africanus | reverse complement strand
CCTCGCTTCAGGTTTTGGCGGGTGACTTGTCGCGCCCGCAGGGGTCTAGGATTTCATTGCACAGGCTATCCACACGACCAGGGGAACGTCGGGTTTCAGTAGCGGCTCTATGAAACCCGGGGATCCCAGATATCTGTATTGTTCTGTGATGCTTATTACATTTCTGTGATGTTGCATTTTATCACGCCTTGAGCGAATATTATATATTGATATATATACTAGTAGATGTTGTATATGTTTTGCATTCGCGCTAGTCCAGTCCCCGCTTTGTCGTTAGTTAAGTAACCTAACGGGTGATGACGGGACCCAGTGGCGAATGCGGATGGCATATACGTACATCATTATTTTCGTTCTTTATTGGTGAGATCAATTGATGGGACTGCGTTGATTCGGATCAATGCAAGCTAAACAAACCTATTCTGATGTTGTTGGAACAATTTTTGAAAAAGCTGTTATTGCAAGAGCGTTCTCTTTTGTTTTGCACAGTGGTATTCAGTTGGAATATCCTGCTCCTCAGTCGACGAGGCAAGGGCCGAGATCCCTTCACCGGGAGTGACCCCTTGGACAGAAGTTTGCGTCAGGGTAATAACTTCACTATAGCCGATTACTTTTTCTTTGTGATTGATTCAAATTCTTGTTGTGTGTGTAACTCGAATGAGTTTCTTTGTGTCGGTTTAGAAAATGAATAGAATTCACAATCAAAGAATTATTTGGCCGCAATCAACTACAGTGTCGGATGTAGATCGTTAGCGAGTGCGGATCATCCACAGGGATTGTGCGATTCGTTTGTATTTTTGATTTGTTTGAATTGAAAAGTTAATAGAAAAGAAAAGAAAACATGATTCAATATTTTTATCAATGAGTTTCAAGTATCACTATTCTAATCAAGAATCAAGAAAATGATAAACATCGAGAATCGAGTTTTGATAGAATTCCAATCACTTTAGGGTTTCAAGATTTGAAGTAAAGCTTGTAGGAATCGAGTAAATTGTAGATGTGATGAAGATTCAAGATTACGATTTCTTATCTAGTAACAAATTGATGCTAAATCGATGTCGAATTCATCGAGGATCAAGGATCTTGTGAGGAATTAGGGTTCCTCATCCTATCCTTTGTCCTTTCGATGAATAACATTCACTAGATAGCTTCTTGAAAGTCGAATGATCAATTGTCGATCTCTAGATCGTGCGAAAGGAATCAAGAACACATTCGCATCGATCTAGATCATCGATCAATCGATTTTCAAGAATTTACAATTGTGTTAAGACTTAAGAAAACGTTTAACAATTCATCAACATCATCATTGTACAATTGTTTCGATTCCTCCACTAACGGAGTTTTATTCAAGCATCATCACAAAGAACATATTCAAGAATCGAAATATAAGCATAATGCTCGAATTGAAATGTAAACAAGTTTAAAGAATCTTCACATTTATTACATCAACAAGTAGTTACAACTATCGAGATTTACAAGAGGTAGGAACTTCGCTCGTTGAATCTTGCATCGCTTGGCTTCTTAAGTCTTGGATCGCTTCGATCTCGTGCTCCGTTGAAATCCGGTTCCGCTTCTAAAGGATCTTGATGACTTGCTTGGCTTCCACTCAAAGAATCTTGAGGTTTCTTGATTTTGGATTGGATTAGGGTTAGGGTTTTGACACAAGCTTTGTCACTAGACTTGTGGGTTGAATTTGGGGAAGATGAAGATTGAACTAGAATTTAGCCAACAAAATTAGTTATGTCAACAAGTGAGCCTAGGGGTCTATTTATAGGTTTCCCAAACCCTAGGTCTAGGTCTTTGAATTTACAATTCCCTCCAAAAGTTTGTTGTAGGGAGAGGCTTCTAGATGTAGTTAGTTAGGAGCTTAGCTTAAGCTTTAAGCTAGGAATGTTTAGTTTAGAAACCCTAAGTTTGCTGAACTGGCAGAAGCTTCTGGGGCTTTCTGGAGAATGTAATGTCTTTCTAAAGTGTTGAAGCTGATGTAGGAGTTATGAAGCAATTTTGGGGTGGTGACGTGGACAAGCCGCCGCGGAACCACGGCGCAAGGCGGCTCCGGCCGCGGTTCCGCGGCCAAGTGGCTTCTGTGGAGCTTCAAACTTCATGGTATGTTTGCTTCTGTACTTTGATGTATTTCCTGATATGTTGAATCTCTTAATGCTTCTTAGATCAATACCAGATTCCAAATCTATGAGTTGGCGTCTTTTTAACGGTCTTCGTTTGTAAATTTGACCGATCTTTTGTAATGTCCTGCACAGACTTCGAAACACAAGTTGCGATATATAGGAATGATGCCATGCTATGAAATGCAGTAAATTTCCTTTATAGTGCCGGTTTTAGAGTCTAACACATGCAATCTGATATTTAACAACTGATTTGCTAATATGTGCGATATGAATGCCGAACACTTCTAGATGAGTGCAAATGATAGGGAAATTGCCGGTTAAAAGATGCAGTATTTTTGACTGTTCAAATTCCCTCAAACTTATTTTCGATCGTCTCGAGCGAACATTTTATTAAAAAGAAGGAGAAAATAAAGAAAGAGAAAAACTAACTAGCACACTTTCGTAGGCAGCACGATTGCACTGAGCACGTGCAACAAGCCTTTAAACCTCTCGGTGTCCCTAGTAGGAGAAGTGTTGTCTCCTGAGGGTTTTCAGCGGATTGCACCCACAAAATCCAATAATAAATGGAAGATCATGAAATTTACATTTAAAGAAAAGAATTGTAAAAGAAAGACTTTGAAAATTAGGGTTTCCAACTAAGCTACCTTTTAGGTTGTCATGAGCCCTATCTTAATGGTCATGAAAAGATGTCGGAAATCACGTCCTCCCTCAATAAAACATCGTCTTATTCTTCATTCCTATCTTTCTTCCAAATTTCGATCATATAACCCTGCGTGTGTGTAAAGACATCCCTATACCTGGAGAATTCAATTCAAGCTATCATTCTCTTGCCCATCAGCCTTAGTACTTTTTAATTAATGAATATTTAGATGAGATTGCTCACACACTTTCATGCGACCGTTAATACTTCTTGAGGTACTAACCGACCGATTACTCCTGTGCTTGCTTACTTGGTGTATTTTTCTCGTCTTGCACCACCTAAGGCTTAGCAGTGACTCCCAGACCAGTTGGCCTTAGGGCACTAGGTGAAGAGGCACCCTCGCTATATTTTTTTATTGCTACCTTGGCGATAACAAAACCAGTGTTCATTTTTCTCACCACTTTATATTTTCTTCACTTTTTTTTATTTCCTTCATACTTTTGGCTTTAAGACAAGAGCATTTCAAGGTATCATCTACTATCCCAGGCTTCAAGACGTGTGTAAGTGCGAATAGCAGGGTATCAACGTTCAAAATGTTTGGCTTCCAGAATAGAAACTATTTTTCAGACTTATTTTTATCCTCAGATTAGTGACGTCCTTCATCTTACTAACCCTTGGGACAACGGCTCATAACTACTTATTACTAGTTCGTATAAGAAAACTTCTAATTTTCTTGGTTTTCTTAAATTTTTTAATCTCATGGATGTAATTTTTCACTATCTAATCTTTCATTATCTTATTTACGTACAAAAAATGTTTAAATATTAAAATATTTTTATATTTTGCAATTTTAAATTTTTATGGATTTTGAAATTTTTTAAATTTTTTTATAAGTTTTTAAAGAAATGTTTTGTGCTTATGCAAATGATATGCAAATGATGCAAAAAATAAGCACAAACCTCCCCCAAACTTGTTTTCAACAGTGTCCTCACTGTTGCCAACCGTTATATCTACAAACCTGTAAGCCTGGAAGGAATTTATTAGTGGGGGCAAAATATATAAGTGAAGAATTTCCCCCAAACTTACCTTTTTCACTCACCTCCAGAAAAGATGATGCAGTGATATGCAGGATATGAAGGTGAGACGGAGGAATTTTAATCCAAATAAAATGGCTCCTGTAAGAAAAAGAGCTCCTCCGTGGGGTCAGTGGAAAAATACGGCTTTAGTCTATGTCCATTCACTTTGAAAAATGTGTCGTTTTTAACATTTTCTACTTCTACTGCCCCGTGCGGGTATACAGACCGCACAACAAAAGGTCCCTTCCACCGAGATCGAAGCATACCCGCGTGAAGGTGTAGTCGTGAATCATAAAGAAGGACTTGTTGACCTGGTGAAAATGTTTTCCTCAAAATGTTTTTATCCTGAAAAACCTTAGTCCTATTCTTTACGATCACAGCGTTATCATAAGCTTCATCGCGGAGTTCGCTTAGCTCATTTATTTGCAGCTTCCGAAAGTTGCAAGCTTGGTTTAGGTCAAAGTTGATTTCCTTAATAGCCCACAATGCTTTATGCTCAATCTCGACGGGTAAGTGACATGCCTTCCCAAACACTATCCTATATGGAGACATCCCTAGGTCGGTTTTAAATGCAGTTCGGAATGCCCAAAGTGCATCCGTCAGTTTGGTCGACCAGTCTTTTCTATTTTTAGCAATAGTCTTCTCCAAGATTAATTTGATCTGTCTGTTTGAGATCTCAGCCTGCCCGCTCGTTTGGGGATGATAGGGTGTAGAAAGTCGGTGGTTGATTGAGTATTTCCGCATCAAAGTCTCGAAAGACCTGTTGCAGAAATGTGTCCCATTATCGCTAATAACAGCGCGTGGGTGTCCAAATCGCGAAAAGATATTCTCTTTCAAGAACTTAATGACAACTTTCCTGTCATTAGTGCGAAATGGAATGGCTTCAACCCACTTTGAGATATAATCAACCGCCCGCAGTATGTACAAATTCCCATAGGAGTTGGGAAAGGGACCCATAAAATCAATGCCCCAAACATCGAAAATTTCAACAACCAGAATGGGTTGCTGAGGCATTTCATTTCTCTGGGAGATTCTACCCGTGTACTGACATTGTGTACAGGTTTTTCAATAGTCAAATGCGTCCTTGAATAAGGTCGGCCAATAAAAACCACATTGCAAAACCTTTTCCGCCGTCTTTTTAGGACCGAAGTGACCCCCACAGGCCTGATCATGACAAAAAGAAAGAACACTCTTGAACTCTTCTTTCGGGACACACCGATGAATGATCTGATCAGGACAATACTTAAACAAATATGGATCGTCCCAGTAAAAGTGTTTTACTTGGGATAGAAAACGGTATTTGTCCTGTTTTGACCAATCGCTGGGTATAAGTCCCGTGACAAGATAGTTCACAATATCCCTGAACCAAGGTTCATTGGATACGCTCAAGTGTTGTTCGTCAGGAAACGAATCATTGATCGGCAGGGTCACAGGGGAAGAAGAGATGCGTGAAAGATGGTCGGCTACTACGTTTTCACATCCTTTCTTATCTTTAATAACATGATCAAATTCTTGTAGTAGAAGGATCCAACGCATTAGTCGACATTTTGCATCTTTCTTCGCCAGAAGATGTTTTAAGGCGGAATGGTCAGTGTACACAACTATAGGAGAGCCAATTAAGTAAGGCCTGAATTTTTCTAATGCAAATACAACCGCTAAAAGTTCCTTTTCGGTGGTTGTATAATTGATTTGAGCATCATTCAGGGTCTTACTTGCATAGTATATCATGTGTGGCATCTTTTCGATGTGCTGTCCTAAGACTGCACCTACTGCAAAGTCGGATGCGTCACACATTATCTCAAAGGGGTAGTCCCAATTTGGAGATGATAGAACAGGGGCTGAAGTGAGTGAGTGTTTAAGTGAGTCGAAAGCTGTCTCACAATCCGAGTCAAAATGGAAGGTCGTATCCTTGGCCAGGAGAAGAGTTAAAGGTCTAGCAATTTTGCTAAAGTCCTTAATGAATCTCCTATAAAAGCCTGAATGGCCAAGGAAAGATCGAATATCTTTGACGCTTTTGGGATGAGGGAGGTTTTGAATGACATCTATCTTAGCTCTGTCAACCTCAATGCCTTTCTGTGAAATAACATGTCCAAGAACAATTCCTTCTTGGACCATGAAATGGCATTTTTCCCAGTTCAAAGTTAAGTTCTTCTCTTTGCAACGAGTAAGAACTGCGTCAAGATTCGATAGGCAATCAGAAAAAGAGTCTCCAAAAATCGAGAAATCGTCCATAAAGATCTCCAGAAAATTCTCTACCATATCAGAGAATATCCCCATCATACACCGCTGAAATGTAGCGGGAGCATTGCATAGCCCAAAGGGCATGCGACTGTAAGCAAAGGTACCAAAAGGACAAGTAAAAGTGGTTTTATCTTGATCCTTTTTGGCGATGGGGACCTGATTATAGCCTGAGTATCCGTCCATAAAACAATAATACTCTCGTCCTGCTAAGCGTTCCAGCATTTGATCAATGAAAGGTAGAGGAAAGTGGTCTTTCCTCGTGGCGGCATTGAGTTTTCTGTAATCAATACATACACGCCACCTAGTTTGGGCGTGTGACTGAATCAACTCATTCGCCTCATTGGTTATAACAGTGATGCCGGATTTCTTAGGGACGACATGTATAGGACTCACCCATTGGCTATCGGAGATGGGGTATATAATACCATTATCTAGGCATTTGACGATCTCTTTCATCACTGCTTCCTTCATGACGGGATTCAACCGTCTCTGTGGTTCTCGGGTTGGTCTGGCATCATCCATCACATGTATATGATGTTCAACAATCAAGGGACTAATCCCTTTGATATCCGCCATAGTCCAACCAAACGCCTCTTTGTTAGATCTCAATACCGATAAAAGTGCATTCTCTTGCTCTGATGCTAGAGAAGCGGATATGATAACCGGTAAAGACTCCTTCTCACCTAAATAAGTATATTTAAGATGAGAAGGTAAAATTTTTAGACCTAATTCAGGCGGAGAAATGATAGAAGGAGGGATCATCGAGTGATTTTTGGAATTACAAAGAAGCTCAGATCCTGTGAAAGATACAGACTCGGGTGGAGAAAAGTCAGGAGTGCAGGACTCAAGTGTAGGAAAAGTGTCCTCACTAAGATCATGTGTGAGATCAAACAGAGATGTGGTAATGTCGTCGAGATCAGTAAAGCATAGTTCCTCAGCTCCACAACTATCGGGAGCGATCTCGTGGATAGAGCACACATCGAGAATATGAGCAGAGGGTTCTGATGGCTGACTTCCAACATTGTAGATATTTAGTTCAATGGTCATATTTCCAAATGATAAGTTCATTGAACCATTTCTACAGTTAATAACAGCGTTTGAAGTGGCAAGGAAAGGACGACCCAGAATCACCAGAATTTGGCCCCGGGGGTTTGCTACAGGCTGTGCGTCGAGTATAATGAAGTCTACAGGGAATACAAATTCCCCGACCTTTATCAACACATCCTCTAGTTCACCCCTTGGTTTGGTAATTGAACGGTCTGCCATTTGGAGAGTGCAGTGAGCAGGTTTTAGCTCTCCAATCCCTAGTTGCTCATATACAGAATATGGAAGTAGGTTAACACTTGCGCCAAGGTCTAAAAGTGCACGATTTATGTTTTTACCCCCAATAGAAATCGATATTGTAGGACATCCTGGGTCCTTACGTTTCTTTGGTAGCTGGGGGATAAAAGCAGTGCTAATGTTATTAGATATGAAGACCTTCTTCGGCTCTTGAGTCTTCCTCTTCCTAGTGCACAAGTCCTTAAGAATTTTCGCATAAGCGGGGACTTGTTGAATCGCATCTAGGAGAGGGATATTGATGTTAACCTGTTTGAACATTTCCATAATTTTCTCCATATGAGGACTCGTTCTATTACCCCTTAACCGATTCGGGTAAGGAGCTTTCGCAATAAGCGCCGGGTCCATCATAGGAGAAGGAAGAGGGGGTAGACGAGATCCCAAAAGAGGAGTGGGGACCGTCTATGGAGATCTAGAAGGGCTATACTGAGGTGTCGAGCCTAGTGGGAAATGGAGAATAGGCTCGCGAGAAAGTGGTGGGGTAGAAGAACAAGGATCAGAAGTAAAAGTGTGTATGTGAGGAAAGGTCTCAGCCGGGGTGTTATTGATAGGATTTTCAATATCATCAATTCCTTCCCCGACATGGTTGTTCAACATTCTTCCCGATATCAAAGTTGTGACGGCATTTACATTGTAATGCCCAGGATTTGGTAGGGGTTGAGAAGGAAGTTTCTCTTTTTCTCTCGCACTCATTTCGGCTTTAAGTCGTGCGATTTCAGCTTCCATCGATCTGATACTCTCAGCTTGGGACGCTGAGTTTTTCTTTATCTCACTGACGGAAGTTCTAACCTCAGCCGAAACCTCTATGAAATTTGACAAAAGTGATTTCATGGTTTGAGTGAATTGAGAGAGTTCGTCAGAACCGGTCAACTGCATAGGATTAGACTGTGCAGGAGTGTTGACCTGGTTGTGGAAATTTTATGACTGGTAGGGGTGCTGAGTGAGTTGAAGTGGTTGCTGTTGTGGTGGAAGAGCCCTTTGGAAATTATTTTGGCTTGGAACCGTGTTTTGATGAGATTGTTGTTGGTTCCAAGCAAAATTCGGGTGATTCCTCCAACCCTGATTGTACGTGGAAGAATATGGATCGTTTCTAGGTCTTTGAAATGCGGCATTAGTATGCTCGTGACCTTGAAACGCAGAGTTTAATGGACATTCTTCCGTTAAATGAGACGGATCAGAACAGCACCCACATACAGTTTTGGGGAGAGACATTGGGTTTAAAGAGGCTGCAGAAAATTTGTGTTCCATAGCGTCGAGCTTCTTTTGCATTGCTGCCATCTCAGCTCGAACACCTATGGACACATCTATTTGATGTACGCCACCCCTATTCAATGATTGGGTTCCACTCTCCCACTGTAGTGATTTTTCAGCGAACTCTTCTAAAAATTTCCAGGCTTCCCCATCATCCTTGGTCATAAAAGTACTTTGACACATGTTTTCAAGGTTCTGTTTAGTGTTTGGGTTAATGCCCTCATATATGATTCGGCAAAGATCCCATCTCGGGATGCCGTGATGAAGATATTGAACCAATAGATCCTTGAAACGTTCAAAGCATTTAGAGAATGGTTCAGTAGGGAGCTGGGTAAATTGATTCAGTTCGCTACGGATTCGAGCTGTCTTTTGCATTGGGTAAAATTTCTTAAGGAATGCCGCGACGAATTCTTCCCAATTCATGATAGATTGTGCGGTAGTGTTATATAGCCACTTCTCGGCTATATCGCACAAAGTAACTGGAAGAAGTCGTAGACGCATAGCATCCACTGAAAGTTGTGACGTACCCATCATTGCGCATACGTTTTCAAATTTGGTAATGAAAACGTAAGCGTCCTCAGTCTCGAGTCCGTGGAATTTAGGTAAAAGGTTGATGTATTGGGGTTTAATTTCAAAATTATCCCCGTTGGCTGGTGGAATGGATAAGCAGGTCGAAAGAGGACCTCGCAGTGGATAGCACCTCTCTTGGAGAGAGATGCGGGGTGGATTCTGCGCACCAACGGACGGTGGCAGATTAGTGTTAAAGAAGTTCGATGGAGGTGGATCCATCGATGTGGGTGCGGTGGTGGGTAAAGAAGAAGAAAATGGAGAAATACCAACTTCGGAGTCGATAAAGGGTACACGGACTAAACTGGCACTAGAATCCCGTGTCCAGCCTATCTTGTACTAAAAAGGGTTAGTACAAGTGGCAGCGTTGACTTATAATTAGGGATAGTGAATGAATGAATGCGGTGTTTGTTTTGAAAAGTGGACGGATTTTTGAAAATATGATGCAACACAACAAATGCAACACACAAAACCCTAATTCTAGGGGTCGCCTAGGTCAGATCTCTAGACCGCTCCTAACTCCCAGAAGACAAGACGCAGGATAAATCCTCCACTGCCTCCTTGTCTCTCCTGTGGCCAGGTAAGTGCCAGGTAAGTGGGAGGTTCTCCACTACGTAAGTAGTGGGCCTAATTAAGTAACCACTAGCCTTCGACACACTTGCCTTAGACACCACAAGAGAAACGCAGATAAGCAATGAATTACCCACGGCCTTCTTCTGTCCTAAGTGAGCGCGACGATCCTTAGAGTCATCTCTAGATTTCTTTTAGTTAATTGGGGTAAATGTGGATGCAAGTTTTACGATTTTTGGGGCTTAGGAAGGGTAATGAACTCTGTAGGGTGTTTTTCGTCACCCCAGTGAGATGGGAATACGCGCGCGCTTGTCAGGCGTACTACAGATTCCCCCTGCCTAGGGTAGGCCGGGGTTTAATGATTGTGGGGATCCGAATCTCCGGCAGCCGCGGACTAAGCTGCCGTTAATTACCCATCGCCTTTGGGGCGAGGGAACCTCCGATTGACGGGTTAAACTGGTCATGCGAACTCAATGTGCAGTGTGCGTGTGTTTTGAAAAGGGGTTTTGGATATATCGGGAGCCACGCAGAGTTTTTTACGGGGGTCCCGCTACCCGGATAGCGGGCTGGGGGTCAAGGGGGCTAGCAGCCCCCTTGCGGGGTGCGGGGCAGCGCCCCGTTAGAAATTTTTTTCTAACAGGGACAGTGTCGTGGAGTACGTGTATGTATAAATTTGTATACATATGTATATATGTGTATATGTACACAAAAAGAGGGGGAAAAGACATCCAAGGGATGCGCAGGTGCGCAAGCGCGCGCGCCACGTGTCGGCACGCGGGCGACTTGCGCACTTGCGCAGTTGCGCATGCGCGCGCGCCACGTGTCGGCACGCGGGCGACTTGCGCACTTGCGCACTTGCGCAAGCGCGCGCCACGTGTCGGCACGCGGGCGACTTGCACACTTGCGCAGTTGCGCAAGCGCGCGCGCCACGTGTCGGCACGCGGGCGACTTGCGCACTTGCGCAGTTGCGCAAGCGCGCGCCACGTGTCGGCACGCGGGCGACTTGCGCACTTGCGCAGTTGCGCAAGCGCGCGCCACGTGTCGGCACGCGGGCGACTTGCGCACTTGCGCAGTTGCGCAAGCGCGCGCGCCACGTGTCGTCACGCGGGCGCCTTGCGCACTTGCGCAAGCGCGCAGGTGAGGCACAACAGGCTTTTAGCCTAAAAAAATTTCTCAGAAGAGAAATCAGAGAGGAGTTGGACTCCTGAATGTGTTTTTCTTCTTTTTTGGGGGGTTAATGGAAGGGGTTCTTCTTCTTCCTCCTGTTGCTTGCTGGATCTTGAAGATCAAGAGATGTGAAATCTCAAAATCTCTCCTTTTTAAGATCTGATGACAGATCCAAGTTCCCCTTTGTGGGTTTGGTGGTGGAAAACTATTTAGTTTTGAAAAAGGAAGAGTAAAACTCTTGATTTAATTCAAAAGAAAGAAGAAGGTTTTGGAACCTTGAAGAAGGAAGAAAGAGCTCAGCTCTAATTTTTTTTGGAATGAAAAGTGTTATTTTTTTATTCATCATCATTTTGCCTTTTAAAGGCTTACATATTCGCATATAGCCCCTTGGGCTTCACAAAAATGGCGTCTTGGCCATCCCATGGCTCATGTGCCATTTCATTTTTTGCACATAAGCCATGGGCTTACAGAATATTGGCTTTATGCCCATTTTGCATACATTCATGTATAAAAAATTACATAAAAATTATTTATTACATGATTTTGTTGTTGGCATGGGGAGGCTGGCCGCGGGCTCGACTTGGGCATGGGTCCGCTTGACTTGGGCTTGGGCCCACCTGGCTTGGGGTTGACCTTGACTTTGACTCGGTCAACGGGGGTGTAAATTTTTACCCCAACAAAGTGCCCCCCATCAATAAATGCACACCGCACATTTGAGTTGTGTGCATGAAATTGATGGATCTTGAAGCTGAACTTCGAGGTGGAACATCATTCCGGAGGCGAAGCATCATCCCGGGGAGCATGATTCCCGAGGATCGGAGCATCATTCCGATTCGCGGAGCATAATTCCAATGTCAGAGCATCATTCCGAAGCGCGGAGCATAAGTCCAGGGTCGGAGCATCATTCCGATTTGCGGAGCATAATTCCAGGGTCGGAGCATCATTCCGATTTGCGGAGCATAATTCCAGGGGATCGGAGCATCATTCCGATTTGCGGAGCATAATTCCAGGGATCGGAGCATCATTCCGATGAGCGGAGCATAATTCCAGGATTCGGAGCATCATTCCGAAGAGCGGAGCATAATTCCAGAGATCGGAGCATCATTCCGATGAGCGGAGCATAATTCCAGGATTCGGAGCATCATTCCGAAGAGCGGAGCATAATTCCAGAGTTCGGAACATCTTTCCGAAGAGCGGAGCATGATTCCAGGGGTTCGGAGCATCATTCCGAAAGGCGGAGCATGATTCCAAGGATCGGAGCATCATTCCGATGATCGGAGCATAATTCCAGAGTTCGGAACATCTTTCCGAAGAGCGGAGCATGATTCCAGGGGTTCGGAGCATCATTCCGAAAGGCGGAGCATGATTCCAAGGATCGGAGCATCATTCCGATGATCGGAGCATAATTCCAGAGTTCGGAACATCTTTCCGAAGAGCGGAGCATGATTCCAGGGGTTCGGAGCATCATTCCGAAAGGCGGAGCATGATTCCAAGGATCGGAGCATCATTCCGATGATCGGAGCATAATTCCAGGGTTCGGAGCATCTTTCCGAAGAGCGGAGCATGATTCCAGGAGATCGGAGCATCGTTCCGAAAGGCGGAGCATGATTCCAGAGTTCGGAGCATCATTCCGAAAGGCGGAGTATGATTCCAAGGATCGGAGCATCATTCCGATGATCGGAGCATAATTCCAGGGTTCGGAGCATCTTTCCGAAGAGCGGCAGATATTCTGACCGAAGCATAATTTCGATGCAGAGGTTGATTCCCAAGCGAAGCATAATTCCGACAGGGAAAGCAAATACTCCGAGGCGAAGCTTGATTTCGACACGGGGTACATTCTGAGATGAAGCATGATTCCGGCGCAGAGCTTGTCGGTTGACTTGATTCCGAGGCGAAGCATAATTTCGACAGGGAAGGAAGGTACACCGGGGCGAAGCATCATTTCGACACGGGGTGCACATTCTGAGACGAAGCTTGATTCCGACGCAGAGCTGGTTGGTTGATTTGATTCCGAGGCGGAGCATAATTCCGGCAGGGAAGGTAGATATCCCGAGGCGAAGCATGATTTCGACACGGGGTAAATTCTGGGACGAAGCATGATTCCGCCGTAGAGGTTGTTGGTTTGATTTGATTTGGGTTGACATCAGCATCGCTACACTGGAATATGGTACCGAGAGCGAATCATCACTTGTCATGAGAGGATTTGGGAATTGGTTTTTTTTTTTTTTGTTTGGCATCAGCATCGCTACACTGGAATAATGCCAGGAGCAACTCATCATTTGCCCCGAGAGGATTTGGGAGAAATTGGGATTGTTTTACGCCCATGGATTGTATACGGTTTTGCAGGATGTATGATCCAGACCGTAGGGCCGGAAAAATTTCAGGACTTTGTCGGCGTCTGCATCGCTGCACTGGAATATGGTTCCAGGAGCGACTCATCATTCGCCGTTGGGGTATGGGATTTGGAATTTGGTTGGCGTCTGCATCGCTGCACTGGAATATGGTACCAGGAGCGACTCATCATTCGCCGTTTGGAATTTGAATTTGGAATTTTGTTGGCGTCTGCATCGCTGCACTGGAATATGGTACCAGGAGCGACTCATCATTCGCCACTTGGGGATTGGGGAGCGACGGCTTAGGAGACAGGTTTAGGTCCCTGTCACCTAAGGCTTTTCAATTTTATGGGCCGTGAGGGTCCCATAAAAGCATTTTCTCCCTACGAGTCGTAAGGATCCCGCAGGTGTGTTTTCTCCTTAAGAGTCGTGAGGACTCCTAAGTGTGTTTTTCCTTTATGAGTCGCAAGGATCCCACAAAGGTTTGTTCTCCTCATGTATCGTGAGGACACATGAGTGGGTCTTCTCAATGGAGCATAATTCCGAAGGCGGAGACCAGCCGCGTAACTGGTAATTGTGGTGGGGCATGGGTATGACGAGAATTATTTGAGCCCGTGGATTGTATACGGTAGTCAACTTGGGAACCAACCGTAGGGCCGGGAGAATTTTGGGAAATTGGATTTTGGTTGGCGTCTGCATCGCTACACTGGAATATGGTACCAGGAGCGACTCATCATTCGCCGTTTGGAATTTGAATTTGGAATTTTGTTGGCGTCTGCATCGCTGCACTGGAATATGGTACCAGGAGCGACTCATCATTCGCCGTTTTTTTTTTTTTTTTTTTTTTTTTGCATTTTTTTGTTTTACCGCGATTGCTCTATCATTTCAGCTTTTCTTATCGCGAAGGTCGCGATTGCCCCATCATTTCGGCTTTTATTCGCGGTTGCCCCATCATTTCGGCTTCATTTTCATCTTTATTTTACTCGCTGATTTTTATTGCGAGTTGCCCCATCATTTCGGCTTTATTTTCATTTTCATTTTTACTCGCTGATTTTTATTGCGAGTTGCCCCATCATTTCGGCTTTATTTATTTTTCTTTTATTTACACATTTCTTTTGTTTATTTACATTTTTTTTTTTTTTACATTTCCAGTTTAACGACTTAGAGGTCGACTGTTCCAGTTTAATGACGTGGTGGTCGATTGTTTTCAGAGAAAGGAAGATGCCTGAGAGAATCGGTTTCACGAAGAACTTCGGTCTCCGTTTGTATGAAATTGGCGGTTGCAGCTTGACTGTTCGTTAACACGCCTTTGGACAGTTCTATCTCTCCTGCCTTGTATTGCTTTTCGACCCAATCTTTGAAGACGAAGCAGTCCTCAATGGCATGGCCTATCACTCTGTGATAGGGGCAGTATTTGGGGTCGTCGGTCCTATTCGCTTCCTGCGGTCTTTTTGACTCTGGCAGTTGTAGACCGTTCTTCAGGGCGTCTTTGAATATTTTACGGATTTTGTCCCTTCTGAAGGAATAAACCTTATCCAGCTTCTCTTTCAGTGGAGATTCTCCCCCCTCTCCGAACATTGGCTTCCGAGGCTGGTTGGCGCTAGGTCCGCTCATCCCTTGCTTATTTCGGTTAGCCGAAGTGTTGAAAGATTCAGAATCATCGGAGTTTCCGCCTTTGCGATTATCGTCCTTCCGGCTTCTCCAGGACTTATTGTTATTTTGAGAATCCGAGGAGGACTCCTGTTTTGAGCGCTCCAGCATCTGGACTTTCCTGGTCAGCTCTTGGAATGTTTTGAGACCCGCGGTGCATAAAAACGGGGCCATCCAATTGTTGAGATTTCCGACGAGGAGACTGACAGATTGGTCCTGCTCTATCGGCGGTTCGCATTTGACGGAGAGATTGCGCCATCGGGTTATAAAATCCGTGCTGCTTTCGTCGCTCTTGGGCTTGGTCCTTACGAGCTCGGCAATGGTAATCTTATCGCTGACGCTCATGAACCTCTGCCGAAACAGAGACTCCATTTGGACAAAAGTTATGACGGAGCCATCCGGTATGCTCGCGTACCAGTCGAAAGCAACATCGGTCAAGCTATTAACGAACTGGCGGAGGAGAAGCGCATCATTGCCCCCAGTATTCCCACATGAGGCTTTGAAGTGGGCGATGTGCTGATTCGCATTTCCTGTCCCATCAAATCTTCCGAATTTAGGGATGACATAGCCGCTAGGAAATTCTACCAGATCATATTGAGCAGGATATGGTCTCCCGCTACTGTTAACATCTTTTTGCGCTTCAGCTTCGGCTACCAGTGTTTTGACTTTGCTGGCAACCAAATCCATAATTTGAGCTTGAGTTAGTGGGCTACTGTCATCGGTAGCCAAGACATTTGCTGAGATAGGATGCGACTGATTTTCATGCGGTCCGCCCACTTTTGGATTTGAGGGAACGGGCGTCGGCTGTCTCGGGACACCGTTTCCCGGTTGATGAGCTGAGCCCTGTGCTTGATTAGGCGGCTGAGAGGCAAGTTGGGCCGTAAGCCGTAAGACGACATTTGTCAAGTCGTCGATCTTTGAGTAGAGTTTGGCCATCTCCTTATCTTTGGTTCTGAGCTGCTTTCGGAGCTCTTGGAGAAGTTGTTGCTCTGCGGTCTTAGGACGGAAAGTTGGCTCATCTTCGCTTTCCGAGCCTGACTCCTCATGAATTGAGGGCTCTCTTTGCCTATCAGCCTCATCGAGAGGGTTTTCATCATCCAGCGGAGGCGGCTGTTCTTGGGAAGCGGCCACCACATTCAAGCCAGATTGGGTTTGAGATGTGGTGGCCCCGTCCTTGCTCTTGCTGCGCGTACCCACCACGTAGACAGTATGGATAACACATTCAGCCATCCCCTCATCTTTGGCGGGGTAACCCTGTTCTTCGAACCTCATGAGGTTTAGCCTGGCAGGAGCCCTAGCCCTTTTGTTGGCTCTATATCTGAGCCTTTTCTCCCTCAGCTTCTTGATTTTGAAGGTTTGGCGGGCATCCGCTACCCGGGAAGCCATTGTGAGTTGATCAGCGGGGAGCTTAGAGAAGACACCCGATCGAGCATTTGTCAGGGGCGCCACTGGAGCTTGCTCGGGACGCGTTGTAGCTTTGTTGGTGTTGATGGCCTTGCCCCCAGCTGGGGCCAAGGAAATTCGTTCAGACACCGACTTGCGTTTGGGTTGGGGCGCCCTTGAGATCACCACATTTGGTCTCCTGCCTTTCGAGACCGGTTTGTCTGCCACCGGGGCTTGAGGAGCTGGGATGGTGCCAACTGGCATGAACATAATAGAGCCGAATGGTAGCAACGGCTCCTCCCATTGTCGCCCGAGACTGGCCGGAAGGACCGTTCTAGAGTCTATCCTCATCGTATAGGAGACGGGAGTTGAGTTCATCATCGAAGACATCGTCAGAAGGTGATTGCTTGAAAATCTGCAAGAAAAAGCATTATTTTTAGTATAAATACAGGTATGTATATTGATTGAGTTCGCATGAACGTTTAACCCGAAATATGGGAGGAGAGATAGGTCCCACCGGGCGTGCCAGAACCTGTAGGGTGTTTTTCGTCACCCCAGTGAGATGGGAATACGCGCGCGCTTGTCAGGCGTACTACAGATTCCCCCTGCCTAGGGTAGGCCGGGGTTTAATGATTGTGGGGATCCGAATCTCCGGCAGCCGCGGACTAAGCTGCCGTTAATTACCCATCGCCTTTGGGGCGAGGGAACCTCCGATTGACGGGTTAAACTGGTCATGCGAACTCAATGTGCAGTGTGCGTGTGTTTTGAAAAGGGGTTTTGGATATATCGGGAGCCACGCAGAGTTTTTTACGGGGGTCCCGCTACCCGGATAGCGGGCTGGGGGTCAAGGGGGCTAGCAGCCCCCTTGCGGGGTGCGGGGCAGCGCCCCGTTAGAAATTTTTTTCTAACAGGGACAGTGTCGTGGAGTACGTGTATGTATAAATTTGTATACATATGTATATATGTGTATATGTACACAAAAAGAGGGGGAAAAGACATCCAAGGGATGCGCAGGTGCGCAAGCGCGCGCGCCACGTGTCGGCACGCGGGCGACTTGCGCACTTGCGCAGTTGCGCATGCGCGCGCGCCACGTGTCGGCACGCGGGCGACTTGCGCACTTGCGCACTTGCGCAAGCGCGCGCCACGTGTCGGCACGCGGGCGACTTGCACACTTGCGCAGTTGCGCAAGCGCGCGCGCCACGTGTCGGCACGCGGGCGACTTGCGCACTTGCGCAGTTGCGCAAGCGCGCGCCACGTGTCGGCACGCGGGCGACTTGCGCACTTGCGCAGTTGCGCAAGCGCGCGCCACGTGTCGGCACGCGGGCGACTTGCGCACTTGCGCAGTTGCGCAAGCGCGCGCGCCACGTGTCGTCACGCGGGCGCCTTGCGCACTTGCGCAAGCGCGCAGGTGAGGCACAACAGGCTTTTAGCCTAAAAAAATTTCTCAGAAGAGAAATCAGAGAGGAGTTGGACTCCTGAATGTGTTTTTCTTCTTTTTTGGGGGGTTAATGGAAGGGGTTCTTCTTCTTCCTCCTGTTGCTTGCTGGATCTTGAAGATCAAGAGATGTGAAATCTCAAAATCTCTCCTTTTTAAGATCTGATGACAGATCCAAGTTCCCCTTTGTGGGTTTGGTGGTGGAAAACTATTTAGTTTTGAAAAAGGAAGAGTAAAACTCTTGATTTAATTCAAAAGAAAGAAGAAGGTTTTGGAACCTTGAAGAAGGAAGAAAGAGCTCAGCTCTAATTTTTTTTGGAATGAAAAGTGTTATTTTTTTATTCATCATCATTTTGCCTTTTAAAGGCTTACATATTCGCATATAGCCCCTTGGGCTTCACAAAAATGGCGTCTTGGCCATCCCATGGCTCATGTGCCATTTCATTTTTTGCACATAAGCCATGGGCTTACAGAATATTGGCTTTATGCCCATTTTGCATACATTCATGTATAAAAAATTACATAAAAATTATTTATTACATGATTTTGTTGTTGGCATGGGGAGGCTGGCCGCGGGCTCGACTTGGGCATGGGTCCGCTTGACTTGGGCTTGGGCCCACCTGGCTTGGGGTTGACCTTGACTTTGACTCGGTCAACGGGGGTGTAAATTTTTACCCCAACAAACTCCCCACCTAATCTGGATTTGGCCGTGCCACTTAATATCCGTATTAATTATGCAAACAACCACAAAAATCAAAACAAGCACAATTTAATTTTGCTTTTTGCGCGGCGCTGCGATTTTTGCAAAGAAGCCTGCACAAAATGTTAATTGGAGCAGATTTGAGAAGAAGATAAGAAAGATAGAGCTTACTGTGAAAACATTGTACAGAGAAGACCCCAGAAAGGCGCGGAACCGCCGCAGATAGTGGCTAATACCGCGGAAACGCGGCCGTAGGTGATAGTCACTGTACAAAAATTCAACATTGAACTTCTGTTCACTCCTTGAGCTCTCTGGAGATTTCCAAAAATTTTTCCAATTTCGTAGCAAGCTCCAGATCTCCTTGCAATGAACCACAACAAATCGTTTAGTGTTTTGTGCGAATTTTGATCACAAAATTACAATGGAATAAATCTTTCAATTCAAATTTCAATATAAAACGAATTAGCACGCGATCCCCGGCAACGGCGCCATTTGATTGATTCAAATTCATGTTGTGTGTGTAACTCGAATGAGTTTCTTTGTGTCGGTTTAGAAAAAGAATAGAATTCACAATCAAAGAATTATTTGACCGCAATCAACTACGGTGTCGGATCTAGATCGTTAGCGAGTGCGGATCGTCAACAGGGATTCTGCGATTCGTTTGTATTTTTGATTTGTTTGAATTGAAAAGTTAATAGAAAAGAAAAGAAAACATGATTCAAGATTTTTATCAATGAGTTTCAAGTATCACTATTCTAATCAAGAATCAAGAAAATGATAAACATCGAGAATCGAGTTTTGATAGAATTCCAATCACTTTAGGGTTTCAAGATTTGAAGTAAATCTTGTAGAAATCGAGTAAATTATAGATGTGATGAAGATTCAAGATTACGATTTCTTATCTAGTAACAAATTGATTCTAAATCGATGTCGAATTCATTGAGGATCAAGGATCTTGCGAGGAATTAGGGTTCCTCATCCTATCCTTTGTCCTTTCGATGAATAACATTCACTGGATAGCTTCTTGAAAGTGGAATGATCAATTGTTGATCTCTAGATCGTGCGAAAGGAATCAAGAACACATTCTCATCGATCTAGATCATCGATCAATCGATTTTCAAGAATTTACAATTGTTTTAAGACTTAAGAAAATGTTTAACAATTCATCAACATCATCATTTTACAATTGTTTCGATTCCTCCACGAACGGAGTTTTATTCAAGCATCATCACAAAGTACATATTCAAGAATCGAAATATAAGCATAATGCTCGAATTGAAATGTAATCAAGTTTAAAGAATCTTCACCTTTATTACATCAACAAGTAGTTACAACTCTCGAGATTTACAAGAGATAGGAACTTCGCTCGTTGAATCTTGCATCGCTCGGCTTCTTGAGTCTTGGATTGCTTCGATCTCGTGCTCCGTTGAAATCCGGTTCCGCTTCTAAAGGATCTTGAAGACTTGCTTGGATTGCACTCAAAGAATCTTGAGGTTTCTTGATTTTGGATTGGATTAGGGTTAGGGTTTTGACACAAGCCTTGTCACTAGACTTGTGGGTTGAAATTGGGGAAGATGAAGATTGAACTAGAATTTAGCCAACAAAATTAGTTATTTCAACAAGTGAGCCTAGGGGTCTATTTATAGGTTTCCCAAACCCTAGGTCTAGGTCTTTGAATTTACAATTCCCTCCAAAAGTTTGTTGTAGGGAGAGGCTTCTAGATGTAGTTAGTTAGGAGCTTAGCTTAAGCTTTAAGCTAGGAATGTTTAGTTGAGAAACCCTAAGTTTGCTGAACTGGCAGAAGCTTCTGGGGCTTTCTGGAGAATGTAATGTCTTTCTGAAGTGTTGAAGCTGATGTAGGAGTTATGAAGCAATTTTTGGGTGGTGACGTAGACAAGCCGCCGCGGAACCGCGGCGTAAGGCGGCTCCGGCCGCGGTTCCGCGGCCAAGTGGCTTCTGTAGAGCTTCAAACTTCATGGTATGTTTGCTTCTGTACTTTGATGTATTTCCTGATATGTTGAATCTCTTAATGCTTCTTAGATCAATACCAGATTCCAAATCCATGAGTTGGCGTCTTTTTAACAGTCTTCGTTTGTAGATTTGACCGATCTTTTGTAATGTCCTGCACAGACTTCGAAACACAAGTTGCGATATATAGGAATGATGCCATGCTATGAAATGCAGTAAATTTCCTTTATAGTGCCGGTTTTAGAGTCTAACAGATGCAATCTGATATTTAACAACTGATTTGCTAATATGTGCGATATGAATGCCGAACACTTCTAGATGATTGCAAATGATAGTGAAATTTCCGGTTAAAAGATGCAGTGTTTTCGACTGATCACTTTACATCGTGGTATTCAGTTGGAATATCCTGCACCTCATTCTACGGGGAAAGAGATAAGATCCCTTCACCGGGAGTGACCTCTTTAGCAAAGGTTTTCGTCACTATATTTTTATAAAGCTATCCGGTTCCTTCAACGATATCAAGTTCATTACGTTAAAGGTTTTCGCCAGAAACCATTCGTAGCCCTCCGTCGTTTCATATGGATAGTCAATAGTATTCAAGAAATGTTTGTTGGCCAAAGTCAAGGCACAGTGTTTGGTAGCTATTGGGTATTCATATGCTGCATAGATAGATGCGTTGGTTTGGGACAGTCGTATAGCCTTGTTGACCTTCTTCAAGGGCTTGTACGGGTGGGTTCAAATTAACCTGGACAATGACGAGTAGAACTTGACATGTGACTTATGATTTGTTGACTTTCGTCAAGTTCATAAGAGCATGGGGCAAAAATCACATCGGGGGTTTCTAAAGAAACTGAAACTTGCCAGATATGCGCATACCTTCTGGAGTGTGAAAACGTGAGCGGATTCCGTCACGTTATCATGCGATGATAGTTGGATCCCGATTCCCACTGATGAGTTGGGTTACTCCTCGGGTGATCCCGACTAATTCTTCTTTCAGGTTTGGGGAAGAATTTGACGTTACAGTGGGAGGTTTCCTGATTAGATAAAGTGATAACCATTCTGATCTAGGTTAAAGTGCACGCTGAGTGTTTCTTTTCTCTCACACTTTGGCAGCGACCATGACCCGACCCTAGACTATGATTCAGTGACCAAAATTAACCGAACCTTCTTAAACACCGGCTTTTGGATTGTCAGAGTTGCATACCTTATTGCCACTCCTACTTTTACCCTTTTCTACAGGACACCCCGTATTACTACGAACGTCCACTTCCATTGGACAAAACCATCGTATGGTTATATACGAACTCGAAAGAATTTATTCGAGGATGGTTTCGGGTTCTGGAGAAAAGGAATAGGACTGTTCAGTTGTCTTTTCCTTTTACCTTCTCTCAGGTCGTGAGTGCTCCTTGGATTAGGGCAGTACCCCCATTACGCAAATTGGATAGTCTTCTTCCAAACCATAGGCAGGCGCCGACCGGTAGGGAATGAAGAACACCAATTAGCCTAACGATGGTGTACAGAAGGTATTATGTAAACACATATCAAGGGATTAGTAAGAGGGCAAAGTAAATTGCGACTGCTATTCACGACCAAACCAAGTATTTCTTCGCCAATCATAAATCACCTTTGTATTTCTCCAGGACACTCCGTATCAATATGAAGATCCACAGTTTATTGGATACTCCATCGTATGGTTATATACGAACTCGAAAGGAACTTGTTCCAGTTCGGGGATGGATTCTGGTTCAGGAGAAATAGGAATAAGGTTTATTCGGTTGTCTTTTATCTTCACCTTCTCTCGCATTGCGAGTGCTCCTAAGATTAGGACAGTACACCCATTATGCTTATTGGATAGTCTTCTTCCAAACCATAGGCTGGTGCCGAATGGTAGGGAAGGAAGAAAACCATTTGGCTTAAGAGGGTGTACAGAAGGTAATGACTAAAGACATATAAAGGGATTTGGAGAGATGGCAAAGAGATATATGGTTACAGTTGTGAATCTGATAATGGAAGAGGCATTACTAGGAATACCCGGATACCCCTACGAAACATTTCAATATTTCGGTTTCACTGTGTACTGTTAATAGGAAACTGATTTCCCAATTAGACACTTGCTCCATGGTATGTATTTACCATATTTGATTCTCACATCTGCATGGTTTTACAGATGATGAGTGGGAGTAAGTTATTGGGAATTAGGTGATTGTCCTCATTATATCGGAATTCGTTGTAATTGGTGATATTTGAGGAAATCGCCTGGGCTGTTTGCCGGACGGCAAATATTTGGTTTTGAATATCCGTTATAATGCACCAATTTCAAATTGATATATCTGTACGTCTTTTTTTATAGAGTGAGATATACCTTTTTGAATTTATGTCCATGACATTTACCTATATCAGTGGATGGTTAGGTAAGGAGCATTAAACAGCGGTGTAATTCTTCATAACCATAGTACAGTTTTCAACCTACGGCACACATGGAATGAGTTATTAAACTCAAGGGACTTATACAGAGTATTTTATATTGTCCAGTGTCCATTAGGACAGAGGGGTTGGTCCTCGTACTATATTCGGTTTACTTATGACTTCTCTAGTTTTTAGACAAGTGTTTCGTAGAAACACAAGGTCTAAGTTTTGAGAAGTTATATGTATATGAATAAAGTAGAGAACCAGGTCTTGCAAGTTTCGGGATTCTTCAAGATGATCGAAGATGTAGATACTTGTGAATGGTATTCAGTTGATAGTAATGATTAAGAGAACTTGCTTCTCTTTCAGGTTACTCATAATTGGAAGTATTCCTAAGTTGAGTAACGCTGATAGGTCTCCTTCCATTTAGTTGACATGCACTGGAGACAGCTGCATGATTTGAATCTGGTTCAATTAAATCAGTGCCTCTGTTTCTATATTGGATATAGAACGGTTCATATCTTAACGATGTTAAGGTATGGGGAGTTGTCCGGCATATGCTTAAAACCAGACTCTGGATAACTCAAGGCACGTTTCTGTAATGGTTGTTTATGGGTTGACTCAGGCTATGACGAGGGTTGAATTTCTACCACCTGGAAGATCAATAGTGATATTGTTCTTGACTCGCCACAGTTTTAATAAAAATGGATTTTTTTTCTTCAGAAAACAGTAGTTGGAGTATGGTAGAACTGGAAGTGATTCCAGAACCGCAAACAATTACTGAAGATTTGATAAGAACCTAAAGATTCAATCTGGTTTGACATTCCATTGGCCACTCCGCAGATATGGTGGGTAACCTCAGGCGCTCGAGAGGTACTTTGGTATGCTCAAGGATGGTGTCAGGGAAGTTCTTGTTTACCCAGACTTGCCATTGCTGTTGTTCCAGACTGTGAGACCCGGCAGGAGGATGAGTATAGCGTCGTTCTGAGCTGGCTTTATAAGTGCACGTGTATATGACTCTGCCAGAGGGTTGTCGTAGTCAGCGGGAGTAGCGGAAGTATAGTGGACAAGCGGCTTATGTCTATTTATAGACTAAAGCAGATATAGCGGAGATAGATCATCTATTTCTGATGTGACAGTCATAGGTTTGACTTCATCAGAATAGAGGATGGATCTGTTAAGAAGGTAGTAGGGTGTGATTTCCTGGTATTTGGATGACATACACAGAGTAGGAAGTGATATTCCTATACTACGATCGGTTATACTTTGGTTGTCACACAGTGGTTTCTCCATATGGGACTTGGATATAATATTAAGACATTCTGGTTACTAGATCTATAGATCTAGATTTGGGTGGTTTCCCAATCAGGGTACTTAGACAGCATTCTAAGAGTTTTTAGAATGGACGACTCCTGGCACGGTAGTATACCTGCAGGTGATGGAGTCACCCTCTCTAAAGGAGTCTTACAGACTAAGGTGGAGAGGGATGTGCATGATTGGCAGATCACTTGCTTAGGTAATTGAGTCAATCATGAGATGTCAAGTACCACACTAGATGTTGTTTTTGCAGTAGGTGCAATAAGTTGATATTGATCCAATCCTGGAGAAACATTCGGAAGCAGTTTTAGAACATAAGTTGATGTTCTAGGGAAATGATAACGGAAGCCTCCTTTGGGAGAGAGTTATCATTCCAGGCTTCCAAGGTGACCTGGATGACAGAGTGACTGTCAGTGTTATAGTTTTCCCTCTGACGAGGGGCAGTAGTTTAGACAGGTGGTCGAGGCGGATACTGAGGGAGGCATGGCGCAGGATACTGATTAAGTTCGGTTGACGATACAGTCTAAGAAGTTTGGATTTGGAGTTCATTTATGAGCTAGGTCCCA
Source organism: Agapanthus africanus (assembly GCA_030015575.1). NCBI lineage: Eukaryota > Viridiplantae > Streptophyta > Magnoliopsida > Asparagales > Amaryllidaceae > Agapanthus > Agapanthus africanus. Next base: position 125,549,074 of record JASDDO010000004.1, on the reverse strand, counting down.
TCAGACATCCAAACATATTCTAAGACATGTATTGCTCATTTCGGGAGATGGGTTTCTCCGCGAACTTGAGATAAAGAGAGACATAGAAAGAAACATCACAGCGGATCCACTCACTCAGGCTATTACTCGAACGCAATAGTTTCGCAAACGAGCTTTGTGAGACTGACTAGTAGAGGAGTTGGGTGTTCGGTATCACACGGGCTGTGAGTATGCGACATCGCAATAATTAGCCTTGAGTGCAAGTGGGAGATTGTTGGAGATAGTGCCCTCAGAGTCAATTATTGGATCACAGGCACGTGATTGCAATGATTGAGGGAGGACCTATACCGGTAGGACAGTCTTACTCAAGATGATAGTTGTAACACCCGAGTTCACTTATACCAATTCCAGTTCCGCATTTATTCATCCGTGGTCTTTCTTGATTTGGCGTGTTTCGGTGCGAATGGTATTTCTACATATTACCTTGCATTCGACCCGACCCGCCTAACTGAACCTGCGTGACTCTCATTTATAGTTTACCTTAACTGGTTGCATGGGCTAGTGCATCTCATAAATTAGCTTATACTGGCATTTTATCTTATATCGCATCTGTTGCATATAACAATTTAAATCACGTAAAATCATTTAAAATAGCATTTCATGGCCTGCTTGATGCCCCTAACCCTGTGGTAGCGTCCTTGCATCGTGTTCTCGTCCCGTTCAGTGAAACAGACGTGTTTGGACGGCTACGCGCACGTACGTGCGTCCGTTCTTGGGGGTATGCTTTTCTGTTACAAAGTACTTCATTTTAATTGTTGGAACTTGCTAATAATTTTCTGTTGTCAAATCCAAATCCTTGGACCCGACCCGGGTACAATTCGGAAATATTTTGTATCCCGCCAAATTTTATTTAAATTTGAATTTCCTTAAGAATTTTTCCCCAGATCTAAAATATTCTGCTGTTAGCAAAAGATTTATTAAAATATTAAAATCTTTTAAATTTTTCTTTCCCTAACCATTTACTCCCCGCGAGCCAATCGCAATCCATTATTTGCGCCTGGGCCCCACCGTGTCTCTCTCTCTCCCCCCGAGCGTCTCTCTTTCCTCTCTCTCTCTCTTCTTTTTCTTCTTCTCTCTCTCCTCCTCTTTCTCTCAGCTCTCGCACTCTCTCTCTCTCTTCTCGCAATTACTATTCCTTCCTCGAGTCTGGTCACCGCCTCCCACTACGGTCACCTCCTTCCTTCGTCCTCGTCATCTCCTCCTTTGTTAACCCAGCGGCCACGAGAAAAATCCTACCCTCGCCGGCGCCGCCCCAAGCACCGAGCACCACGAACATTGCCTCCCTCAAAACTCCTCCATCTCCCATCACCGAGAACCCAACAACTCGTCATCGCCTCCTTCTTCAACCCACAACCCACCATCATCGGCTCCAGTCCTCAACCATCACCTCAACCTCCGAGTCTCCATCTTCGGCATCTCCTCCTTCAACCGTCGACCTAACCCTCATCATCAACCCTGAAATCCTTGTCTCCATCTCCCCGAGATCCCCATTGCACCCTAGCCATGACCCGCCGCCTCTTCTTCCTCATTTTCATCTCCCCGAACATCCTTGCCGTCGCCACCTCCTTCAAACCGCAACACCCATCACCGTCATTATTCCTTCACCGGCAGCACCTAACCCAAACACCCAACTTCAGCACCTCGCCTGCGTCTACATTGTCGTCGCCGCCTCTACCCTTGACCCCGATCTGCTCCCCTCTCTTTTACCACCTCCTCGCCATCAGCCTCCGATCCCCTTTGAGACCGTTTCCAGCCATTGACGCCGCCCGACCTCCTCGGATCTCACTTCCAAAGCCGGTGGATATTGCTACGGTTGGTGCAGAGGCTGACAATGATGAATCTATTGGGGGCACGTCGAATCAATTGGTTCTTTTAATCCTTCTTTCATTAGTGCAACTCACGATGTGCATCCAGTTTATAACCGAGCCTAGATTTCTGGTCGTAGTTCAAGTCCTGATCTTTTATCGCATTGGGTTCTTTTGTCATCGTGTTGTTTACCTGATCATCGTCTCCAGGCAAGTTAATCTTGCTACATGCTACTATAGCATCTATATATATATATTTATTTCATGTTTAAGGCTGTAAATAGAATCTAAGGATATTAATTTTCATTATTGCATTTCGATGTCAGAATATATCTTGGTAGACTCAGATCTTAAATCATAATTCGTTGCATGTTAGAGCACCATATGGTATACCCACACCCGTGTTTAAATTGCTTACTATTAACTGCATAACTCCTAGCATCTTTAAATAGTCTCTATACCGAATACCCAGGGGCATCAATTGAACGTATTCCATATATCATTGCATCTCTAGAGTTTTTAGTGCGTATTAGCACGATTTTAACATTCATATGTGTTTTGCTGTATTCAAGTAAGGTTGAAACCATTTATTAAATATAAACTGATAACTGTGCATCTACATACCATAATCTGTACCTGATTGCATTTCACGTTGTAAATTCCAGCTTGTTGATTCTATTAGTACACATGCTTGTTCTGTATGTCATAAATATGCTAGCTGATTTTGAGTACCCACATGATATCTTGTACACTCCAGACATGACATGACACCTTTATACATTACCTGACCCGACATGGTACCGTACACTACTTGACTTGACCTGATATACCATGGCTTGACCCGCTACTTAATCTCGTGTCTAATGCCAATAAACCTGACATGTAGTCCTCATGGACCGTTCCTGTTGTCTATCCAGACAAACTTGCTTACCTGATCCTGTGTTGGCATTAGTTCTTGATTACTGAATACCTGACTTGACATACACATATAACTTGGGGGTATGGGGAAATCAAATGTGAAACCTGACTTGTAACTCAACAGTTCGCTACTTGTTCTTATCAGTTTTAGAGGCTAGGCCAGCCTTGGAATGATGCTGCTGACATCATTCATCTGTACACATTCCTGTTTAGTGCCTAGCGGCATGTTTCGGTTTCAGCCCGAGAATCTGGACCGTGGTCCCGGGTATGCACGGGATACTATTGAGTTACATCGATGATTCATCAATTTGATTTCAAAGACTTTAGAACAGAAAACCTGATAGAACAATTTAGTTTATCTACTGCACACTACCCTGCACTGCCCTGATTTATATTATTGTTACCTTTGCTTATTTCATGTTTACATTCGCATTGCCTGTTACACTGTTCATATTTTATTACTTGATGACATGACGCGCTGACGTCTGGGTTTTGCATGGCCCAGATTCTTCTACCTTGTTGCAGACTGATTAGGAGTATTGCCGCTGTTAGACGAGCGGTGAGGTTCCTGTCGGTATGTAGTTTCACTTCCAGGTGTTTCATTTATTGTATCTTTTGGCTTCCGCATATTTTTATTTCTTGACTCTTTTACTCTGGCTTATGGTCATGTACTAGATAGTTAGTTTACTTTCCTGTTCTTGATATCTCTACAGCCGTAATATGACTGTGGAAGGATTTTCCTATCCACAGGTAGCATGGTTGGCTATGTCACGTGCCCATCTTAGCGTACTCTGGGAAGCGGGGCGTGACAATAGTATGCTATCTAGTTTATCTTTATCATCGTGTACTGCTTTAAGTGACCTTATAGGTCACTACTGCACGTTGATAGAGCCCCTAGGATTCTTGCTTGACTGCCAGCAGTATGAGGGCGATCATATACGTGGGAGCTGGGGTCTATAAGCACATCCTTAAAAGGTCCCTAGTCGTGGGAGTTTCGAGACAGGGCATCAATACTCCAGAGTAGACTAGTGTATATAGTCGAGACCCCGACGAGGGGCGGTGGCCGGTCTCACAAGCCACTGGTGTCAGTTGGTTCACCTACGATGTATACAGGTGTTCATTGGGTTATGAGTACACCGGACAGGACTCGCCGGGAACATGCTAGTTAGTCTTATACCTGATGTCAGATAGCAGTTCCCTGGTGACATGTGTACATGTTAGTTCATCGACCTGAGATCGTCATTTGTCTCGTGTGAGTTCCCACTGTACTTTGATTACTGCCCTACCACGCTCAAAGGAGTTGTACAAACATGTTTTAGTTGGGTACAGTCCCGAGCGACATGGAGGCAGTGAGCGGATCTGCAGGGGTTCGTCTCTCCCGGTATTGGGGGTGAGGTCGCGCTGTGTCTAGGAGAGCCATTACACGAAGTCCTTGGCCAAGGCAGGAGATTTACTTGTAGGTATTCCAGTAGTATCTCAGGGTGTTCTGGGCTACACTCCAACACGACTTGTACAGCTTTTAGGGGTCTGACTTTTTCCAACCCCTTAGGCCCACCATGCGATGCTCATAGACAAACGGACCGGACTGTACGGATATAATCACTGACAGGCTCAGTAGGGTGTCGGGATGAGTTCGCTCATCGACGTCCCTTTTGGTCAATACCTGGTAGCCCGTTACATATGGCTAATACCTCTGACGTGCTAGTGGTTAAATCCACAACCAAGGTGTTGACGGGTCTTTAGAGTCCCCCACATACCGTTTTCTCAAGTTTCCGGCGAAACGCTGTAGAGGCCGTATGGAGTTATGGCAGGGTTCGATCAGATACGTGCGGTATTGCACGGATCATGATCGGACGGATAATACTAGCGGGCTTTGGTTTAAGCCGGATCCTAGTATTGTACAGTGTAGATTTTGTCTCATTGCATTTGTATTCAGTGGGAATACAAATGCGGGTATGTACATACGGTCGCGGGGTTTTCTTGTAATTTATTACGGGATCAGTTTTTTGAAGTTGCCAGTTTGCATCCTGTTCCGGCCAGTTTTCCTTTGTTCCTTCACGGCCGGATTCTTCTGATGGAGGGGCTAATTTGCAGTTGTGCAAATTAGTATTTGTGGATGGGGTCATTTGTAAAATAGAGGTATCATGATGGGTATAGCATTATTAGATTCTTTTTGAGTCAATTCCTTTGCATTTATGAGATGGGCTTTGTGAAAGGATGTGGGTTGATGTTGATTTGGAAAATGGTGTGACCATTTCTTCTCATTATCATACAAATTCCTTCTTGCATTATTTCTTTTTCCCACCACCATTTTTGAAGGGGGGCCGGCCACATTCATAGAGAGAGGAGAGAGGTTCATTTTGAGGAGGAAAAATTTCTTCATCTCATTTTTTCTCTACTTGCCACAAAATTCCCAAGTTCATTTCAAAGTTCATTCCACCTCCATCAAATGGCAACTTCAAACCCTAAGAGACAAAACATTCTACACTTATCCTACAGCATTCTTAGGCACGTCGGCTCGCCAACTTCATGCCCGAGTTGCCTCGGTCCAGAGGTGGGAGCCCGTAAAAGAACCCGGCGATGTGGTGCCCGTTCCGACAAGGAACTGAAGACCGGAGATTCCGCGAGGAGATCGGAGTGGAGGCCGAAGACCGAAGGACACAGATCGCTCAGTATAGCACTCGTTTTCCTTTCTCTTGTTTGCTAGCATTAGGTTAATGGCCCGATCCGGGGTTTAAGGTGCGCGGTGGTGCCGGTTTACAAGTTATAGAAAAGTTTTCGTTTCCGCATTTTGGCCTCGGATTGACGGCCGGGGCGCCGCCGTGCACTTACACGCACATATCACATATGTGCTCCTACTCCGTTTCGCATGAACAAGGAAACCTCTGTGTAAGACTCTAAAGACTCGTTAATACGCCGGCAGTAGGTGATGATCATATCAAACACCCACAGGCCGCAAGCGGTCTGCTAAACGTAACGGCAACCCGGGTATTGAGCGATCAGAAGATCAACAAGTAAGCCTGCTCATACTCCTGCGAATCCAATCAGTAACACTACCATACAGTCCGGTCTCTTTGTCTGATATGTCGCATATCTCGTTTAGGGGTGGTAAACATTAGACCCCAGTAACTCGATAAGTCATGCCGATATGAGGCTCATAACAGGTCGAGAAACTACTGGTAACACTTACCAGTAAATCTTTGAAACAGCCCTTGCCAGGGACTTCCCAGTTATGGCAAATCGAGCACAGCGCATGTAACATTTTGGAAAATTTAGAATATTTAGTTATAAATTATTATTATAAAAATAATAAAATTAATAAGTTTACAAAAATGATATCGCCTATGAAATGAGATATCGGAATCATATCCGAAAAATGTAATTATTTTGATAATTACGAATAAGTGGGAGATATCAAGAAAATGATATTTTAATTATTTTATCGTGACATCTTATTTGTCATTTAACTAATTATAATTAAGTAATAGATTTATCATTTATATCTTTTATGTTATATGAAATTGATTTATGTTATGAAGGTTTTTAATTATTATTATGATTTATAATGGTTGGCACATAACATTCTATGCAAACCATCACACAAAACACCTCAATTGACTTTTTTTCATAACCAAACACCTCCTCCTTATGGGATTTCCACTTCCTCTTTCATAAATTGCCACCTCTTCCTTGCATGAATCACTCATGCTTCTTCAAGTGACACAACCTCCTTCCTGCATGCCACCTCCTCCTTTCTCTACAACAAACCCTCACTCTTCTCTTCATCTCAACCCCTTGTTCAGTTCTTAAAATCAGAACTTTAAAGAGAAGGAAAGGAAAAGAAAAACTTTAGAAAACACAAGAAAATAAGAAAAGTAAGAAGAGAAGAAGAGCAAGTGCTAAGGCTTCACCATCACCCTTTAGCTAGGACCTTGAGCTTGGGCATCTTGAGGGAAGCATTCTTATCATACTTCAGTCGGTATAATCCTTAAACTCAGTAGAATTTTAGTTCTGTAACCGTTTAGATGTAGGAATCAAATATCGGTAGTATCGTATTTCTACAAGAATAGGCTCTGATTAGTCTGCTATAGTTTATTTGATAATCAACTTAACAAAACAGTGCCATAATCCTATAGACTAGACCTAGAATAACACATAGGAGGACGGACCCGTCCCCTCAGAAATTGACCGGCGACCATCATATGAAATCCGGTGACGCCGGACCGTTAAGGGAAGTGAGTGTTTTGGGTTTTTGGGGTATATCTCTGTAAGTGCACGGCGGCGCCCCGGCCGTCAATCCGACGGCCAAACGCGGAAACGGTAATAAACTTTAATTTTGCGGACTTGGCAAACCGGCACCACCGCGCACTAAACCCCGGATCATTCCATTAAACTAGTCTAAGCGAACTAGAAGAAGGGTTAGAGATTTACCGACTGATCCGAGTCCTCCGGTCTTCATCTCCACTCCGATCTCCTCGCGGGATCTCCGTCCGTCTCCTCCTCGTCGGAAGGGCACCACGTCGCCTGCATCTTTTACGGGCTCCCGCCTCTATACCGAAGCAACTCGGGCATGAAGCCGGCAACTCGACATGCCCAAGATATGCTGTAGAATGTAGTGTAGAGTGTATGTCTCACTTTGGGGTATTGGTTGCCTTTTGAAGATGGAGGAATGAAGGTATGAAAAATGGTGCTTTCATTTTTCCTTGTATCAAAAATGAGATGAATGAATGCTACTCTCTCAAAGATGAAGATGAAGCTCTCTCATTTTCTTCTCTTTTCTTCTTCTCTCTTTCTTTTCTTTTCTTCTTCTCTATTTCTTTTCTTAACCATGAATAATCATCTCTCTCTTTTCTTCTCTTTTCTTCTTCTCTCTTTCTTTTCTTTTCTTCTTCTCTCTTTCTTTTCACAATAAATGCAAGAATGGTGCAAAAGAAAAGATGCTCTCATAATAAATCCTTTTTCAAGAAACCCCCTCCACAAATGTTATTTGCACAATTGCAAATAACCCCCTCCATCGGAAAAGTCCGGCCGGGAAAGAACAAAGGAAAACCGGCCGGAACGGAAAGCAAACTGGCAACTCCAGAAAACTGGTCCCGTAATAAATTACAGGAAAACCCCGATACTGTGCATACACACCCGCATCTGTATTTCGTCCGGATACAAATGCAATGAGACAAAATCTACACTGTACTATACTAGGATCCGGCTTAAACCAAAGCCGGCTAGTAATATCCGTCCGATCCTGATCCGTGCAATACCGCACGTATCTGATCGAACGCTGCCATATAACCATACGGCCACTAGTACAAAACTGTCCGATCCTGATCCGTGCAATACCGCACGTATCTGATCGGACCCTGCCATATCTCCATACGGCCTCTACAGCGTTTCGCCCGAAAGCTGAGTAACTGAAAATGTGGTAGACTCTAAAGACTCGTCAATACTATGGCTGTGGATTTAACCACTAGCACGTCAGAGGTATAAGCCAATACGTAACGGGCCACCAGCTATTGACTAAAAGGGACGTCGATGAGCGAACTCATCCTGACACCCTACTGAGCCTGTCAGTGACAATATCCGTACAGTCCGGTCCGTTCGTCTACGAGCATCGCAAGTCGGGCCTAGGGGGTTGGTAAAAGTCAGACCCCCCCAAAAGCGGTACAAGTCGTGTCGGAGTGTAGCCCAGAACACCCTGAGATACTACTGGAATACCTACCAGTAAATCTCCTGCCTTGGCCAAGGTCTTCGTGTAGTGGCTCTCCTAGACACAGCGCGACCTCACCCCCAATACCGGGAGAGACGAACCCCTGAAGATCCGCTCACTGCCTCCATGTGGCTCGGGACTGTACCCAACTAAAACCTGTTTGCACGACTCCTTTGAGCCGTGGTAGGGTAGCAATCAAAGTACAGTGGGAACTCACACGAGACAAATGACGATCCCCAGGTCGATGAACTAACCTGTACACATGTCACCTGGGAACTGCTATCTGACGTCAGGTATAAGACCAACTAGCATGTTCCCGGCGAGTCCTGTCCGGTGTACTCATAACCCAATGAGCACCTGTATACATCTTAGGTGAACCAACTGACACCAGTGGCTCGTGAGACCGGCCACCGTCCCTCGTCGGGGTCTCGACTGTATACACTAGTCTACTCAGGAGAATCGATGCCCTGTCTCGAAACTCCTACGACCAGGGACCTTTTAAGGATGCGCTTATAGACTCCAGCTCTCACTTATATGATCGCCCTCATACTGCTGGTAGTCAAGCAAGAATCCTAGGGGCTCTATCAACGTGCAATAGCGACCTGTCAGGTCACCTAAAGCAGTACACGATGATAAAGGTAAACCAGATAGCATACTATCATCTCGAGCAAGACTGTCCTACCGGGATAGGTCCTCCCTCAATCATTGCAATCACGTGCCTGTGATCCAATAATCGACTCTGAGGGCACTATCTCCAACAATCTCCCACTTGCACTCAAGGCTAATTATTGCGATGTCGCATAGTCACAGCCCGTGTGATACCGAACACCCAACTCCTCTACTTGTCAGTCTCACAAATCCCGTTTGTCAAACTATTGCGTTCAAGGAATAGCCTCAGCGAGTGGATCCGTCTTGATGTTTCTTTCCATGTCTCTCTATATCTCAAGTTCGCGGAGAAAAACCATCTCCCGAAATGAGCAATACCTGTCTTAGAATGTCTGGATGTCTGATGGGACCTAGCTCATGAATGAACTCCAAATCCAAACTTCTTAGACTGTATCGTCAACCGAAATTAATCAGTATCCTGCGCCATGCCACCCTCAGTATTGCCTTGGACCACCTGTCCAAAATACTGCCCCTCGTCAGAAGGAAAAATATAACTCTGACAACCTCCTTGTCGTCCATGTCACCTTGGAAGCCTGGAATGATAACCGTCTCCTAAAAGAGGCAGCCGTTATCATATCCTTAGAACATTCACTTATGTTCTAAAACTGCTTCCGACTGGTTCCCCAGGATTGGATCAATATCAACTTATTGCATCTAGTGCAAGAACAACATCTGGTGTGGTACTTGACATCTCATGATTGACTCAATTGCCTAAGCAAGTGATCTGCCAATCATGCACATCCCTCTCTACTTTAGTCTATAAGACACCTTTAGAGAGGGTGACTCCATTACCTGTAGGTATACTACCGTGCTAGGAGTCGTCCATTCTAAATACTCTTAGAATGCTGTCAAAGTACCCTGATTGGGAAACCACCCAAATCTAGATCTAAAACCATAGATCCAGTAACCAGAATGTCTGATATAATGTCCAATTCCTTTTGTGGAGAAAACACTGTGTGACGACCAAAGTATAACCGATCGTAGTATAGGAATATCACTTCCTACTACCTTCTCAACAGATCCATCCCCTATTCTGATGACGTCAAACCTATGACTGTCACATCAGAAATAGACGATCTATCTCCGCTACATCTGCTTTAGTCTATAAATAGACATAAGCCTGATGTCCACCAATGCTTCCGCTGCTCCCACTGACTACGACAACCCTCTGGCAGAGTCATATACACGTACACTTCTGATGCTAGTTCAGAACGACGCTATACTCATCCTCCTGCCGTGTCTCGCAGCCTGGAACAACAGCAATGGCAAGTGTGGGTAAACAAGAACTTCCCTGTCACCGTCCTTGAGGCTACCGGAGTACCTCTCGGGTGCCTGAAGTTACCCACCTTATCTGTGGAGTGGCCAATGGAATGTCAAACCAGATTGAATCTTTAGGTTCCTTATCAAATCTTCAGTAATCGTTTGCGGTTCTGGAATCACTTCCAGTTCTACCATACTCCCACTGCTGTTTTTGAAAAAATCCATTTTTAATAAAACTGTGGCGAGTCTTGAACAATATTTCTATTGATCTCCCAGATGGTAGAAACTCAACCCTCGTCATAGCCTGGGTCAACCCACAAACAGCCATTACAGAAACGTGCCTTGAGTTATCCAGAGTCTGGTTTTAATCATAAGCCGGACAACTCCCCGTACCTTAACAATGTTAAGATATGAACTGTACTATATCCAATATAGAACTAGAGGCACTGATTTAATTGAACCAGATTCAAATCATGCAACTATCTTCAGTGCATGTCAACTAAATGGAAGGAGGCCGATCAGCGTTACTCAACTTAGGAATGCTTCCAATTATGAGTAACCTGAAAGAGAAGCAATTTCTCTTTATCATTACTATCAACTGAATACCATACACAAGTATCTACATCTTCGATCACTTTGAAGAATCCCGATACTTGCTATATCTGGTTCTCTACTTTATCCAAATACCTATAACTTCTCAAAATTCGGACCCTGTGTTTCTACGAAACACTTGTCTAAAAACTAGAGAAGTCATAAGTAAACCGAATATAGTACGAGAACCAACCCCTCTGTCCTAATGGACACTGGACAACATACAATACTCTGTATAAGTCCGCTGAGTCTAACAACTCTTTCACTGTGTGTCGTTGGTTGAAAACTGTACTTATGGTTAAGAAGAATTACACCGCTGTTTAATGCTCCTTACCTAACCATCCACTGATATAGGTAAATTTCATCGACATAATATCAAAAGGTATATCTCATTCTATGAAAAATAGACGTACAGATATATCAATTTGAAATTGGTGCATAACCGCGGATATTCAATACCAAATAATTGCCGTCCGGCAAACAACCCAGGTGACTTCCTCAAATAATGAGGATGATCACCTAATTCCCAATAACTTACTCCCACTCATCATCTGTAAAACCATGCAGATGTGAGAATCATACCTGGTAAATACATACCCTGGAGTAAGTGTCTAATCGGGAAATCAGTTTTCCATTAACAGTACACAGTTGAACTGAAACATTGAAATGTTTCGATGGGGTATCCTGGTAGTCCTAGTAATGCCTCTTCCATTATCCAGATTCACAACTATAACCGTATAATTCTTTGCCACCTCTCCAAATCCCTTTATATGTCTTTAGTCATTACCTTCTGCACACCCCTTAGGCCAAATGGTTTTCTTTCTTCCTTACCGTTCGGCACCAGCCTATGGTTTGGAAGAAGACTATCCAAAAAGCATAAAGGGTGTACTGTCCTAATCCTAGGAACACTCGCAACGCGAGAGAAGGTGAAGATAAAAGACACCTGAATGTACTTTGTTCCTATTTCTCCTGAACCAGGATCCATCCCCGAACTGGAACAAGTTCCTTTCGAGTTCGTATATAACCATACGATGGATTATCCAATAAACTGTGGATCTTCGTAGTGATACGGAGTGTCCTGGAGAAATACAAAGGTGATTTTAGGATTGGCGAAGAAATACTTGGTTTGGTCGTGAATATCAGTCGCAACTTACTTTGCCCTCTTACTAATCCCTTGCTTTGTCTGAACTTAATACCTTCTGTACACCGTTTAGGCTAACTGGTTTTCTTCATTCCCTACCGGTCAGCACCAGCCTATGGTTTGGAAGAAGACTATCCAATTTGCGTAATAGGTGTACTACTCCTAAACCAAGGAGTACTCGCAACTTGAGAGAGGGTGAAAAGAAAAGACAACTGAATAATCCTATCCGTTTTCTCCAGAACCGGAAACCATCCTCGAATTCCTTCGAGTTCGTATCTAACCATACGATGGTTTTGTCCAATGGAAGTGGACGTTCGTAGTAATACGGGGTGTCCTGGAGAAAAGGGTAAAAGTAGGAGTGGCAATGAGGTCTGCAACTCTGACAATCCAAAAGCCAGTGTTAAGAAGGTTCGGTCAACTTGGTCACTGAGTCATAGTCTTAGGGTCGGGTCAATGGTCGTTGCGAGAGAGAGAGAGAAAAGAAACACTCAGCGTGCACTCTATCCTAGATCAGAATGGTTACCAATTTATCTAATCTGGAAACCTCCCACTGTACCTCAAATTCTCCTCCAAACCTGAAAGAAGAATTAGTCGGGGTCACCCGAGGAGTAAACTAACTCATCAGTGGGAATCGGGATCCAACTGTCATTGCATGATAACGTGACGGAATCCGCTCACGGTGTCACACTCCAGAAGGTATGCGCATATCTGGCAAGTTTCAGTACTTTTGAAACTCCCGATGTGATTTTTGCCCCATGCTCTTATGACCTTGGCGTGAGGTCAAAATATCATAAGTCACATGTCAAGTTCTTCCCATCATTATCCAGGTTAATTTGAAGCCACCCGTACATACCCTTGACGTAGGCCAAAATAGTAGTACGACTTCCCAAACCAACGCATCTATCTATGCTGCAGATAAATACCCGGCAGCTACCAAACACTATGCCTTGGCGTGAGGTCAAAATACATAGCTTGAATACTACCGAATATTTACCCGAAATGATGGAGGGCTACGAATGGTTTCTGGCGAAAACCTTTAACGTAATGAACTTGATATCGTTGAAGGAACGGATAGCTTTTTAGAAAATATAGTGACGAAAACCTTTACTAAAGAGGTCACTCCCGGTGAAGGGATCTCGGCTCTTTCCCCGTAGAATGAGGTGCAGGATATTCCAACTGAATACCACGGTGCAAAGCAAAAGTAATCGGCTATAGTGAAGTTAATGCCCTGACGCAAACTTCTGTCCAAGGGGTCACTCCCGGTGAAGGGATCTCGGCCCTTGCCTCGTCGACTGAGGAGCAGGATATTCCCAATGAATACCACGATGCAAAACAAAAGAGAACGTCCTTGCAATAACAGCTTTTTGAAAAGTGTTCCAACAACATCAGAATAGGTTTGTTTAACTTGCATTGATCCGAATCAACGCAGTCCCATCAATTGATCACACCACAAAGAACGAAAATATACTGACGTACGTATATGCCATCCGCATTCGCCACTGGGTCCCGTCATCACTCGTTAGGTTAGCTTACTAACGACAGAGCGGGGACTGGACTAGCGCGGATGAAAAACATATACAACATCTACTAATATATATACCAATATATTATATTTCGCTCAAGGCGTGAATAAAATGCAACATCACAGAAATGTACAGCATCACAGAACAATACAGATATCTGGGATCCCCGGGTTTCACAGAGCCACTACTGAAACCCGACGTTCCCCTGGTCGTGTGGATAGCCTGTGCAATGAAATCCTAGACCCCTACGGGCGCGGCAAGTCACCCGCCAAAACCTGAAGCGAGGCAGCCCCCTTCAGCTCCGTGAATGGACCACCCAGCACTCCACGGAATCCGGCAACTTGGGCACCCCTCCTGGGTCAACCTGTACCCCCTACGAGTGCGGCGAATAGCCCGCCAATCCCAGAGTGAAGCCCCCTCCGTCTCAATGCCATGAGATGCGGGCTTGTTGCCCTCTAGAACCCGGCCATCCGTGCACCCCACCGCGGGGTAATCCTAGTACAGAAAGTAAACTATACAAACACCGGGTACATCGACCGCAACCAAGTCATGCCCCAAAAAAAATAATACAAACAGGCAGTGACGGCAGTCCACATGTCGGACGCTCGCCCCGCAAAATCAAATGTACAAAATACACCAACACTGTACTAGCATTGCATCCAGGCTATCCCCACGACCGATCCGCAACATCACAGCAAATACATAGAACATCAACGTGAAAGTCACGTTCGCAAATCCGTCTAACCGGGCTATAGCAGTTAGACCGGATTTACCGATCGAGTGACATTCACGGTCGCAGATATAATGTAAATACTGTGAAAAATGTGTTTAAAATTTCCGATTGATCAAACATAACAAGTGGGCCCCCAAACCAATACTGCAGCACTCACAGAAAACCTGGGCCCAATTTTAATATTCCAGAAACCAAATTTCTCACTCAGGAACACACTGTAAAGTTTTGGGGGGGTGAACTGTTCACACTGCGGCGGAAGCGCGGCCCCAGCAAGGGTTTGGCCGCCCTTCCGCGGTGGTATGAACAGTTCATGCTACCAAATTTTTACTGTATGCTTATATTTCCCTGCACATCATTCTGAGACAACCTGAAAAATTTTTGGACTCAAAAAAAATTCGACAGAAACTGATGTGCATGAAAAAATGCTGTTTCGGGATTTTGTTCGATCGGAAACGTAAAACACATTAAACCAAGCTAGACGAAGTTAATGGCGAGGCTCTGATACCAATGTAAGTGCACGGCGGCGCCCCGGCCGTCAATCCGACGGCCAAACGCGGAAACGGTAATAAACTTTAATTTTGCGGACTTGGCAAACCGGCACCACCGCGCACTAAACCCCGGATCATGCCATTAAACTAGTCTAAACGAACTAGAAGAAGGGTTAGAGATTTACCGACTGATCCGAGTCCTCCGGTCTTCATCTCCACTCCGATCTCCTCGCGGGATCTCCGTCCGTCTCCTCCTCGTCGGTAGGGCACCACGTCGCCTGCATCTTTTACGGGCTCCCGCCTCTATACCGAGGCAACTCGGGCATGAAGCCGGCAACTCGACATGCCCAAGATATGCTGTAGAATGTAGTGTAGAGTGTATGTCTCACTTTGGGGTATTGGTTGCCTTTTGAAGATGGAGGAATGAAGGTATGAAAAATGGTGCTTTCATTTTTCCTTGTATCAAAAATGAGATGAATGAATGCTACTCTCTCAAAGATGAAGATGAAGCTCTCTCATTTTCTTCTCTTTTCTTCTTCTCTCTTTCTTTTCTTTTCTTCTTCTCTCTTTCTTTTCTTAACCATGAATAATCATCTCTCTCTTTTCTTCTCTTTTCTTCTTCTCTCTTTCTTTTCTTCTTCTCTCTTTCTTTTCACAATAAATGCAAGAATGGTGCAAAAGAAAAGATGCTCTCATAATAAATCCTTTTTCAAGAAACCCCCTCCACAAATGTTATTTGCACAATTGCAAATAACCCCCTCCATCGGAAAAGTCCGGCCGGGAAAGAACAAAGGAAAACCGGCCGGAACGGAAAGCAAACTGGCAACTCCAGAAAACTGGTCCCGTAATAAATTACAGGAAAACCCCGATACTGTGCATACACACCCGCATCTGTATTCCGTCCGGATACAAATGCAATGAGACAAAATCTACACTGTACTATACTAGGATCCGGCTTAAACCAAAGCCGGCTAGTAATATCCGTCCGATCCTGATCCGTGCAATACCGCACGTATCTGATCGAACGCTGCCATATAACCATACGGCCACTAGTACAAAACTGTCCGATCCTGATCCGTGCAATACCGCACGTATCTGATCGGACCCTGCCATATCTCCATACGGCCTCTACAGCGTTTCGCCCGAAAGCTGAGTAACTGAAAATGTGGTAGACTCTAAAGACTCGTCAATACTATGGCTGTGGATTTAACCACTAGCACGTCAGAGGTATAAGCCAATACGTAACGGGCCACCAGCTATTGACTAAAAGGGACGTCGATGAGCGAACTCATCCTGACACCCTACTGAGCCTGTCAGTGACAATATCCGTACAGTCCGGTCCGTTCGTCTACGAGCATCGCATGTCGGGCCTAGGGGGTTGGTAAAAGTCAGACCCCCCCAAAAGCGGTACAAGTCGTGTCGGAGTGTAGCCCAGAACACCCTGAGATACTACTGGAATACCTACCAGTAAATCTCCTGCCTTGGCCAAGGTCTTCGTGTAGTGGCTCTCCTAGACACAGCGCGACCTCACCCCCAATACCGGGAGAGACGAACCCCTGAAGATCCGCTCACTGCCTCCATGTGGCTCGGGACTGTACCCAACTAAAACCTGTTTGCACGACTCCTTTGAGCCGTGGTAGGGTAGCAATCAAAGTACAGTGGGAACTCACACGAGACAAATGACGATCCCCAGGTCGATGAACTAACCTGTACACATGTCACCTGGGAACTGCTATCTGACGTCAGGTATAAGACCAACTAGCATGTTCCCGGCGAGTCCTGTCCGGTGTACTCATAACCCAATGAGCACCTGTATACATCTTAGGTGAACCAACTGACACCAGTGGCTCGTGAGACCGGCCACCGCCCCTCGTCGGGGTCTCGACTGTATACACTAGTCTACTCAGGAGAATCGATGCCCTGTCTCGAAACTCCTACGACCAGGGACCTTTTAAGGATGCGCTTATAGACTCCAGCTCTCACTTATATGATCGCCCTCATACTGCTGGTAGTCAAGCAAGAATCCTAGGGGCTCTATCAACGTGCAATAGCGACCTGTCAGGTCACCTAAAGCAGTACACGATGATAAAGGTAAACCAGATAGCATAAAATCATCTCGAGCAAGACTGTCCTACCGGGATAGGTCCTCCCTCAATCATTGCAATCACGTGCCTGTGATCCAATAATCGACTCTGAGGGCACTATCTGCAACAATCTCTATGGGTGTGTAGGTATGCTTGGTATTGTTTAAATAAGTAAATTTTTCAGTAGGATAAATCTGGAAGCTAATATCAGTTTTGGAGTAAAAGTATATTATACGACATGTAGCATGTTTAGTGTTTGTGATATCTTACTCCCTGTAAGTGAATCTGGAACCACTAGGTATAATCACTAGAAAATTCAGCAAGATCAAAAGTATACTAAGACTACTAGGAAATACCACTTGAAACCAGAGCCCCAACCTCATCACAAAATCCGGCGACTTACCTTAAAATTCCGGCGACGCTGGTCATCCCTTGGCTTTTGGTGTTGATTTCTTTCCTGTAACTTTGTTTTGGTATTTTATAAGTCTCTGTATTGTTTATTTTAACTAATTATTCATACAGTGAAATCTGAGATTGTTTTAAAAATGGGTTTCTCAAAATTCAGATATTTATGATACGAAGTTTTCGTATTTTGATATTCATTTGAACCGTTAACGTTTATACGTTAACGACAGATTTATATGGTCGTTTTTGGGCTATGTGGGCTGTAGGTTCTAACCTACGGGTGTTTGGCTTATTGTTTTGGTTTTCGAAATGATATTTACTTCTATGCGATTTAAATACGAATATAGGTACGATTCGAGGATTCCGAGACGACGTTGGTGAGGTAGCAGCATGGATTCAGCGAGCTTCTAAGTTGGTGAGTAGATTTATATCTACTGGGAAGTCGGGTGGATGGTGTATAGCACCCCCGCAACCTTATAAATAGTATTATGATATCAAGTTAGTTTAGGATTTATTCAAGATATTTATACAGTATCGCATATAGCATGTCCTTCGATTTCATATAGTTTTATGCATAGTTATAGATGAGATACAGTGATACAATATGGATATGGTTGGGTGGATTTGTACGAGGGATCATGCCATACTTGAAATGATACAAATACAGTGGCACGATATGGATATGGTTTGATGATTTGTACGAGGGATCACACATATATAGTGATATGATGAGTTATAATCCAAGGATTTATGCGAATTGGAAATGATGAACTTTGTGTGCCGAATATGACCAATTTATCTTTTGACTCGTAGAGTTAGATTATATTATGTTTTAAGATGTAATACTTGTGTGAGCTATATTCTTTTAGAAACTATGATTCGTGACTTTGAAATAAAATACGCGGATGCATGCCAGTTTCTAAAACGAATACATATTTTAAATCTAGGGCAGCTTCCTTATTTTAAACTAAACGCTTCGATCATTTCTAGAGATAATGGTATAGCTCATGGCAAGTAATTACAATAGTTACGTTTAGATTAATTTACATGTATGCATTGTACTACTCATATTATACGTTTCTGCGATTACGCACACTCTGATAGAACACCGCATAAATACCAATGAGTACTATGCTGCACAAGCACGTGAATATATGTTACACTACACCTCATTGGTACTTCCATGTCACTATAGAATCGTGCTGTTATATATGTATTAAAATAAATCGGATGTTACACCGAAGAACACTTACACAAATACTAATGATTGCCATGCTGCACAAGCACGTGAATATATGTTACACTGCACATCATTAGTACTACCATGACATAGTAGAATTGAAATCTATAATTATGTGATGTAATTATGTAGTCTTCTGTACTTCTGAGGTAGGTTACGAATGTTAATACTATAAATGTTGTATTTGATTCTTATGGATTTTCTGATATTCTACTCCTGATGATATATATCGGTGGTATAGGACACTGTTATATATGTATATATATAATATAACATCAATATAATCTATGCAAGTATTCTTATTTCTTACTTGATATTTTGATATGATGAGTTAAACGTCCACCATGAGTTTTGTGTTTCCTGATTTTGATTCCGTACCGGGTGGGGTAGCTATACGGTTTCGGATTTGTGAAATATCCGGACTGAGTGGCGGTGCTATACAGTCGGATACATGGTGGACCCGGAATGAAACCGAGGGGCAGGATTGCCGCATTAAGGTGGGGGAGCCTAACGAGGATACTCGATTCCGGAGATAAAATGAACACGGCAAATATCCAGGGGATACTGACCGAGGTTCGACTTGGTGCCACAGATATCCAGGGGATACTGATCGTAGCCAGGATATCGGGTGGCGATCATCTATTGAGGTGGTGTCGACGATATCTGTATTTATGTGTCGATGATGGAGACGAGAGATTTCGGATTTCGATGTCGATGCTGGACATCTATATATATATATATTGGTATATATTGATATGATCATTATCATGAAGTACACATTTAGATATTATTAGTGGATCCAACCAGGACTGATCCGGAAGACAGTACCTGCATATATTGGTATAGACATTCGTATACAAATAAAAGGATTCAAGTACGAACTATAGATTCATGATTTTGACTCATATTTAATATTGAGATGTTATACTTGGGATTACATGATAGTTAGTATTGCACATATACATGTCATATAGCATATCAGTACAGATTTTGATAGTACTATACTTATGACCTAGGTATCGTCATGCATTTCGATTTCAATCTTTAGATGTACTTTTATTCACTGAGTTGGCAACTCATCCCCGTTGTGCCACAGTTTATTGCAGGTTTGACTGCTTGGATTATCAGCGGTTTTGGCACACATTCTTTAAGGGATTAATGGGTAAGTAAGTTATTATTGTATCATACTCACTCTTGATTATTCATTTATTCTTGTATCTAGTGGAAACTCCATCAACTCAGAAATGATATATTATGGACTTAGAAGCGAGACTTAGAGCTTATGTGTAATGAGGTCGCACTCAGTAGAGTCGACTTCTGTTTTAGATTGTTTGGCTGTTCCGTCTTTTGTACGGGAAAGCTGGCTTATTTTATTATGGTAGATGTATCGGGTTTTTATATAAAATTTTCAGAGGAGGTGCGATCAGATTTTCAAAACGTCATAGATGCTTTTCAAACATATTTAGTTAAATTTAAAGGTTGTTTAAAATAATTCCATCTGATGACTATTTAAACTCACCTCCAATGATTTCAAAAAAATAAAAAGAGGTTTAGATTCCGGTTTTCGGTTTACTTAAACCGTGTCGATGTCTTGAGATGTCACGTGATTTAAATGCCGGTCACGTGCCACATTTGGGTCGTGACAAAGTTGGTATCAGAGCGTTTGGTTTAACCTTTGTTCGAGTCTAGGTTGACTATATGGAGTCTGGGAATGCAATTTTTACCTAGTCTTGACCTTATAGGACTTAGACTTGACTTTCGGGGTCTTATACCCGAATTTTAGTTACATAGGATGACCTTTGTTGATGGATGATTGATAGACTTTTGCGTGCTAAGTTTGTTACCGCAATCAAGACGGTTTCGCTTGTAGCTAGCCGGTTGAGTACGGGTCGTCCGCAGGGAGATGCGGATCTTTTTCTATGTGTTTCAACGAGTTAAGTCCAAAAGTCCAGATTTGTTTGTGATTAACTAAGTGTTAAAATGATATGTAAAGAGAGCTTGTTAGGGTCAGGATTAGGTTAGTTTGAGTTAGGAGTCGCTCACTTCTTTCGTTGCCACTCTTAATATCGGTGTTACGGTAATCGGCAACAACGAGGATTAGCACGACTAAGAAGGAACTTGCGAGTATAAGCTAGGCTTTCCAACGCATAAGTTCTTCCTTTTGGTGCTTGTCCGTCCGTTCTTGGCTCTTAGCCTTAACCTCCGGTTAATTCAACCACAACCGGTCTCACTACGGAACCACCGCTATCATGTAGGATAGGGTGCCGTAGGGAGCGGATTGTGGTTCAATTAACGGGAGTTCGATTTAAGATGCTGGGCAAGGAAAGAGTGAGAGAGATTTCCTTCTCTCAAACTTCCCTTATCCTACCCTAACAAGTATGGAAACTACTCATCCATTACAAGAAGAACGAAAAATAAAACAAAGTAGGAAGATAGAAAGAAGGAGATTAGAAGATAACAACTAGCTAATTGCGACCTCACCTTGGCAAGGATCAAACGTAAGCATCATGGTTGTTTAAGGATAAAGGAAAAGAGAATAAGAAAGAAACAACAATAAATAACAACAACTAAATTATCAATTGAAGATTACAAGCAATTAACATAACAAGAGCAAGACAAGTATAATAACAAAAAGAACTTCTTTATTCATCATTCTTCACTCACAAAAGCTCACTACAAGTTTTTTAATGGAGAAGAGATGAGAAGAGGAAGAAGAACAACAAGTATTCTAAAACCTAAAATACAAGATTAAGCACCCTTGGCTTTGGCAAGTTCTGGACTATTTATAGGCGGGCAACTGAAATTCTAGGGCAACATTCTGGACTCACATGAAAAGACCAAACCACCCTTGAAATATTGTCAACTGAAGAGTCCGTACGGCCGCGGTTCCGCGGCATAAGCATGCTTAAGCCGCGGAACCGTGGCGCTTTAGGGGAGTTGGCTCCTCGTATTTTTTGGGCTTTTTAGTGTTGATGTTTGTATCAGTTTGGTACACTTTGTTTCTCAGAATCTCTCCACAAATTGTCCAGAATTTCAGCAAGTCAAAAGGTGATTTGATGTGGATCTTTTTGTCATGATTTCCTCGAGCTCCGCGTAGATTTCTTGGATCTTGTGTTGCCATTGAGCCTTGTGCATGAAAATGACATTGATTTGCAATTTTGTCTCTTAAACTGGTGTGTGGCAACATACGGATAGAGAGCGGAGACCCGTGTTTTATCTGTGGTTGGCAGTAATCCGGATTTTGACGTGTTTTTCAATGAATTTCACCGTTTAAAGCCGAGAACCGGTATCCTGCAATTGACTAGCAAACACGGCTCAAGAGTACCTACCGATAAGAAATGTGATAAAAATTGGGCGGTATAAAATTGCAAAAATCTGATATGAACAATGGAGTAGGTACTAAGTAGAGTGACGTACCGTACATATGTTCCGCGGCATATTTACGATATGATACTCCACCTAAGATACCTTAGGATTTATATCTTGAGATTCTCTTTCTGTTCCTTCCGTTGATCTATCTTCGTCAGTGCATGATTGATTGTTCAAACACCATGTTTATGAGGGGCTAGAGGGCTACAGTTAGAGATACGGTCAGAGCCGACTTGTCTGGGACAAGGACTGACCGGGTTGACTTTCCGAGGATATAGAGACACACCGTTTAATTATACTTAATCGAGTTCTAATAGTGGATCGAGTTTCTTTGGGAACAGCAACAGATGGTAGGATCATTGATGAAGATGGCCCGGACTTGAGGCATGATGTTCTCTTCTCTTCAAAGATCGTGGTGTCGCGTACTGTTCAAACAACGGTACAATCAATGCTGAAGTTATTGAGATATTGTTTCCAGAGTTTATGAAGTTAAAAGTAGACGACATTTACAAGTATAAATGGATCAGAAGGATTCGTAACCGATTAGATGTGAGATGATTAAGACTTTTAATCCATAGTGGCACTCCGAGGTAAAGTCTAGGAAGTTAGTTAGCTCCTTCCGTTGGGTCTTGCTCAGACGAGCTGCAGGTCGCATGAGGAAGAGATTATGCAGAAAATTTTCCTTCGACAAATTGGGACGAGTATCCGAAGGTGAGATTAGTTAGATTCTTTTGCAGAGTATCATAGGTGACGGATTCGGGTTTCTGAGTGGGTCATGATTAAGTATGACTTGCAAATTCGCGTGACGATACAGATACGCTCCTTAAGTGATCGATATAGGGAATTTATAGGACAGGGATTGGTGCGAGGTTGCAGTGGACAGTTATTCTACACAGTGGGTATTGAAGATTTGATGATGCATATGACTACACTTTCAGGAGGAAATTAAAAGGGAATGACAGTGGTTATCAAAGAAAAGTGGATTCAGAAATGAGTGTTAGTTCTGGGCAGGCTGGATAGTCGAGATCAGCAGGAGATTTGAAGGGATTCATTATGAAAGTTGATAATAAATGAGATTGGACTAGGATTAGTTGTTAGCACATAAGCCGAGGACAGAGATTTCCGTTATCAAACCGTGGCGTTACAAGGGACCGGACTACTGGTCAAGGAAGGTGTGATGAGATGTACCAGCTATAAGACGGATGGTGTCATTGCTCTTCAGCAGACGATTGTATAAAAGAGTCAGACGTTAAAGATCCGCAAGATGAACCTGAATTCAGAGGCAGAGAACGTTAGAACGTGGCAGACAACAAGTTGTAATTCTTGCTATGCAAATTCCGGTGGTATAAACACCTACCTACATTGAAGAGAGTGAGCTTCGATTTCCTTTGAATTCGATTTACGTTTTTATAATCTAAAACATTCATTTTTATACTTTGGAGAAAGGACAGCTCGATGTCCGCGATTTGATATATGTATTTTGAGGAATTGAGGATTTAACTATGTTTTGTGCGCACCAGGTGCACTTGTTGAGATTTTAGTGCGATGTGACTGCACTCGATTGGAGTGTTGTGTACACCGGATGCACTACACTGATTTTCCGTGCACATCGGATGCACATGGTTAAGAATTTATATATATATATATATATATATATATATATATATATATATATATATATATATATATATATATACTAGGTATACTTGGTTTGATTTCGTGCACACTAGTTGTCCGTCTTGATTCTATGCACTCTGATGCATTTGATTTTAGTTTTGTGCACCCCGATGCACTGAAGATTTAAATTGTGCACCCTGATGTGCTTGAATTTGATTTTTGTGCACCTCGAGGCACTTGGTATTATTTTGTATACTTTTATTCCATGCACAGTGGATGCAGTGGATACCGTTTCGTGCACGCCTGTTGCACTTAGCGTTGATTTCATTTTTGTGTTTTGTACTTGATAGGATATGTGATAGATTTGATTTTTTTTTTATTTTCGCTTGGTCGTGTGCACAGATATTGCACTGCGATCATGGCATTGATTTTGTGTACTTAGGATACACAATGGTTTTCGTATTTGGAATTTTTTTTCATAACTGGAGTAATTCTCATAGCAACCACTAGAGTTACAGTTATGAAAGATTATATCTTTTGAGTTTTCACGCACACGGTTGCGTTGTGATGCATTTTAGCTCATATGGGACTTTGGAGTCTGGTGATATTGAGCAAATTTCATGTTTTAAAATTGGACCCCGGGAAATTTTTTTGGAATTAGTTGATTTGATTAGGAAAAATGTTTTAAGAAAGAGGTTTAATTTAAATTCGGGGATCGAATTTCTTTAAGGGGGAGAGACTGTAACATTTTGGAAAATTTAGAATATTTAATTATAAAATTTTATTATAAAAATAATAAAATTGATAAGTTTACAAAAAAGATATCGCCTATGAAATGAGATATCGGAATCATATCCGAAAAATGTAATTATTTTGATAATTATGAACAAGTGGGAGATATCAAGAAAATAATATTTTAATTATTTTATCATGACATCTTATTTGTCATTTAACTAATGATAATTAAGTGATAGATTTATCATTTATATCTTTTATGTTCTATGGAATTGATTTATGTTATGAAGGTTTTTAATTATTGTTATGATTTATCATGGTTGGCACATAACATTCTATGCAAACCATCACACAAAACACCTCAATTGACTTTTTTTCATAACCAAACACCTCCTCCTTATTGGCTTTCCACTTCCTCTTTCATAAATTGCCACTTCTTCCTTGCATGAATCACTCATGCTTCTTCAAGTGACACAACCTCCTTCTTCCATGCCACCTCCTCCTTTCTCTACAACAAACCCTCACTCTTCTCTTCATCTCAACCCCTTGTTCAGTTCTTAAGATCGGAACTTTAAAGAGAAGGAAAGAAAAAGAAATGCTTTAGAAAACACAAGAAAATAAGAAAAGTAAGAAGAGAAGAAGAGCAAGTGCTAAGGCTTCACCATCACCCTTTAGCTAGGACCTTGAGCTTGGGCATCTTGAGGGAAGCATTCTTAGCAAACTTCAGTAGGTATAATCCTTAAACTCAGTAGAATTTTAGTTCTGTAACCGTTTAGATGTAGGAATCAAATATCGATAGTATCGTATTTCTACACAAATGGGCTCTGATTAATCTTCTATAGTTTATTTGATAATCAACTTAACAAAACAGTGCCATAATCCTATAGACTAGACCTAGAATAACACATAGGAGGACGGACCCATCCCCTCGGAAATTGGCCAGCGACCATCACATGAAATCCGGCGACGCCGGACCGTTAAGAGAAGTGAGTGTTTTGGGTTTTTGGGGTATATCTCTGTCGGTGAGTAGGTATGCTTGGTATTTTTTAAATAAGTAAATTTTTCAGTAGGATAAATCTGGGAGCTAATATCAGTTTTGGAGTAAAAGTATATTATACGACATGTAGCATGTTTAGTGTTTGTGATATCTTACCCCCTGTAAGTTAATCTGGAACCACTAGGTATAATCACTAGAAAATTCAGCAAGATCAAAAGTAGACTGAGACTACTAGGAAATACCACTTGAAACCAGAGCCCTAACCTCATCACAAAATCCGGCGACTTACCTTAAAATTCCGGCGACGCCGGCCATCCCTGGGCTTTTGGTGTTGATTTCTTTCCTGTAACTTTGTTTTGGTATTTTATAAGTCTCTGTATTATTTATTTTACCTAATTATTCATACAGAGAAATCTGAGAATGTTTTAAAAATGGGTTTCTCAAAATTCAGATATTTATGATACGAAGTTTTCGTATTTTGATATTCAGTTGAACCGCTAACGTTTATACGTTAACGACAGATTTATATGGTCGTTTTTGGGCTAAGTGGGCTGTAGGTTCTAACCTACGGGCGTTTGGCTTATTGTTTTGGTTTTCGAAATGATATTTACTTCTATGCGATTTAAATACGAATATAGGTACGATTCGAGGATTCCGAGACGACGTTGGCGAGGTAGCAGCGTGGATTCAGCGAGCTTCTAAGTTGGTGAGTAGATTTATATCTACTGGGGAAGTCGGGTGGATGGCGTATAGCACCCCCTCAACCTTATAAATAGTATTATGATATCTAATTAGTTTATGATTTATTCAAGATATTTATACAGTATCGCATATAGCATGTCCTTCAATTTCATATAGTTTTATGCATAGTTATAGATGAGATACAGTGATACAATATGGATATGGTTGGGTGGATTTGTACGAGGGATCATGCCATACTTGAAATGATACAAATACAGTGGCACGATATGGATATGGTTTGATGATTTGTACGAGGGATCACACATATATAGTGATATGATGAGTTATAATACAAGGATTTATGCGAATTAGAAATGATGAACTTTGTGTGCCGAATATGACCAATTTATCTTTTGACTCATAGAGTTAGATTATATTCTGTTTTAGGATGTAATACTTGTGTGAGCTATATTCTTTTAAAAACTATGATTCGTGTCTTTTAAATAAAATACGCGGATGCGTGCCAGTTTCTAAAACGAACACTTATTTTAAATCTAGGGCAGCTTCCTTATTTTAAACTTAACGCTTCGATCATTTCTAAAGATAATGGTATAGCTCATGGCAAGTAATTACAATAGTTACGTTTAGATTAATTTACATGTTTGCATTGTATTACTCATAATATACGTTTCTGCGATTACGCACACTCTGATAGAACACCGCACAAATACCAATGAGTACTATGCTGCACAAGCACGTTAATATATGTTACACTACACCTCATTGGTACTGCCATGTCACTATAGAATCGTGCTGTTATATATGTATTAAAATAAATAGGATGTTACACCGAAGAACACTTACACAAATACTAATGATTGCCATGCTGCACAAGCACGTGAATATATGTTACACTACACATCATTAGTAGTACCATGACATAGTAGAATTGAAATCTATAATTATGTGATGTAATTATGTAGTCTTCTGTACTCCTGAGGTAGGTTACGAATGTTAATACTATAAATGTTGTATTTCATTCTTATGGATTTTCTGATATTCTACTCCTGATGAAATTAATCGGTGGTATGGGACACTGTTATATATGTATATATATATAATATAACATCAATATAATCTATGCAAGTATTCTTATTTCTTACTTGATATTTTGATATGATGAGTTAAACGTCCACCATGAGTTTTGTGTTTCCTGATTTTGATTCCGGACCGAGTGGGATAGCTATACGGTTTCGGATTTATGAAATATCCGTACTGAGTGGCGGAGCTATACAGTCGGATACATGGTGGACCCGGAATGAGACCGAGGGGCAGGATTGCCGCATTAAGGCGGGGGAGCCTAACGAGGATACTCGATTCCGGAGATAAAATGAACACGGCAGATATCCAGGGGATACTGACCGAGGTTCGACTTGGTGCCATAGATATTCAGGGGATACTGATCGTAGCCAGGATATCGGGTGGCGATCATCTATTGAGGTGGTGTCGACGATACTTGTATTTATGTGTCGATGATGGACACGAAAGATTTCGGATTTCGATGTCGATGCTGGACATCTATATATATATATTGGTATATATTGATATGATCATTATCACGAGGTACACATTTAGATATTATTAGTGGATCCAACCAGGACTGATCCGGAGGACAGTACCTGCATATATTGGTTTAGACATTCATATACAAATAAAAGGATTCAAGTACGAACTATAGATTCATGATTTTGACTCATATTTAATATTGGGATGTTATACTTGGGATTACATGATAGTTAGTATTGCACATATACATGTCATATAGCATATCAGTACAGATTATGATAGTACTATACTTATGACCTAGGTATCGTCATGCATTTCGATTTCAATCTTTAGATGTACTTTTATTCACTGAGTTGGCAACTCATCCCCGTTGTGCCACAGTTTATTGCAGGTTTGACTGCTTGGATTATCAGCGGTTTTGGCACACATTCTTTAAGGGATTAATGGGTAAGTAAGTTATTATTGTATCATACTCACTCTTGATTATTCATTTATTCTTGTATCTAGTGGAAACTCCATCAACTCAGAAATGATATATTATGGACTTAGAAGCGAGACTTAGAGCTTATGTGTAATGAGGTCGCACTCAGTAGAGTCGACTTCTGTTTTAGATTGTTTGGTTGTTCCGTCTTTTGTACGGGAAAGCTGGCTTATTTTATTATAGTAGATGTATCGGGTTTTTATATAAAATTTTCAGAGGAGGTGCGATCAGATTTTCAAAACGTCATAGATGCTTTTCAAACATATTTAGTTAAATTTAAAGGTTATTTAAAATAATTCTATCTGATGACTATTTAAACTCACCTCCAATGATTTCAAAAAAAATAAAAAGGGTTTAGATTCCGGGTTTCGGTTTACTTAAACCGCGTCGATATCTTGAGATGTCACGTGATTTAAGTGCCGGTCACGTGCCACGTTTGGGTCGTGACAGTGCAACATCGACCCCCAATACCGGGAGAGATGAAACCCCTCCTATCGCTCATTGCCTCCATGTGACTCGGGACTGTACCCAAAAACCACCATTTTGCACGTCCTCTTGAACGTGGTAAGTTAGAAATCAAAGTATAGTGGGAATGACACAAGACTCTATGACGATCTCGGTTCTACAGACTAACCTGTACCAGTGTCACCAGAGAAATACTATCTGGTGTGAGGTATAATACTATCTAAGAGTTCTCGGTGAGTCCGTCCAGTGTACCCAGTCTCCACTGAACACCCGTATACAATCTCTGATGTCAAATACCAATGGATATGGAATCATCCATCGCCCATCTACATGGGTCAAGAAGCTATGCGCTAGTCTACTCTGGTATATCGATGCCCCGTCTCGATACACCCACGACTAGGGACATTAAAGGATGTACTCACAGACTACCTTTGTCCCACTAGTATGATCTGCATCATAATCTAGGTAGTCAAGTACGCATCCTAAGGGCTTTACCAACATGTAACAGAGAGACAATCAGTGTATATGTTAAGATAAAGAGTAACTAGATAGCATACTATCATGTCGAGCAAGAAAGTCCTCCATATATATGTCTAAGCATCCACAACAATGTACATCTCATGTATAGTAATGGCCTCTAGGGCATACATATAACTAACATGAGCATTATACCTTACGCTTCGGCGGTAGGATCTATAATGTATGTAATGCTGTGTACCAGACTAGATGTATCTTACGCCCTTAGCGTGGTGAGCCGGTATCAGTCAAACCCTGGTGAGGATCATTGGAAGGCTGTGAAGAACATTCTCAAGTACCCGAGAAGGACTAAGGAGATGTTCTTAGTGTACGGTAATGGAGACCTCAGGGTCGAGTCCTTTACCGATTCTAACTTTCAGAGTGACAAGGATAACAACAAATCTATCTCGGGTTTTGTATTTACCCTCAATGGAGGGGCGGTGTGTTGGAGGATTTCCAAATAGGACACCATCACAGACTCGACGATGGAGGCTGAATACATTGCTGCAAGCGATGCCGCAAAAGAAGTGGTCTGGATGAAGAAGTTCGTTGCTGAACTTCAGGTAGTTCCGTCCATTATTTATCCATTACCTTTGTATTGCGATAACAATGGGGCAATAGCTTTAGCAAAGGAACCACAGTCTCATCACAAATCCAGATACATCTTAAGGCGGTATCACCTGATCAGAGAGATCATTGATCGCCAGGAGATCGAGGTAAAGAGAGTGGACACTAAAAAAAACATGACGGATCCATTTACAATGGCCCGCCCTCAAGCGCAGTTCGAGCGACTTTTTGAGATGTTGGGTATGTGGTACGCCAGCAGCTGGCCTTAGTGCAGATGTTGGGTATTCAGTACACCAATTACTAGCCTTTAGTGCAAGTGGGAGATTGTTGGATATATATGCCCTAGAGGCCATTATTATATATGTATACATGTGGATGCTTGGGATATGTATGTACAGGACATTCTTGCTCAGTTATATTGTATATTATTTCAGTTGTCTTTATCAGAATATGTGTATTTGTTTTTATTGATGCTTTATCCAGTTTGCATATATTGATAAAGACTTGATACAGTAGTATACTATTATGGTTTGACTTTATCTTAACATGGCATATGTTATATATGTTATGACATATTGCGGTTACATGTTGATAAAGCCCGTAGGATCTTGCTTGACTACCTGTGTTGTGATGGTGATCATACTTATAGGAGCAGTGTAGTCCATAAGCACATCCTTTAATGGCCCCTAGTCGCGTGAGTATTGAGACTGGGAATTGATACTCCAGAGCAGACTAGTGTATATGTTTCTAAACCCCGACAAGGGGCAATGGTTGGTCCCCCAGCCATTGGTCTGATGCACCTAAGATCGTATACAGGTGCTCACTGGGTATGAGTGCACTAGACGGACTCACGGAGAACTTCCAGATGGTAATATACATATCGTTATCGTCAGATGGAAGTTCTCAGGTGACATGTGTACAGGTTAGTCTTCGGACCTGTGATCGTCATTTGTCTCATGTAAGTTCCCACTGTGCTTTGATCACTACCCTACCACGACTCTACTAAGTCGTGTAAACAGGTTTTGGTTGGGTACAGTCCCGAGCCACAAGGAGGCAGTGAGCGATTGTTGGGGATTCATCTCTTCCGGTATTAGGAGTCGATATCGCACAGTGTTAGATTGGTCAGGACCATAAGACCTTGGATAAGGCAGTTGGGATTTACTGATAGGTTGATTAGTAGTTTCCCGGATTGGTACCGAGTCTCATCAGCACGAATTATTGGGTTATTAGGGTCTGACGTTTACCACCCCCTAGATCCGGTATGCGATACTCTTAGACGAAGAGACCAGACCGTACGGAGATTGTCACGGATAGGCTCAGTAGGAGTTCGGGCGAGTTTGCTCGTCGTCGTTCCTTTTCGATAGGTACTTACGTAGCCATTACGTACAGCTAGTGCCACTGACGTGCTTATGGTTAAACCCACTGCCAGCATACTGTCGAGTCTTTAGAGTCCAACACAGAGGGTTTCCCTGCTTCGGGCGAAACGATGTAGCGGCCGTATGGTTTTACGGTAGGGATTTGATCATATACGCGCACTTGTGCACGTATGATGTTTGGGCGAATAATACTAGTGGGCTTTGGTTTAAGCCGGAGCCTAGTATTATATTCTTGGATTATTTTATCTTTTTGTATTCGTATTTTTCGGAATACGGATACGGGTATGTATATACGGTGATGGGCATTCTTGTAATTGTGCAAGATGCTTCTAGAAGAAGACACCTCGTTATTTGTTTTAACCATTTTTGTTAATGGTTAATGAGGTGGAGAAATGAGGTGTTTATTTGGTTTAAATGAAGCATGGCTACTTGGTGACTCATGGCATGACTCATTCTTTACTATTGGAGTATGCTTGATATTTTCTTTTGTTTTGAAATTTTAATGCAAGGTGGCATTTAGATATTTTTGTGGTATCTAGATATTTTGGTGTGGCATTATTGGTTTGCATTATTAATACACAACACTTAGCCATTCTTCACTTGATGATATTCTATTCTCACTTGAACACTATCATCTTCTCCTTGCTCTCTTCTTCTAATCTCTAAC
Organism: Agapanthus africanus; assembly: GCA_030015575.1. Lineage (NCBI taxonomy): Eukaryota > Viridiplantae > Streptophyta > Magnoliopsida > Asparagales > Amaryllidaceae > Agapanthus > Agapanthus africanus. The sequence goes on along the minus strand of JASDDO010000004.1, from coordinate 125,517,440 downwards.
CCTAATTGTCTCATTGGTTGAGAAACCTAGGGTTAGTGAGACATATTAATCCATCATCTCACTCTACTTCATCTAGGCTACTTAGATTAGCATTCTAAGTACTCTAGTTATCTCGATTAGGAGGTTGGAGCTCAATATAGGCACTCTCGGGTGGATCATCTTTGACGCGAGGAGGCCGAAGTTCAAGCGTGATCCGTACATCTTTTGAGGAGCCAAAGGAGAGGAGCGAAGACCCGAAGGACTTGTTTCTTTAGGTATAATTTCTATCATAGTAGATAGAGCTTCTCTTGTTGCTAGTTAGGTTTATGGTTAGATCCGGTTTAGGGTTATTCTGGCGCCAAGTTTAAATCGTTGTAAAAAATTTTGTTCCGCAAACGGCCACGGATGATGGCCAGGGCGTTAGCATAACCTTTCAGGAACGTCCGAAGTCTCGGAAATACGCTCCTCTACCAGAAGAGATGCGCCCACCATGGCTGCATGCGTATCAAATGCTGGGAGCCAATAGAGAGGAACAACTGGGTAACCAAGCCTCGTACAAATCTCTTGACGCGCTTCTCTTCAGTATCCACTAAATATGGAGCATAAACGGATAGATGGGTGAACTGAATATCATACTCTGCCACTGTCATACCAGGAGTCTGGAGCAAAGACTCAAAGCTGCGAGCTCGAGCATCTCTGACGCTATGCGGGAGAAAACGAGCAAAAAAACCACCGCAAACTCAACCCAGGTCATAGGAAGAAGACCTACAGCTCGACCTCTCTCCAAAGACTCGCACCAAGTCTGGGCAAGACCCTCTAGATGAAAACTAGCGAACTCTATCAATCTCGCATCGGAGCATCTCAACGAAAGACCGATCCTGGTCATCCGATCGAGGAACGACTGCGGATCCTCAGTTGCGTCAGTGCCGGTGAAAACCGGAGGCTTTAGCCTCATAAACACTGATAAGGATACATCGATAATCTCGGTAGTGGTAGGTACGACTGTCTGAGCAGTGGGTACCATCACGGTCCCCGTAATAGGTGGAACAACCTCCGATCTCTATGCTCGACATGTCTCAACCAACGATCCCACCATTTGATGCAAATCCTGAATACTGGCCTCTAGCCTAGCAATACGTCCTGGAGAAGGTGGATCAATCTACTCCTGAGAAATAGGCATACCGCCCTGGCCAATCCTCATCTCAGACGAGCCTATCCTGACCTCGGCTCTAGTGGCAGCTCTCTGTGCCCTCATAGTCTTTGGCAGCATAGTGTCTAGAATAAGAAAACAAGATTCGATAAGAACATAGAAATTGAATCATAAGGATATATGGAATCAAGAAAGGAATTAAAAGGAAATATGTCCTAAGGTCACTTAGGCGGAGTACCGTGTCGTAAGTATGCCGCGGAACATATACACGCTACGTCACTCTGCTTAAGCTACCTACTCCATCATACCAAAGGTCATCCTACACTCCGAAAGGTAAAACCTAGCGCTCTGATACCAATTTTGTCACGACCCAATTTAGGAACACGACCGACACTTAAATCATGCGATGTCAAAAGGCGTAACGCAATTCAAGTAAGCCGAAAAACCCAGAAATATAAACCAAGAAAAGAAGTAATGTGATAAAACAGTAGTTGAAAACATTTAAAAATCTGAAGTTATAAAATCTCAACTTAAATTTATTTTCTTAAAAAATTCGGCAGTATCTCCTTTGTAAAAACTAGCCCCAAACGGGTACAAGCATAGTATAAATAAAATGCATCCCTAAATGGGAGCAACTCACGCCAAAAGGCGTAACACAACCACAACAGGTATATATACGACACCGTAACGAAGAAATAAGCAAAGAGGAAGTAAAACAACATCACAACATGAAATAAAAGCCGACTCACACGAGCACGACACCCAGAGTCACCAATAATAGAATATCGATCCTTACAATCTTGTCTATAAGTCAAATACATGTAAGTGGTAGATGGAGAGAACTGGATACAAAAAAAGATATACAATGGAATCATACGGATATCCGCAAAACCCACCTACGCCAAAATCATGAACAACAATAGCGGTATCCGCAGAAGTAGATGCAATAAGGAGCCTTGCCGTGACTACACTGAGGGCCAAGCCTGCAAAACACTGCGGCACAATGGGGGTGAGTTGCCAACTCGTGAATAGTAAATAATATCATACAGATAATCGCAAGCATGCACGAAAAGCGATAATCTGAAATATGCAATCTGATAGCATAAGTATAACAATACGGATATGCAACAAATCATACTCAAGGTACATCACCAGGGTACAACAACTACATGAAAAAGTGCATGTCATAATTAATCCTGAGTGTGGGATAAAACATAATCCTCATCAATGAATCATCATCATCAAATTCGGTGTCCAACAACGACACCCCAATCGGCCCTCATATCCGTCACATCATGGAACCTGAGCGTCCAATATCGACACTCGAAACATCATGAAACCCGTGTCCAGCATCGACACGTAAATCCATATATCTCAGGCTCCATTAGTCCGGATCGACCCATGGGCCCCGTCAGTCCGGATCGGCCCATATCCATCTCACGACTCTGGTCGGTATCCTCCAGACAACCGCCGGGTCTAAACTATCATCAGTAGGTACTGCTCCCTCCTTCCTGGCTCATCGTCATCCCCATGATCTTCTTTCCCCGGGGTATCTTACCAGGTCCACCATGTACCCGCAGACGGTTTGTCTGACTCCTCGAATCGGGTCTCGAAAATAAGCTCAGAACCGAGAAAACTCATGGTGGACGTCTCGAAATCACATCACGAGATAACGCGTTTTAAATTTTTTTTATAATTTCCTTTGAAATATATCCGCGGTTCTCAAATCCAGAAATTGCATGAAATCAGTATCTCAATACATATATCCATGGAATACGATGTATGCAAACATACAACAGTAATGTGAGCATATCAAGGGAAACCGCTCTTTTTAAATTATCAAGTTTCAAAGGTATCTTGCGGTTTCCCAAATCCACGAAATTGAAATTCAACATCATATGAGAGTGTATATGTAACTATAGCAATATATGTATGTATGTATGCATGCATGTATATATGATGCAATTCATATGCGCAATAGAACAAGAATCAATGTCTAACTGTTAATAATAATGGAAGCGGTACAATATATTATCCGTGGAAATTTCTATAGTGTGCATGTCATGGCAATTACCAACAGTATGTGTGTGGCATACAATTCGGTGCTCGTGCAATATGAACCGTTAGTAATGGTGCAGTGTCCAATAATACTATGCCTATGTACAACAGGTAATAGGATGTGCAAAATGGTACTCATGCACGATCAATATATATACATGTAAGCATAATGGTTATATCACTGAATCTAGCCTTAGACGCATAACGCCATACAGGCGATTCCCCCGTAGATGTTAAATCTACCGACCGAACGATCTCGAGCTAGGAGAATCCAATCACCTATTTCCCTTTCCCAGCAGCGTCTGAAGTCCCCGCAATCGATCCTAATATAACACAAAATCATAACAAGTGTAATTAGAAACCGCTTGATAACACACGGAAACAATGCCTAAACCAACGCATCGACTCCCACAAGCTATAAAGTTTTAGCTTAGCGGCTAACGCGTGTAGCGACACCCTAAACCAAACCTATGGCTGCAAGCTACACGAAGCACTTAAACCAAGTCGGATAATCCACATCGCACGTTGCCGAAACACTAGAAACTAGCTAAACGGTTCCAGATTTTGCCTATAGACAATATAGAAAAAAAAAATTGTACCAAAATAACAAGAATAACCTACAGAGAGCTACCCACCAAAACCCAACATCTATCTCAACAGGAAGATCGGCGACGCCGGGAAAAACGTTATTCTCGCCGGGCTAATGGTGAGGGTGGGGTCCGGGTTTCTAGGGTACACTCTGGGCTCTTGTATCAATCTACTTTATTGTTAGATTTTATAGTGGATCATCATAACAACAGCAGATCACAGAGACACAAAACTTATCACAAAAAACGATATTTTGCATAAAACTATAACTTAAAGGTTTTAAACTGAAACTAATAATCAAAACAACTTCTTTAGAGCCTAGTTAACAGTTTGAGATCATTACCTCATCACAACTTGAATGAAACCCTAACCATCAAGCTCCAAGTCATCACAATAGGGCTTTAGCATGAGTTGTGAAGGGTTTTAGTGAGGTTTGATAAAAGTTTAGGCTTAAGGTTTGAGGAGGAAAAAATATATCAAGTGAAGAATTTGTGAAGGAGGAGAAGAACAAGAAAATGAAAGAGTTGTGAGGAAATGAGAGAGCGAGGTGAAGGAATGAGAGAGTGAGAAGGTGAGGTGAGAATGAGCCATGCAATCTCTCTCTCTCTCTCTCTCTCTCTCTCTCTCTCTTCATTAATAGCCTCCCATGCCATGCCTCATTATTCAACTCCTCTCTCTTCTCTTTATTTTTCAAAACAATTAAAACCCTTTTACTTAAAAACTAAATATACATATATATGTTAAGGTGCCATGCTAACAAAACATGGTTAACACAAACTTAACCCTAGGTTAACATGCACATGTGTGTGGAAGTACAAAAATAATTAAATAAAATGTTAATTAATTAAATAAAATATGTGAAAACAATTATTGGTTAAAGTTTATTAAAAACGCGCATTATAATGCTTAATTTACTCTAATCGCATTCTAAGGTGTTACAAATTCAGAGACTACTTAAAAGAGAATGGGATTCTCTCTCAGCTTATTCTTCCGTATACACCACAGCACAATGGAGTTTCGGAGCGGACGAATCACACCCTATTAGATATGGTGCACTCTATGATGAGTAATACTGAGTTGCCTATTTCCTTTTGGGGCTATGCACTTGAGATAGCTGCATACCTATTGAATAGAGTTCCGACCAAATCCGTTGCCTACCACTCCATATGAGATATGGAATGGGAAGAGACCATCTCTTAAACGAGTTAAGATATGGGGTTGTCTGGCCTATGATAAAAAGCAAAATCCGAACAAGCTCAAGGCAAGGTCTGTTTTGTGCAAATTTGTGGGATATCCAAAGGATTCATATGGATATATCTACTACCACACTGAGGAACAAAAGGTGTTTGTTTCTCAATATGCCACCTTTTTAGAAAAGGAATTTCTTGTGAAAGAAATTAGTGGTAATGAGGTAGAACTGGAAGAAGTTCCAGCAATACAAACTATAACTGACGATTTGGTAGAACCGGAGGATCAATAGTCCCCGATGAACCTCAGCCACTCCGCATATCTAGTAGGGTTCCTCATCCACCTGAGATATACTACGGTTTTCTCATAGACGGTGGGAGCGAGGATTGCATCATGAAAGATGATGACCCAACTAGTTTCGAGCAGGCCATCACAAGTGGAGACTCTGTGAAATGGCTGGATGCTATGCGATCTGAGATCGAATCCATGTACACCAACAAAGTATGGACTTTGGAAGTTGCTCCTAAAAGGGTAAAACCCATAGGGAGCAAGTGGATCTTTAAGAAGAAACTTGGTGTAGATGGAAATGTTGAGACTTTCAAAGCTAGACTGCTTTGATTTCCTCCCTACCACGGCTCAAAGGAGTCGTGAAAACATGTGGATTTTGGGTACAGTCCCGAGTCACATGGAGGCAATGAGCGATAGGAGGGGTTTCGTCTTTAGGGAGTTGATGTTGCGATATGCTCGATTGGCTATAACAGAAAGTCCTTGGCCAGGGCTGTTGATGATATTTACAGGTAAGAGTTATCAGTAGTTTCTCATACCGTTATAGGCCACACATCGGCATGACTTATCAAGTTATTAGGGTCTGATGATTCCACCCCCAGACTCGATACGCGACATATCAGACGAAGAGACCGGACTATACGGTAAGTGTAACTTATAGGCTTCATAGGAGTTTGGACAAGCTTGCTTGTTGATCTTCTAATCGCTCAATACCTGGGTAGCCATTACGTCTAACTAGTACCGCTGACGGCTTATGGGCAACTGATATGATCATTACCTACTGCTGGTGTATTGACGAGTTTTTAGAGTCCCACACAGAAGTTTCCTAGTTCAAGCGAAATGAAGTAGGGCACATATGCTGATATGTGCGGGGGCCTGATTAAATACGAGTATATGATACCGTATTCTAATCTGGCGGTTATTTGATATCAGTTAAGTTATATGTGATATAACCAGATTATTGAATCAAGTGTTGATTTGATAATGTGATATATAGATAAATGATATTAGTCGGTTATATGTGATATAACCGGATTATTAAATCAAGTATTGATTTAATAATATGATATATATTTATATCTGATATAATTATATATTAACTAATATTATTGCTCACTAATTATTTACTTATCTTTATATATATATATATATATATATATATTATGAAGCATGGTTGAAATTTATATTTTTGGAACATAGAAAATGAGGTGGAAAATAAGGAGCATGGGTGAAGCATGGATTCTGATATTTGTTTATTCATTTGCTTTAACTATTGAAGCATGTGAGCAATTTTTAATTGCTAGATATTGTATGCTTCAATAATTAAAGAGATGAGGTGAAGCCATTCTTCACAACACTTGTTCATTTTCTTGACTTGAGCTCATTTGCTCTCTAGCTCTCTCCATCATCTTCACCTCCACCTCCAAGCTCAATCTCTCACATGAGTTATGAACCCTTGAGCTTATGAGAACCCTAGTGAGTAAACAACATCCCTATTTCACCATCCTACACTTTATTAGCAATTAAGTGTAGTGTGTTTTCTTCACTGAAGAGTTTAGTGAAGAGGTAGCTTGGATTAGCGGAGCTTCCGGTGGATCATCTTCGGCACGAAGATCACAAAGGAAGCTCGATCCAACTTCAAATGGAGCCTAGTGGAGTAACATGGACTATTACACGGAGCTTTTGAAGAGAAGGACACGGTCTACAAAGGTTGTAGCCTCATTCTCTTTATGTAGTTTTCTTGATATCAAGCAAAAACCCTAATCATCTAGTTTAAGATCTTGTTTAGTGTTAATTAGCACCCCGAAATTTTTTAAAATTAGCATGCTTGATGCTAGTAAAACCCAGTGGTGGTGGTAATAAACACTTTCACACACATCACTAAGCATCCTAGATTAGCAATCTAGGATCCTTAGTGACTTTATTGATGAAGTTGAAGCTTGAACTTGGTTTCCTCGGGTAGATCATATTCGGTGAAAGAAGAGAGGTTTCCAAGCACGATCTAGAGCTCTTAAGAGAGTACTAGAGTCCAACCCAATTGGAGCAAATGAAGACGCTACAAAGGTTGTGATTTCTATCCTTTTTGTGCTTGGAAGTTTCGGTGTTTGGTTTAGATTCTTGGGTTAGTGTTTCTAGTGCCACAAAAATTTTTGTTTTTGGATTTCGCATTAGTCGCGGGTTAGCGGCGAGGGCACTATAAACCTTCAATGGTATCAGAGCCACCGAAACACCCTAAACTAGATTGTTACAACTCCTGAATCCTGCCGGTTTTTTCCCCACAAAAACTACCGCCAAATCCAGTGAGAAATTCCTTGCTAACTTGATGTTTTGACACCCCACGAGTTCTCTATTTAGACCGTGAAGACGTGGGGAGGTGCATAGGGACCCCGGGGACATCCCGGGGGACATAGGAAGGGGCCATACCCCCGAGACCACCCAAAGGTGGCCTTGGGTGGTGGGAACCCAAGCCCTGCCCAAATGGGCAGGCTCAGGTCTGCCTCATCTCTTTGGCCACCTTTGGGTAGCTTATGGGGTAGGTTGTAAGTGGACGGGGGTTAGGGCTGTGACAATCAAGGCCGTAACGGAATTTGAAAAACAACAATTTTACAAAGCATAACCTCAATCCATCACCAAGATCATCAAATACAATACAATGTGGAAACTAGAAAAGAGTAGAGAGGTGCTACAACCTTTGTAGCTTGTCTGGTTGTTCCTGGAAAAGTTCATTAAACAGGTTTTAGTTGGGTGCAGTCCCGAACCACATAGAGGCAGTGAACAATCGTCAGGAATTCGTCTCTCCCGGTACCGGGAGTCGATGCCGCGCTGTGTTGGGTCAACCATCACCAGAAATCCTTGGCCAAGGTGGATGAGATTCACTTATATGATATCAGTAGTTTCTCAGTAGGTGATGAGCTTCAGACTGGCACGATTAATCGGGTTAGTAGGGGTCTGACGTTATCCACCCCTAAACCCAGTATGCGATTATCTCAGACAAAGAGACTGTACTATACGGAGATTGTCACAGTCAGGCTCAGTAGGGGTATGGTTGAGTTTGCTCGTCGGCCTTCTTTTCACTCAATACCGAGTAGCCGTTACGTATAGCAAGTACCGCTGACGTGCTTATGGTTAAACCAACTGCCAACGTATTGACGAGTCTTTAGAGTCCCACATAGAGGATTTTCCCGGTTCAGGAAAAATGATGTAATGGCCGTATATTAATACGCGCAGGGTTCCGATTACAAATGTGTGCTAGCCATATGGACTTCAATCTGGCGGATGATAATACTAGCCGGTTTAGGATTAAGCAGGATTATTAAATCAAGTTTTGATTTAATACTTTACATATATATATTGATATGTATATTCTAGTATTATATTCATTGTATTTTTCTATCTCTTGGGTATTCGTATTTTGATATGAATATGGGCATGTATTTGTGGGGACGTATTCTTGTATTCGTACAAGAATACTTCTAGAAGGAGGATACCTCATTTCTTGGTTTTTCTTTAATGAAATTATGAAATAGGGTGGAAAAGAGAAATGGTGGAGGGTATGGGAAAATGAATTATTAATTCATTTGCAAATACTATGCAAGCATGGTTGTAGTTTTAAAATGGTAAAAATCTTTTAACAAAAGAAAATGATGCATGCTTGAATTTAAAAAGTTTATTCATTCTACCATTTAGTTTCTCTCTCTTCCATGGCTCCTTCTTCTTCTTCATCATCTTCACCCCTCTCATGAGTTGAGAATCATGAAGATAAAGAGAAAGAAAAATGCCAGAACACTCACACACATCACTAAGCATCCTAGATTAGCAGTTTAGGATCCTTAGTTACTTTATTGATGAAGTTGAAACTTGAACTTGGTTTCCTCAGGTGGATCATGTTCGGCGAAAGAAAAGCGACTTGCAAGCGCGATCCAGAGCTCTTAAGAGAATGCTAGAGTCCAACCCAATTGGAGCAAATGAAGACGCTACAAAGGTTGTCATTTCTATCCTTTTGGTGCTTGCAAGTTTAGGTGTTTGGTTTAGATTCTTGGGTTAGTGTTTCTAGTGCCACGAAATATTTTATTTTTGGATTCCGCATTAGCCGCGGGTTAGCGGCGAGGGCACTAGAAACCTGTTAGTTGTATGTATGCCCTAAAGGCCAGTATTGTACAGTCGATGTATATTATATTGGATGCTTGGACATATATAGAGAGGACTTTCTTGCTCGTTATGATAGTATGCTATCTGGTTGCTTTTTATCTTAACATGTATACTTGTCTATTGATACTGTCTTATAGTTACATGTTGGTAAAGCTCTTAGGATTTGTACTTGACTACCTGGACTATGATGCAGATCATACTAGTGGGGACAGGGTAGTCCATAAGAATATCCTTTATTGTTCCTAGTCGTGGGTGTATCGAGACAGGGCATCGATATACCAGAGTAGACAAGCGTATATGCTTCTCGACCCATGAGATGGGCGATGGATGATCCCATATCCATTGGTGTTTGACATCAGAGATGGTATACGGGTGCTCAGTAGAGACTGGGTACACTGGACGGACTCGCCGAGATCTCCCAGATGGTATTATACCTCACGTCAGATGGCAGTTCTCTGGTGACACTTGTACAGGTTAGTCTTTAGACCCGAGATCGTCATAGAGTCTTGTGTGATTCCCACTGTGCTTTGATTTCCACCTTACCACGTCCAAGAGGGTGTGTAAAACGGTGGTTTTTGGGTACAGTCCCGAGTCACATGGAGACAATGAGCGATAGGAGGGGTTTCGTCTCTCCCGGTATTGGGGTTGATGTTGCGCTGTGCTCGATTGGTCATAACAGGGAAGTCCCTGGCCAGGGATGATTTAGAGATTTACTGGTAAGGGTTACCAGGAGTTTCTCGACACGTTATGAGCCTCACATCGGCACGACTTATCGGTTATTGGGGTCTGACGTTTACCACCCCTAGACTTGATATGCGACATATCAGACGAGGAGACCGGATTGTACGGGAAGTGTTACCGGCAGGCTTTTGCAGGAGTTGGAGAGGGATTGCTTGCTGATCTTCTGATCGCTCAATACTTGGGTAGCCGTTACGTCAAGCTAGTACCGTTGACGGCTTGTGGGTGTTTGATGTGATCATCACCTACTGCCGGCGTATTGACGAGTCTTTAGAGTCCTACATAGAGGTTTTACTGGCTCAGGCAAAACGAAATAGGAGCATGTATGTGATATGTGCGGCACCGAGAATAATGCGTGTATATGATACCGTATTCTATTCTTGCGACTTTTTGTATCGGTCGGTTGTATGTGATATAGATGGGTTATCGAATCAAGTGTTGATTCGATAAGTCGTTGCATTGTATGTTAGTCGGTTATATGAGATATAACCGGATTATTAAGTCAAGTGTTGATTTAATAATTTAGTGTATAATTGTATATATCATATACTAATTTACATTAACTAACATTTGTTCACTTAAGGATTTTTTCTCACGTGTGCACAACTTTAGTATATATGTGATATATATTAAAATGTGTTTTTCATTTTGTATCATGGTTGATGATATATCATACATGGGTGTGCAAAACATACACCATTCTATTTTAAATATCGGTTAATAATTATATAAGGTAATTACAAATTAGTAGAGCATTTGTCACAAGCATGAAGCTTGTAGAAGCTTATGGATGCTTTGACAAAGTCCACTAACTTTGTTTTACTTTAGATTTTTATTAACCTAACCATTTAGGATTAGCCATGGTAATGTCTCTACATGAGTTAGTATATGATACTCACTCACCATAGTTAGCTCACTCACTTGATCATTATCCTCATCCTTTTTCTTTTGTTCATCTTCTTCTTCTTTGAGCAAAAAGAAAAAGCTTGCTAGGGTTTTAAAAAGAGAGTGAAAGATTGTGAGAAATAAAATTCTAAAGAGAACCCACTTCCTATTTCTCTATCCTCTACTAGACTAGCACTTTAGTATAGGGTGTTTGCTTCACTAATTCTCTAGTTAGTGAAGTAGTAGATTGAGTTGATATTCCCTCGACGTAGATCATCTTCGGCCTCGAAGACTTCAAGCAAGGACGCTTCTTTCGCCTCGTGAAGCCATGCAAGAGCCCGGGAGAACCATGATCGCAGCGAAGGGACTACAACAAGGAGCTTTAGAAGTGAAGGACCGATCTACAAAGGTTGTATTTCGTATTCACTTAGTGGTAAATGTAATTTACTTGCATGTGAAACCCTAATTATCTAGCAAAGATCTTGTTTAGGGTTATTTGGCACGGCTAAAATTTTAATCGGGCATGGTTGATGCCTTGTAGAACCATATTAGAGTGCCTAGTAACCCTACAAAACCTTCAATAGTATCAGAGCCACCCAAACACCCTAAACTAGATTGTTACAACTCCTGAATCCCGTCAATTTTCCCCCGCAAAAACTGCCGCCAAATCCAGTGAGAAATTCCTTCCTAACTTGATGTTTTGACTCCCCACAGGCTTTCTATTTGGACCGAGAAGCCACCGGGTGGTGCGTGGGGACCCCGGGGACGTCCCGAGGGGCCTAGGGAGGGTCCACACCCCCGAGACACCCAAAGGTGGCCTTGAGGGGGGTGGGAACCCGAGCCCTGCATAAATGGGCAGGCTCGGGTATGCCTCACCTTTCTAGCCACCTTTGGGTAGCCTAGGGAGTGGGTTGTAAGTGGACGGGGGTTAGGGTTGTGACAATCATGGCTGCGGAGGAATTTGAAAAACAATAATTTTACAAATCATAACCCTAATCCATCACCAAGATCATCAAATACAATATAATGTAGAAAGTAGAAAAGAGTAGAGAGGTGCTATAACCTTTGTAGCGTGTCCGGTTGTTCCCGGAAGACCCCATGTAGACTTTGTGAGCTTCCGGACCCGTCTGAATGCTGATGTCATGACCCGAGAATGGCACGTGACCGGTGTTGGGTTACCTACAACGGCAGCAAGGTTTCGGGTGGCATCTCCCATGCCAAGTTTAAATTTTTGCCATTATATATAGCCCTATACAAGAATCGATAACTAGAGAATCAAACTAAACTAACAAGTTAACAACTTAACATCTAAGAGTTAGAGATTACAACCTTTGTAGTCCGTTCCATCGCTTCATAAGCTCCGGGTTGAGGTCCCTTCGCTACGATCATCATGCTCCCGAACTCTTGAGAGGCTCCATGAAGTGAACGATGCATCGTACTTGAAGTCTTCACTAATCCAAGATGATCTACCTTGAGGAAACTCTAACCCAAGTTCACACTTCTCTATGATGTATTAGTGAAGCAAACACCTTAATCTAAGTGGCTAGAATAGATGAGGATGATGAAATAGGAATTTTGCTCTCTTTTGTTTTCAATTTCTCACTTTTATTCACCACATGATAAAAAGCAAGAAATCTTTTGTGTGCGGAAGAAGAAGAGTTTGTAATGAATAATGAAAATCTTATTGAGGTTAGAATTGCAACCAAGGGTTAAGCATGTCATGCTTAACCCTTGTAGAGACTTTACCATGGTCAAGAGTTAGGGTTTGGTTAATAAATATCTAGTATAATATCAAGGAGGGTTGACAAAGTCAACAAGGATAAATATCCAAATATTATCCATATAAAATGAATTACCAAAACAAATATATTAACCCTAATCCAAACCTTAGCATGGTTTAATCTCAAAACCCTGGTTGCATTTGTAACCCTAACATGTTACAATATTATATATCCCATATATAATATATAATGTAACAAAAGAAAATAATACAATTAACATATATCACATATATATCAATGTATTATCAAGTGAGAAAAAGAATCATTTAAGTGAGCTTATATTAGTTAATTCAAAGTAATATATCATATATAAAATTATACATTAAATTATCAAATCAACACTTGATCAGATAATCCGGCTATATTACATATAACCGACTAATATAACATGTAACATTTTATCGAATCAACACTTGATCCGATATCCCGGCTATATCACATATACCCGGCCGATATCATATATCGCAAGAACATAATACAGTATCTCATATCGTATTAATCTCGGTCCCGCAAATATCACATATGTGCTCCTACTCCGTTTTTCCTGATCCAGGAAACCTCTGTGTAGGACTCTAAAGAGTCGTCAATACACCGGCAGTAGGTGATGATCATATCAAACACCCACAAGCTGCAAGCGGTCAGCTAAACGTAACAGCCATCCGGGTATTGAACGATCAGAAGATGAACAAGCAAGCCTGCACACACTCCTGTGAATCCAATCAGTAACACTACCATACAGTCAGGTCTCTTCGTCTTATATGTCGCATATCCAGTTTAGGGGTGGTAAACGTCAGACCCCAGTAACCGATAAGTCGTGTCGATGTAAGGCTCATAACGGGTCAAGAAACTACTGATAACACTTACCAGTTGGTCTCCATATCAGCCCTGGGTAGGGACTTCCAGTTATAGTCAATCGAACACTGTGCGACATCAACCCCCAATACCGGGAGAGACGAAACCCCTCCTATCGCTCATTGCTTCCATGTGATTCGAGACTGTACCCAAAAGCCACCGTTTTTTACGTTCTCATGAACGTGGTATGGTGGAAATCAAAGCACAGTGGGAATCATACAAGACTCTATGACGTTCTCGGGTATACATACTAACCTGTACCAGTGTCACAAGAGAACTGCTATCTGACGATAGGTATAATACTATCTAGGAGTTCTCGGCTGGTCCGTTCAGTGTACCCAGTCTCCACTGAGCACCCGTACACCATCTTTGATGTCAAACAACAATGGATATGGGATCATCCATCGCCCATCATATGGGTCAATATGCGTATACGCTAGTCTGCTCTGGAGTATCGTTGCCCTGTCTCGATACACTCTCGATTAGGAACAGTTATAGGATGTACTCTTGGACTACCCTAGCCCCACTAGTATGATCTAGATCATAATCCCAGTAGTCGAGTACATATCCTAAGGGCTTTATCAACATGTAAGAGCAAGACAGTAAACCAATACAAGTCAACATGTTAAGACAAAGTAAAACCAAATAGCATACTATCATGTCGAGCAACAAAGTCCTCTCTATATATATCCAAGCATCCACTATAATATACATCATATGTACAACAATGGCCTCTAAGGCATATATATAACTAACAATCTCCCACTTGCACTAAGGCCAGCTGTTGCAGTATCTCATACCCAACATCCCGAAGAGTCTCTTAAATTGTATCTGGGGTATGTCCTTTGTGAGTGGATCCGCAGTATTGTCCTTCGTGTCAACTCTCCCGACCTCGATCTTACGTTGATCAACTATCTCCCGGATCAGGTGATACCGCCTCAGAATATGCCTGGATCTCTGATGGGACCTGGGTTCCTTAGCCAAAGCCACGGCTCCATTTTTATCACAATACAAAGGTATTGGATGCTCAATGGATGGAACCAAACCAAGTTCAGTGATGAACTTCTTTATCCATACAGCCTCTTTGGCAGCATCGTTGGCAGCGATGTATTCAGCCTCCATCGTCGAGTCTGCCACGGTTTCTTTCTTGGAACTCTTCCAACAAACCGCCCCTCCATTTAGGGTGAAGACAAATCCCGAGTGTGACTTAGAGTCGTCCTTATCACTTTGGAAGCTCGAATCGATAAAGGACTCCACCTGGAGTTCCCCATTACCATACACCAAGAACATCTCTTTAGTCCTTCTCAAGTACTTGAGAATGTTCATCACAGCTGTCTAGTGACTCTCTCCTGGATCTGCTTGATACCTACTCACTACGCTTAGTGAGTATGCTACATCGGGTCTGGTATATAGCATCGCGTATATGATAGAGCCTACTGCCGAAGCATAGGGTATCCCTTGCATGCGAGCTCTCTCCAAATCTGTCTTGGGAGACATCTCTTTGGAGAGAGTGAGTCCAGAGATCGTGGGTTTGTTCCCACGCTTGGATTCTTCCATATTAAACCTCTTTAGTATGGTGTCAATGTACCTGGATTGGGACAATCCTAGTATCCGTTTAGATCTATCTCTATAGATCTTAATCCCCAAAATGCAGGAGGCATCACCTAGATCTTTCATTGAGAATCTATGTTATAAGAAGAGCTTGACCGAGTGCAGCATAGGAACATCATTTTCTATCTAGAGTATGTCATCCACGTACAATATGAGGAAGACAACCTTACTCTCTGCAACCTTCTTGTAGATACAAGGTTCATCTACGTTCTTGATGAAGTCAAACTCTTTGACTACTACATCAAAACAGATATTCCAACTCTGTGATGTCTGCTTTAACCCGTAGATGGATTTAAGCAGCTTGCACACCTTTCCGCTGTTCCCACTATCTACGAAGCCCTCTGGCTGAGTCATGTACATACACTCCTCTAAATCACCATTTAGAAAGGCGGTCTTAACATCCATCTGCCAGATTTCGTAGTCATGGTATGCAGCAATGGCAAGGAGGATACGGATGGACTTAAGCATAGCCACTGGAGAAAAGGTTTCGTCATAATCCACACCTGGTCGTTGACAAAAACCCTTTGCAACAAGTCTAGCTTTGAATGTCTCAACTTTTCCATCTACACCAAGTTTCTTCTTAAAGATCCATTTGCTCCCAATAGGTTTTACCTCTTCAGGAGAAACTTCCAATGTCCATACTTTGTTGGTGTACATGGATTCCATCTTAGATTGCATTGCATTCAGCCACTTCATAGAGTCACCACTCGTGATGGCCTGCTCGAAGCTAGTCTGGTCATCATTTTCCATGATGTATTCCTCGCTCCCACCATCGATGATAAAACCATAGTATCTCTTAGGTGGATGAGGAACCCTACTAGATCGGCGGAGAGGCTGGGGTTCGTCGGGAACTACTGAATCCTCTGGTTCCACCAAATCATCAGTCGTAGTTTGTGCTGCTGGAACTTCTTCCAGTTCTACCTCATTGCCACTCATTTATTTCATAAGAAATCCTTTTTCTAAGAAGGTGGCATGACGTGAAACAAACACCTTTTGTTCCTCGGAGTGGTAGAAGATATACCTTTGCGAGTTTTTGGGATATCCTACAAACATGCACAGGACTGACCTTGCCTCGAGTTTGTCCGGATTGTGCCTTTTGACATAGGCCGGACAACCCCATATCTTAACATAATTAAGAGATGGTCTCTTCCCCTTCCATATCTCATATGAAGTGGTAGGCATGGATTTGGTAGGAACCATATTCAATAGGTGTATGGCTGTCTCAAGCTCATACCCTCAGAAGGAAATAGGTAACTCAGCGGCGCTCATCATAGAGCACACCATATCTAATAAGGTGCGATTCCTCCGTTCCGATACACCGTTGTGTTGTGGTGTATAAGGAGGAGTAAGCTGAGAGAGAATCCCATTCTCTTTTAAATAGTCCAGGAACATATTGCTCAAGTATTCTCCTCCTCGATCTGATCGAAGGATTTTAATACTTTTACCCTTTTGGTTCTCGACTTTGTTCTTATATTCTCTGAATTTCTCAAAAGCATCAGACTTGTGTTTCAACAGGAACACATGTCCGTATCTTGAGAGATCATCAGTGAATGTAATGAAGTACGAGGAACCATCCCTTGCATGTGTAGACATGGGACTGCATACATCACTATGTATCAGTCCCAAAAGTTCCGTAACTCTTTCTCCGTGTCCACTAAACGGAGTTTTGGTCATCTTTCCTTTGAGACATGACTTGCAAGTGTCATAAGATGAAAATTCGAACGGATTCAAATATCCATCTTTAAATAACTTAGGTAGTCGTGTCACATTGATATGACCTAGTCTGCAATGACACAAGAAGGATTCGTTCATTTCTGAACTTTTCCTCTTGTGTGTGTTTTGTACATTAAGTACTGTAATTTGATTGAGAACGTATATGCTATTATTTAGCGATCCTGATCCAATCAACTTTTGATTCAGGAAGATGTTCATAACAATATCCTGTACTACAAATTTATATCCTTCTTTACTCAATAAAGAAACTGATATAAGATTGCATATCAGGGTCGGAATGTAATAGCATTCGTTCAGAATCAATGTATTACCATTTGGTAATACAAGGCGATATTCGCCAATAGCCTTGGCTGCAACATTTGCACCATTCCCTACTCCACCTTTCCGTAGCCCGTGTAACATATTACATATGTGGGATCCCGATCCGGTATCTAATACCCAGGACGTAGAGTGAACTGAGAAACAGTTCTCGATAACAAACACACCCGAAGAAGATGCATCAACATGCTCGTTCTTCGTTTGGGCGGCATGGGTTTCCGGATATACCCCTATTCCCTGCTCGGACTTATTACAATTATAAGTTAGAGCGGGACCAACGTTCTCTTGCTCAGTATAATAAGCGGGTTCGGTCAATACATCCATATTATTATCTTGATTAAGGCCTGACATGGTCGCTACCGGGAGAGAGAGAGAAGAAAACACTTTAACGTATGCTCTTGCAAGATTAGATTGGTTATTATCTTATCTAATCAGGATGTCTCCCACTGTTTTCATCAAATCTTCCTTCAAACCCTAAAAGGTAAGACTAGCCGGGATTAATTACATCTTATAAGTTCGCCAATCTTTCAGCCGGTCAGTGTTGGTACTTTGAGGTAGGTTCCCCGTGCTTTCGCACGGACCTAATTAAAATAAACCCTGTTTTCCCAGAGGCATAACCCCGTTAACACCTTTCTAGACACCTACTTGATCGGCTAATTGTCATGTATAAAACTCTCCCAGGAGTAACTCTTACTCGCAGTGGGTATCAGGATCCAACTATCTTATAGAAGGTATGCAATCTCATTGCAAATTTCAACACTTGAAATTCCCGATAATACTTTTACCCCTAACGTTCTATGACCTTGACGAATGCCAAACAACCCATAGCCCGCTAGTTAAGTTCAACCCGTACATTTCTTGATTGAATTAAACCCACCCGCAAGACCCTAGACGAAAGACAAAGAACTCCGTACGAATACCCTAATCCAATCGCATCATATGCAGCAGATAAGAAGTAAATAGCTACTGAACACTACGCCTTGACGAAAGCCAAACTACCGTAGCACGAATACTAAATAATACTAATCTGAAATGACAGAGGGCTACGCAGGTTTTTTATGAAAACCATGAGCGTAATGAACTTGATATCGTTGTAGAAACAAGTGATTTTGAAAAGGAGTGTTTTTGAGGCTTTTACTAGTTTAGCAAAAGAGGTCGCTCCCGGTGAAGGGATCTCGACTCTTTCCTTATCGAATAAGGTGCAGGATATTTCTCAAATACCTCTGTGCAAAGCAAGAACTATAAAAGCAATCAAAAAAATAAACCGTGAGTTTGTAGCATCTGCTATCTTCGCTAAAGAGGTCACCCCCGGTGAAGGGATGTCGGCTCTTTGCTTATCGAATAAGGTGCAGGATATTCTACAAGGAATACCGCTATGCAAAGCAAAAACTAGAGCTAGCCTTTTTATAAATATGATTCTACAACATCTTTTAGGTTTCTTTTCTTTTCATTAATCTCATTAATGAATCCCATCATTTAAGCTTCCTAAGCATCACAGAAGAAACGAAAATACAACGTACGCTTATGCCATCTGCATTCGCCACTGAGTCCCGTTATGCACCGTTAGGTTACATAACTAACGGCATACCGGGGCGGGACTAGCGCTGGTGCAAAACATAAGCAACGTTTATTATATATCATATATACAATAATAAAGCATTCGTCTCACGCATATAATATGATCATATCACAGTATATTAGCAGCAGAAGAAACATATGAAATATTTGATATACTAGGAGGTCCGTGTTTTATTTTAAGCCTGTATAAAACATGGATTCCACGGTCACGATGAAAAGCCAAACCCATATCCCTAAACCCCTACGAGAGCGGCAAGTAACCCTCCCACTTCTAGGGTTAGGAGACCCAATCTCGACACCTCGAGATGGCCTCCTACTGGACCCTAGAACCCGGTTGCTTGTGCTCCCCTCCTTGGGTCTATCCAAATGCGGAAAAGTAAATAATATACAATGGTGACATCATCCTCAACCCGGAAGTTCCCCAATAAAAGAATATTACATACAATGAATTTTACATGAATGAAAATAAAAAACCCCATCTCACATAAAACCCCCGGCTATTCAAAACACGACGATCCTATATAACATATCACAGCAACACATAACATCACATGTCATCAACGTATGTAAATATGCCTATCACAATTGTCGTTGACATATAACAACGACAACGGCGATATACCACATATTACACCTACGGTCGCAGAAAAGAAAGTGAAAAACTACAACATTTGGAATCCACAATCATCTTAGACATCGTAAACCCGAAATATCACATATTACGGATTTCATGCCTAATTATATGAATTCCACATATTGTATCACATTACAGAAAAAGCTAGACGATATTAAACATTCCGATCGAATCAACAAACACCCAAAATTTCCCAAAAGCTCAACACTTGAGCGTAGTTTAAAATTATCCATCACATGCCACAGTAGCAATGAACCGGCCGTAGAAGGGTCAACCAATACATCACTTGTGACACCGCTAAACTACCACAAATCCTAGGGTTTAGAGGCGGTTCTGACGGTCAAAAAATCGAGTTAAGGTTTTTTTTCTTCTAGAGGGTTCACCGCATCACTTGCACTCTATTTGAATGTTCTTTAACTATGAAAAAGATCCAACTATTGAAAAATTTCAGCAAGTGAAAAGTGGGTATTTGATATCCGATCGAACTTTTTAACACCGTCTAAAATAACCGAAACAAAATCTAGAATTACGAATACGAAACACTCTGAATTGCCATTGCTAAAAGATAACATCACATGAAAAATTAGCAAAAGCAAACAACACCAAAAGTACCAAAACACAGAGCTTTAAACAGTGTGCAAATTTCAGCCTGGTGGGGTCCGATCTGGCCGGTTTTAGGGGGTATGATCTCGGCCAAATTTTCAAGGAATAGTATGAAATTTGTACGGTGCTCATATTGTATAACATATATCACTCTGCAACTGTTTGAAAAAAATTTTGACACTCTGAAAATTTTTACAGAAACTAGGGTTTTTCGTCTGGTGTTTCGGAGTTGTTTCGGTTTCGTAATCCTACACTTATCCGTCTAATTCTCTAGCTAGGCTCTGATACCACTGTTGGGTTACCTATAACGGCAGCAAGGTTTCGGGTGGCATCTCCCATGCCAATTTTAAATTTTTTCCATTATAGATAACCCTAAAGAAGAATCGATAACTAGAGAATCATACTAAACTAACAAGTTAACTACTTAACATCTATGAGTTAGGGATTACAACCTTTGTAGTCCGTTCCTTCGCTTCATAAGCTCTGGGTTGAGGTCCCTTCGCTGCGATCACCATGCTCCTGAACTTTTGAGAAGCTCCATGAAGTGAATGATGCATCGTGCTTGCAGTCTTAACTAATCCAAGATGATCTACCTTGAGGAAACTCTAACCCAAGCTCACACTTCTCTAATGATGTATTAGTGAAGCAAACACCTTAATCTAAGTGGCTAGAATAGATGAGGATGATGAAGTAGGAATTTCTCTCTCTTTTGTTTTCAATTTCTCACTTTTATTCACCACATAAGAAAAAGCAAGAGAGCTTTTGTGTGAGGAAGAAGAAGCGTTTGTGATGAATAATGAAAATCTTATTGAGGTTAGAATTGCAACCAAGGGTTAAGCCTGTCATGCTTAACCCTTGTAGAGACTTTACCATGGTCTAGGGTTAGGGTTTGGTTAATAAATATCTAGCAAAATTTCAAGGAGGGTTGACATAGTCAACAGGGATAAATATCCAAATATTATCCATACAAAATGAATTACCAAAACAAATATATTAACCTTAATCCAAACCCTAGCATGGTTTAATCTCAAAACCCTAGTTGCATTTGTAAGCCTAACATGTTACAATATTATATATCACATATATAACATATAATTTAACAAAAGAAAATAATACAATTAACATATATCACATATATATCAATGTATTATCAAGTGAGAAAAAGAATCATTTAAGTGAGCTTATATTAGTTAATGTAGTGTAATATATGACATATATAATTATACATTAAATTATCGAATCAACACTTGATCAGATAATCCGGCTATATTGCATATAACCGATTAATATAACATGTAACATTTTATCGAATCAACACTTGATCCGATATCCCGGCTATATCACATATACCCGGCCGATATCATATATCGCGAGAACAGAATACTGTATCTCATATCGTATTAATCTCGGTTCTGCACATATCATATATGTGCTCCTTCTTCGTTTTTCCTGAGCCAGGAAACCTCTGTGTAGGACACTAAAGAATCGTCAATACGCCGGCAGTAGGTGATGATCATATCAAACACCCACAAGCTGCAAGCGGTCAGCTAAACGTAATAGCCACCCGGGTATTGAGCGTTCAGAAGATCAACAAGCAAGCCTGTACACCCTCCTGTGAATCCAATCAGTAATACTACCGTACAGTCCGGTCTCTTCGTCTGATATGTCGCATATCCAGTCTTGGGGTGGTAAACGTCAGACCCCAGTAACCGATAAGTCGTGTCGATGTGAGGCTCATAACGGGTCGAGAAACTACTGATAACACTTACCAGTAGGTCTCCATATCATCCCTGGCCAGGGACTTCCAGTTATAGCCAATCGAACACTGCGCGACATCAACCCCTAATACCGGGAGAAACGAAACCCCTTCTATCGCTCATTGCCTCCATGTGATTCGGGACTGTACCGAAAAGCCACCGTTTTGCACGTTCTCATGAACGTGGTAAGGTGGAAATCAAAGCACAGTGGGAATCACACAAGACTCTATGACAATCTCGGGTCTACAGACTAACCTGTACCAGTGTCACCAAAGAACTGCTATCTGACGATAGGTATAATACCATCTAGGAGTTCTCGGCGAGTCCGTTCTGTGTACCCAGTCTCCACTGAGCACCCGTACACCATCTTTGATGTCAAACACCAATGGATATGGGATCATCCATCGCCCATCATATGGGTCAAGATGCGTATACGCTAGTCTACTCTGGAGTATCGATGCCCTGTCTCGATACACCCTCGACTAGGAACAGTTATAGGATGTACTCTTAGACTACCCTGGCCCCACCAGTATGATCTACATCATAGTCCCAGTAGTCGAGTACATATCCTAAGGGCTTTATCAACATGTGAGAGCAAGACAGTAAACTAATACAAGTCAACATGTTAAGGCAAAGTGAAACCAAATAGCATACTATCATGTCGAGCAAGAAAGTCCTCTCTATATATATCCAAGCATCCACTATAATAGACATCATATGTACAACAATGGCCTCTAGGTCATATATATATCTAACAACCGGCACTTGGATCACATGAAGTCTATAGGAACCCACCGTAACCCAAGTAAACCAAAAACCCAGAAATCTAAACCTTTTTAGTAAAATAGCAGAGGTGGATTTTTGAAAACGGGGTATAGTTGAAATCAAGTTCATTCTTTTTTTAAAGTATATATAAAGTTCATTTGAAATACAAGTGAATTATATACTATTGAAAACGTTTTCATCATTTGAAAATTTAGGAAGCACCTCCTTTGTAAATTTCAATCCAAAACCAATACATAACAAGTATAATATGGCATCCCCAAGCGGGAGCTATCTCTTCACTAATCGGCGGAAACAACTATGCAAATACGAATATACGACGTCCAAGTCGAAGATCAACACAGAAAATGAAGTAAGGAAAACCAGAGCATCATCAAACCCAAAATAAAGAATAATACACACATCTCGCTCTAAGTCTGAAAGAATATATAAATCTCTGGTTTCTAAGTCTACCAAATATACATAGTCTGGTTGATAGAGTTTTTAACTAGATACAAACGAATAATAAATCTATACAATAGCGGTTACAATCCGAGGAGTAACCTACCTACCAATTCTGATCACCCAGAAGAAAAAATGTGCCAGCAAGCCGCTATTGATCTGAGCGGTCGATCCCGAAAGAAAACTATGGCACAATGGGGGTGTGTTGCCAACTCATGAGTAAAACATATCAGCAGGTAGAAATCAAATGTATAACGATCTCCTAGGTCATACTGTAATATGATAATATCATACCGTGTGGTATCCAGGGTGATCGTGTATATATAAATGTAATAATAATAATATCGTGTCTGTGTCAATATATGGTACCAAGTCATCTGTGTTATATGTATGTATATACGTGTATCATCCAATGTGTGTCCATCAACGATAAATCAAATCATCATAAAACCTGAGTGCCAAGTATCGACACTTGAAATCATCACAAGACCTGTGTCTAACATCGACTCGTAAATCCTCATATTGTTAGTGATATATGCCCTAGAGGCCATTATTGTATCATACTTCATTGTATATTGCATATTGGAAGCTTGGGATATTCACAGTTATAATAACAGTCTTGCTCAAAATGGTAGTATGCTACTTGGTTTGATTCTATCTCAATATGTGCATGTGTTTCTTTTAGCATATCGCTTATACATATTGGTAGAGCCCTTAGGATCTTTGCTTGACTACCAGCGTCGTGATGGCAGTCACATTAGTGGGGGGTGGGTAGTCTATAAGCACATCCTTATTAAGGTCCCTAGTAGTAGGATTATCGAGACGGGGCATCGATACTCCAGAGTAGACTAGTGTATATGCTTCTCATCCCAGCAGGGGAGATGGTCTATCCCACAGCTATTAGTACGTCATACTGGAGATAGTATACAGGTGCTCATTGGGTTATGAGTTACACTGGACATGACTCGTTGGGAACTGTTGGTTGGTATTATACCTATCGTCAGGTAGCAGTTCCCGGATGGCATGAGTACAGGTTAGTCCGTTTACTTGACATCGCTATTCGACTCGAATGTGTTCCTACTATACTTAGATTACTACCCTACCACTTCTCAAAAGAATCGTGCAAACAGGTAGTAGTTGGGTGCAGTCCCGAAGCACTTGGAGGCTGTAGCGGTTAGATATGATTCGTCTCTCCCGGTATTGGGGGTTGATATTATGATGTGTTCGGAAAGCCATTACACAAAGTCCCTGGCTAGGGCAAGCGAGATTTACTGGTAGGTACTCCAGTAGTTTCTCAGGGTGTATTGGGCTCTACTTCGGCATGACTTATTGCGCTATTATGGGTCTGACGTTTACCATCCCCTAGGCCCAATATGCGAGTATCTTAGACGAACAGACCGGACTGTACGGAGATTGTCACAGATAGGCTCGGTAGGAGTTCGGATGAGTTTGTTCATCGGCCTTCTTATCGACAGATACCTGGGTAGCCGTTACGTGCAGCTAGTACCGCTGACAGACTTGTGATTAAACCCACTGCCAGTGTACTATCGAGTCTTTAGAGTCCCACACAGAGGGTTTCCCTGCTTCGGGCTAAATGATGTAGAGGCTGTATAGTTTTACGGCAGGGTTCCGATCACATACGTGTATTGGCTACACAGATGATGTTCGGACATATAATACTAGTGGGCTTTGGTTTATGATGGATCCTAGTATTATATTATTGGACTGTTATCATCTCATTGTATTCGTATTTTTCGGAATACGAATACGGGTATGTATATACGTCGATGGCATTCTTGTAATTTAACATGACATGCTTCTAGAAGAGGACACCTCATTATTTGCTTGATCTATTTTGAAAAATAGATTAATGAGGTGGAAATTTGGAGACAGACATGGCATGGGTGAAGCATGGCTCTTTATATTTCTTTATTTGTTTGGACTCACTATTCAAGCATGGTTATAGTTTCTTATTGTGAAATAATCCATGCTTGAATGAGTGAGATGAGAGTGAGCCATTCTTCACTTGCTAACTCTAGCTCATTTATTACTTCTCATTCTCTCACCAAGTTCTCTCTCCTTCTTCCTTAAAGACTCTAACCCTCACATGAGTTGTGAAACATAGAGTCTTATGAGATAAAACACTATATTAGATGCTCTACATTTTCTAGGCTACCTAGCTTAGTGAACTATGTACCTTAGTTCCCTCGGTTTAGAGGTTGGAGCTTGAAGCACATACTCTCGGGTGGATCGTCTTTGACGCGAGGAGGCCAACGTTGCGCTCGATCCGGATCTTTGAGGAGCTCAAGGAGAGGAGGAGAAGAAGACCCGAAGGACTTGGTTCTAGAAGGTATAACACTTTTCATAGTATTTAGAATCTCCTAGTAGAATATCTAGTTAAGGTTTCTGTTAAGATCCTGGAGTTTAGTCGGTGTTTCGTGCTTTGCAAAAATTGTTTTTTGTAAATTCCGCCTCCCTACGAACCAGCGAGGTGCACGACATCAACTTACCGTGGTATCAAAGCCTATTAAACCTTAGCTAGAAGTTTAGATGATGTTTAGAATTACGAAACCGAAATAACTCCGAAACAACGAAACCAAAATCTAAGTGTCTGTCATGTTTTGCAGAGGCTCTAAAAATTATTTAAACAATTGCAGAGTACTCTTCTTCTTGTAGTTTGAAAACCATAGAAAAACGAGCCCAAATTGTTAGTTATATGTATGCCCTAGAGGCCATTACTGTGCATACGATGTATATTGTAGTGGATGCTTGGACATACATATGGAGGACTTTCTTGCTCGACATGATAATATGCTATCTGGTTGCTCTTTATCTTAACATGTACTCTGATTGTCTCTATGTTACATATTGATAAAGCCCTTAGGATGAGTACTTGACTACCAGGACTATGATGCAGATCATACTAGTGGGGACAGAGTAGTCGTTAAATACATCCTTCAAATGTTCCTAGTCGAGGGTGTATCAAGACAGGGTGTGGACTAGCATATAGATTCTTGATCCATATAGATGGGCGATGGATGATCCCATATCCATTGGTGTTTGACAAAGGAGACAGTATACGGGTGCTCAGTGGGGACTGGGTACACTGGACGGACTCACCGAGAACTCCAAGATGGTAATATACCTCACGTTAGATGGAAGTTCTTTGGCGACACTGGTACAGGACAGTCTGTAGACCCGAGATCGTCATAGAGTCTTGTGTGATTCCCACTGTACTTTGATTTCCACCTTACCATGTTCAAGAGAACGTGCAAAACAGTGGCTTTTGGGTACAGTTCCGAGTCACATGGAAGCAATGAGCGATAGGAGGGGTTTCGTTGTTAGTTGTATGTATGCCCTAGAGGCCAGTATTGTACAGATGATGTATATTATATTGGATGCTTGGACATATATAGAGATGACTTTCTTGCTCGATATGATAGTATGCTATCTGGTTGCTCTTTATCTTAACATGCATACTTGTCTCTTTATACTGTCTTATAGTTACATGTTGGTAAAGCCCTTAGGATGTGTACTTGACTACCTGGACTATGATGCGGATCAAACTAGTGGGGACATGGTAGTCCATAAGTACATCCTTCAAGGTCCCTAGTCGTGGGTGTATCGAGACGGGGCATCGATATACCAGTGTAGACTAGCGTATACGCTTCTCGACCCATGAGATGGGCGATGGATGATCCCATATCCATTGGTGTTTGACATCAGAGATGGTATACGGTTGCTCAGTGGAGACTGGATACACTGGACGGACTCGCCGAGAACTCCCAGATGGTATTATACCTCACGTCAGATGGCAGTTCTCAGGTGACACTTGTGCAGGTTAGTCTGTAGACCCGAGATCGTCATAAAGTCTTGTGTGATTCCCACTGTGCTTTGATTCCACCTTACCACGTCCAAGAGGGCGCGCAAAACGGTGGTTTTTGGGTACAGTCCCGAGTCACATGGAGGCAATGAGCGATAGGAGGGGTTTCGCCTCTCTCGGTATTGGGGGTTGATGTTGCACCGTGCTCGATTGGCCGTAACAGGGAAGTCCCTGGCCAGGGCTGATTAGAGATTTACTGATAAGTGTTACCAGTAGTTTCTCGACCCGTTATGAGCCTCACATCGGCATGACTTATCGGTTATTGGGGTCTGACGTTTACCACCCCTAGACTTGATATGCGACATATCAGACGAGGAGACCGGACTGCACGGGTAGTGCTGCCGGTTGGCTCGACGGGAGTTGTAGCAGGTTCGCTTGTTTTCTTCTGATCGCTCAATACCCGGGTGGCCGTTACGTTTGGCTGACCGCTTGCGGCTTGGGGTACTTGATATGATCATCACCCACTGCCGGCGTATTGACGAGTCTTAGAGTCCCACAAAGGAGTTACCTAGTCCAGGCGAAACGTTGTGGTGCGAGTATACGATATGCGCATGGACCCGGTTAAAATGGGCGTATAAGATACCGTATATTAATCGGGCGGCTTGCTTTTGGTTAGGTCGTATGTGATATGGCCGGATTGATAAATCAAGTGTTGATTTATCATTTAAACATTAGTTTCTCACTAGAAATCCTTTCTTGTATTTTTGGATGTATGCATGCATGTATGCATTCTTTCTTGATTCATGCACATATGGATGTGCATGCACACATACATACATCATCCTTCATGGTTGTATATAAATAGAAGATGGTGGCAATATAAGACTCACACCTTGGTTAAATAATATGAATTATTATTGCATTTGTTTTAAAACAAAATGAAAAAGTAAAGGATAATTCATGGTTCACTTTCTACACTCTTCTTTGACCTAACCATTCTCACCCACCATTTAACCATGGATTAACTTTCCTTTTGTGTTTTAACTCAAATTCAATAATATATTTATTGTTTAACCATGGTTTGCGATGAGAGAAGAAATATATATATAGATATATTTTCTATTCTCTCATAAGAGTTTATATCTTTTACTCTTGTTCAAAAAGCCATCATCTTCTTCCTCCTTCTTCTTTTGCTCTCTAGATTTCTCTAGTGAGCAAATTACTCACCAAGTTAGGATTTTGAAGTGAGAAAAGCCACCACAACATCATTCTACACAAGTCTTGCCCACTTGTTTAGAGTGTAAGCTTCCATTTTCATTCTTGATCTTGTGAAGTTGCGAGCTTAGACAAAGCGGACTCCGGGTGGATCATCGTGGACCTAGAGGAGTTCAAGCGGACCTTTTCCAAACCCCAAGTAGCCGAGAAGTCTAGCATAGGGAGCTACAAAGGTTGTACTATCAAAACCCTAGCTCAACCTACTTGTGATGAAGTGTTGTTTTAAAAACCCTAATTTTCTAGGATTGATTCTTTGTATGCTTACTTAGCACCTAAAATTTTAATCTTTGGTACATGTGATGCTTCCAAACCCTTCATGAGGTGCTAGGTAAACCCAACATTGGTATCGGAGCCAACCTAGAACATTAGGCGACACTTTAACGAAGTTAAAACTCCGATCGAACCGAAAAATACGGATTTTTAGCACTCTCTGGACATTTTTTCAAAACTGTTAATTTTCAGAATTAAAAATCCTTAAAAAATTCAGCAGGGAAATCTAAGCATACATGTAAAAAACGATGACATGAACAGTACTTGTCACCGCGGAATCGCGGCAATAGCCTGCTTGGGCCGCCGTTCCGCGGCCGTATGGATGATTCAATTTGTCATTTTTATACAGTAATTGTTTTGTCTGCTTGTATATTTTTTGGGGAATTTCTAATCTGAATTTAGTGCTGTATGTTCTGGAGTCGGTGATTCGATCGGATTTTTGATTTCGTGTCTTTTCCGGGTAAATTAGAAAGTATTGAATTGTTCGAACGAGTATCATTTACTCACTTTTTCACGGGGTTTAAATCTTTCGGAAATACGTGCATGTTTTGTGGTGGACCCTCTAGAAGACAACAAACCTTAACTCGATTATGTGACCGTCTTGAACTGCCTTTTGAACCTTAGGGTTTGGGGCTGTACGGCGTGCCACATGTGAGGCGTTGGCTTGACCCTTCTACGGCTGGACCGCTACTACTGTGTCACACTCCGGGTTTTTTAACTCCGCTCAAGTGTTGAGCTTTAGGGAATTTTGGGTATTTGATCATTCGTTCGAAAACTTTAATACTGTCTATTTATCTGGACTGTGATGCAATGTGTGGAATTCATATAGTTAGACATGAAATTCGAAGTATGTGATATTTTACATTTACGATGTCTGAAGAGAATATGGATTCCAGATATTGCAGTTTTACACTTTCTTTTCTGTGACCGTAAGTGTAGTATGTCGATATCTCCGGTTTCGTTGCTATACATCAACGACAATTGGGGTACGCATACTTACTTACGTTGATGATATATGATATTATGTGTTGCTGAGATATGATGTGCAGGATTGTCTCAATTGAATAGCCGGGGGGGGGGGTTTATGTGAGATGAGAGTTTTATATTTTCATTCATGTAAATTTAAATGTAATGTAATATTCTATTATTTGGGCACTTCCCGGTTGAGGTTGATGCCACCAGTGTTGTATATTATTTACTCTTCTGCATTAGGATGGACCCAAGGAGGGGAGCACAGGTGACCGGGTTCTGGGGTTCAGTGGGAGGCCATCTCGAGGAGTCGAGACCGGGTCTCCTAAACTCCAGAATTGGTAGGGTCGCTTTCCGCTCTCGTAGGGGTCTAGGGTGTGGGCTTGGCTATTCATCGCGACTGTGGAATCCGTATTTTCTATTGTTGGCTAAATACTAAATACGGACGTCCTAGTATATCCCACATTATATATATGTTTCTACTGCGATATCTGTGATGTGATCATTAGATATGTTCTGTGATAAATACTGTATATAGTATATATGATATATTATATAGACGTTACTTATGTTTTACACCCGCGCTAGCCCTGCCTTGCTCTGCCGTTAGTTACCTAACCTAACGGTGCACGAGGGGACATCGAGGCGAATGCGGATGGCATAAGTGTACGTCGTATTTATCTGTGATGTTTAGGTGACTTAAATGATGGGACTTCATTAATGTGATTAATGAAAGAAAAGAAACCTAAAAGATGTTGCAGAATCAAATTTTCAAATGAAAGGGTAGCTACAGTCTTGCTTTGCATAGCGGTATATATGATATACCCTGCACCTTATTCGATGTGGAAAGAGCCGAGATCCTTTCACCGGGAGTGACCTCTTTAGCAAAACTGGCAGATGCGACAATACTCGGTTTGGCTTTTGACTGCTTTTGAAGTTTTGCTTTGCATAGCGATATATATGATATATCCTGCACCTTATTCGATGAGGAAAGAGCCGAGATCCCTTCACCGGGAGTGACCTCTTTAGCAAAACTAATAAAAGCCTCAAAATAACTCCATTTCAAAATTCACTAGATTCTACAACGATATCAAGTTCATTACGTAATAGGTTTTCAGAAAAACCTGTCCTAGCCCTTCGTCATTTCAGATAAGTTGTATATAGTATTCGTGCTACATTTGTTGGTTTTCGTCAAGGTGTAGTGTGCGGTAGCTATATGCTGCTTATTTGCTGCATATGATGCGACTGGATTAGGGTAGTCGTACGGCTTTGTTGGCTTTCGTCAAGGGTCGTGCGGGTGGGTTTAATTCAGTCAAGAAATGTACGGGTTGAACTTGACTAGCGGGCTATGGTTTGTTGGCTTTCGTCAAGGTCATAGCACGTTAGGGGCAAAATATTATCGGGAATTTCAAGTGTTGAAATTTGCAATGAGATTGCACACCTTCTATGAGATAGTTGGATCCCGATGCCCACTGCGAGTAATTGTTACTCCTGGAAGAGTTTTACACAGGACAATTAGCCGATCAAGTAGGTGTCTAGAAAGGTGTCAACGGGGTTACGCCTATGGGAAAACGAGGTTTACTTTAATTAGGTCCGTGCGAAAACACGGGGAACCTCCCTCAAAGTACCGACACTAGCCTGGCTGAAAGATCGGCGAAGTTGTAGGGTGTAATTAATCCCGGCTAGTCTTTCCTTTTAGGGTTTGAAGGAAGATTTGATAAAAACAGTGGGAGCCATCCTGATTAGATAAGATAATAACCAATCTGATCTTGCAAGAGCATACGCTAAAGTGTTTTCTTCTCTCTCTCTCCAGGTAGCGACCATGTCATGTCTTAATCAAGATAATAATATGGATGTATTGACCGAACCCGCATGTTTTACTGTGCTGGGGAACGTTGGTTCCGTTCTTTCTTATAAGAGTTATAGGATTGAACAGGACATAGGGGAATACCAGGATTCCCATGCCACCCGAATGAAGAAAGTACATGATGATGCATTTTCTTCGGGTGTGTTCGTTACAGAGAACTGTTTCTCCATTTGCCCTACGTCCTGGGTATTAGATACCGGGTCAGGGTCCCATATATGTAATCAGTTACATGGGCTTAAGAAAGGTAGAGAACTTGGAGAAGGTGATAAAGACATAAGGGTTGGAAATGGTGCAATTGTTGCAACTAAAACCGTCGGGCAATATCACCTTGTATTGCCAACGGGTAATACATTGATTCTGAACGAATGCTATTACATGTCGAACCTGATATGCAACATTATATCGGTTTCTTTGTTGAGTAAAGAGGGATATAATTTTGTATTACAGGATAATGTTATGAACATTTTCCATAACCCAAAGTTGGTTGGATCAGGCACGTTGTGCAATGGCATTTATGTTCTAAATCAATCAACAGTTCTGAGCATAACAAACACACACGAGAGGAAGAGTTCAGAACTGAACGAATCCTTCTTGTGGTATTGTAGACTAGGTCACATCAATGCGACACGACTAGCTAAGTTGCATAAGGATGGATATTTGAAACCGTTCGAACTTTCATCTTATGACACTTGCCAGTCATGTCTCAAAGGTAAGATGACCAAAACTCCGTTTACGGGACACGGAGAAAGAGTTACCGAACTCTTGGGACTGATACATAGTGATGTATGTAGTCCCATGTCTACACATGCCAGGGATGGTTCTTCGTACTTCATTACATTCACCGACGATCTCTCAAGATACGGACATGTGTTCTTGATAAGACACAAGTCTGAAGCTTTTAAGAAATTTAGAGAATATAAACAAGAAGTCGAGAACCAAACCGGAAAAAGTATTAAAATCCTACGATCTGATCGAGGAGGTGAATACTTGAGCAATGAATTCCTGGACTTCCTAAAAGAGAATGGGATTCTCTCTCAACTGACTCCTCCATATACACCACAGCACAACGGTGTATCGGAACGGAAGAACCGCACCCTATTAGATATGGTGCGCTCTATGATGAGCACAGCTGAGTTACCTATTTCCTTCTGGGGGTATGCGCTAGAGACAGCCATACATCTACTGAATATGGTCCCTACCAAATCTGTGCCTACCACTCCATATGAGATATGGAAAGGGATGAGACCATGTCTTAACTATGTTAAGATATGGGGTTGTCCAGCCTATTTCAAACGACAAAATCCGGACAAACTCGAGGCACGGTCTGTTCTATGCAAATTTGTAGGATATCCCAAGAATTCACAAGGGTATATCTTCTACCACACTGAGGAACAAAGAGTATTTGTTTCTCGGCATGCCACCTTTTTAGAAAAGGAATTTCTTGCAAAATAGATTAATGAACATGAGGTAGAACTGGAAGAGGTTCCAGCTACAAAAGCTGCAACAGAAGATCTGGTGGAACCAGAGGATTCCGTAGTTCCCGATGTACCCCAACCACTCCGCCGATCTAGTAGGGTTTCTCACCCACCTGAGAGATACTACGGTTTTCTCATGGATGGTGGGAGCGAGGATTGCATCATGGAGGATGATCACCCAACTAGCTTCGAGCAGGCCATCACGAGTGGGGACTCAGTGAAATGGCTGGATGCAATGCGGTCCGAGATGGAATCCATGTACACCAACAAAGTATGGACTTTGGAAGTTGCTCGTGAAGGGGTAAAACCCATTGGGAACAAGTGGATCTTCAAGAAAAATCTTGGTGTAGATGGAAAAGTGGAGACTTTCAAAGCTAGACTTGTTGCAAAGGGTTTTCGTCAAAGACCAGGTGTGGACTATGACGAAACCTTTTCTCCAGTAGCTATGCTTAAATCCATCCGGATCATGCTTGCCATCACTGCATATCATGATTACGAAATCTGGCAAATGGATGTTAAGACCGCCTTTCTAAACGGTGATTTAGAAGAGTGCGTGTACATGACTCAGCCAGAGGGCTTCGTAGATAGTGGGAGCAGCGGGAAGGTGTGCAAGCTGCTTAAATCCATTTATGGATTAAAGCAAGCATCGCGGAGTTGGAACATCTGCTTTGACGTCGTTATCAAAGAGTTTGATTTCGTCAAAAACGTAGATGAACCTTGTACCTACAAGAAGGTGGCAGAGAGTAAGGTTGTCTTCCTCGTATTGTACGTGGACGACATACTCTTGATAGGAAATGACATTCCTATGCTGCAATCGGTCAAGCTCTTCTTATCACAAAGATTCTCAATGAAAGATCTTGGTGATGCCTCCTGCATATTGGGAATAAGGATCTATAGAGATAGATCCAAACGGATATTAGGATTGTCCCAATCCAGGTACATTGACACCATACTAAAGAGGTTTAGTATGGAAGAATCCAAGCGTGGGAACTTACCCACGATCTCTGGAGTCACTCTCTCCAAAGAGATGTCTCCCAAGACTGATTTGGAGAGAGCTCGCATGCAAGGGATATCCTATGCTTCGGTTGTAGGCTCTATCATGTACGCGATGCTATGTACCAGACCCGATGTAGCATACTCACTAAGTGTAGTGAGCAGGTATCAAGCTAATCCTAGAGAGAGTCACTGGACAGCTGTGAAGAGCATTCTCAAGTACTTACGAAGGACTAAAGAGATGCTCTTGGTGTATGGTAACGGAGAACTCCAAGTGGAGTACTTTACCGATTCGAGCTTCCAGAGTGATAAGGACGACTCTAAGTCGCAGTCGGGATTTGTCTTTATCCTTTACAGAGGGGAGGTTAGCTGGAAGAGTTCCAAGCAGGAAACTGTGGCAAACTCGACGATGGAGGCTGAATACATCGCTACCAACGATGCTGTCTGGATCAAGAAGTTCATTACTGAACTTGGCGTGGTTCCATCCAATACCTTTGTATTGCGATAACAATGGAGCGGTGGCTTTGGCCAAGGAACCCAGGTCCCATCAGCGATCCAGGCATATTCTTAGGCGGTATCACCTGATCCGGGAGATAGTTGATCGCCGGGAGATCGAGGTCAGGAGGGTTGACACGAAGAATAATACAGCGGATCCACTCACGAAGGCCATTTCCCAGATACAGTAAGAGAGACTCTTCGGGATGCTCGGTATGAGATACTACAGCAGCTGGCCCTAGTGCAAGTGGGAGATTGTTAGTTGTATGTATGCCCTAGAGGCCAGTATTGTACAGATGATGTATATTATATTGGATGCTTGGGCATATATAGAGATGACTTTCTTGCTCGATATGATAGTATGCTATCTGGTTGCTCTTTATCTTAACATGTATACTTGTCTCTTTATACTGTCTTATAGTTACATGTTGGTAAAGCCCTTAGGATGTGTACTTGACTACCTGGACTATGATGCGGATCATACTAGTGGGGACATGGTAGTCCATAAGTACATCCTTCAAGGTCCCTAGTCGTGGGAGTATCGAGACGGGGCATCGATATACCAGTGTAGACTAGCGTATATGCTTCTCGACCCATGAGATGGGTGATGGATGATCCCATATCCATTGGCGTTTGACATCAGAGATGGTATACGGGTGCTCAGTGGAGACTGGGTACACTGGACGGACTCGCCGAGAACTCCCAGATGGTATTATACCTCACGTCAGATGGCAGTTCTCAGGTGACACTTGTGCAGGTTAGTCTGTAGACTCGAGATCGTCATAGAGTCTTGTGTGATTCCCACTGTGCTTTGATTTCCACCTTACCACGTCCATGAGGGCGTGCAAAACGGTGGTTTTTGGGTACAGTCCCGAGTCACATGGAGGCAATGAGCGATAGGAGGAGTTTCGTCTCTCCCGGTATTGGGGGTTGATGTTGCACTGTGCTCGATTGGCCGTAACAGGGAAGTCCCTGGCCAGGACTGATTAGAGATTTACTGGTAAGTGTTACCAGTAGTTTCTCGACCCGTTATGAGCCTCACATCGGCACGACTTATCGGTTATTGGGGTCTGACGTTTACCACCCCTAGACTTCATATGCGACATATCAGACGAGGAGACCGGACTGCACGGGTAGTGTTTCCAGTTGGCTCGACGGGAGTTGTAGCAGGTTCGCTTGTTTTCTTCTGATCGCTCAATACCCGGGTGGCCGTTACGTTTAGCTGACCGCTTGCGGATTGGGGGTGCTTGATATGATCATCACCCACTGCCGGCGTATTGACGAGTCTTAGAGTCCCACAAAGGAGTTACCTAGTCCAGGCGAAACGTTGTGGTGCGCGTATGCGATATGCGCATGGACCCGGTTAAAATGCGCGTATAAGATACCGTATATTAATCGGGCGGCTTTCTTTTGGTTAGGTCGTATGTGATATGGCCGGATTGATAAATCAAGTGTTGATTTATCATTTAACCATTAGTTTCTCACTAGAAATCCTTTCTTGTATTTTTGGATGTATGCATGCATGTATGCATTCTTTCTTGATTCATGCACATATGGATGTGCATGCACACATACATACATACATCATCCTTCATGGTTGTATATACATAAAAGAAGGTGGCAATATAAGACTCACACCTTGGTTAAATAATATGAATTATTATTGCATTTGTTTTAAAACAAAATGAAAAAGGAAAGGATAATTCATGGTTCACTTTCTACACTCTTCTTTGCCCTAACCATTCTCACCCACCATTTAACCATGGATTAACTTTCCTTTTGTGTTTTAACTCAAATTCAATAATATATTTATTGTTTAACCATGGTTTGAGATGAGAGAAGAAAAATATATATAGATATATTTTCTATTCTCTCATAAGAGTTTATATCTTTTACTCTTGTTCAAAAAGCCATCATCTTCTTCCTCCTTCTTCTTTTGCTCTCTATATTTCTCTAGTGAGCAAATTACTCACCAAGTTAGGATTTTGAAGTGAGAAAAGCCACCACAACATCATTCTACACAAGTCTTTCCAACTTGTTTAGAGTGTAAGCTTCCATTTTCATTCTTGATCTTGTGAAGTTGCAAGCTTGGACAAAGCGGACTCTGGGTGGATCATCGTGGACCTAGAGGAGTTCAAGCGGACCTTTTCCAAACCCCAAGTAGCCGAGGAGTCTAGCATAGGGAGCTACAAAGGTTGTACTCTCAAAACCCTTGCTCAACCAACTTGTGATGAAGTGTTGTTTTAGAAACCCTAATTTTCTAGGATTGATTTTTTGTATGCTTACTTAGCACCCTAAAATTTTAATCTTTGGTACATGTGATGCTTCCAAACCTTTCATGAGGTGCTAGGTAAACGCAACATTCTTCTCTCCCGGTATAGGGGGTTGATGTTGCGCTGTGCTCGATTGGCTATAAAAGGAAGTCCCTGGCCAGGGATGCTTTAGAGATATACTGGTAAGTGTTATCAGTAGTTTCTCAACCAGTTATGAGCCTCACATCGGTAATACTTATCGAGTTACTGGGGTCTGACGTTTACCACCCCTAGACGAGATATGTGACATATCAGACGAAGAGACCGGATTGTACGGTAGTGTTACTAATTGGATTCGCAGGAGTACGAGCAGGCTATTTTGTTGATCTTATGATCACTCAATACCCGGGTGGCCGTTACATTAAGCAGACCGCTTGTGGCTTGTGGGTGTTTGATATGATCATCACCTACTGCCGGCGTTTTGACGAGTCTTTAGAGTCCTACACAGAGGTTTCCTGGCTCAAGCGAAATGGAGTAGGAGCACATATGTGATATGTGCAGGACCGAGATTAATACGATATGTGATACCATATTCTATTATCGCGATATGTGACATAGGTCGGTTATATGTGATATAGCCGGGTTATCGGATCAAGTGTTGATTCGATAAGTTGTTACATTTGATATTAGTCGGTTATATGTGATATAACCGGATTATTAAATCAAGAGTTGATTTGATTATTTAATGTATAATTATATATTTGAAATATTACATTACATTAACTAATTTTAATTCACGTAAGATTTCTTTTCTCAGTTGGTTTGTGCACATTGTATATATGTGATATATGCAACTGTACATTGTTTTGTGTCATGCATGATGATACATGCAACTTGGGTGTGTGTATGACTTACACCATGCTATGAATAATGAAGGGTTTATATTTTTTTTGGTAAATCAAAATGGTGGCATTTTTGTCATGGCAAGAAGCATTGAGAAGCTTGGACTTGCATTGACTTAGTCAACCACTTTTGTTTTGCCTAAGATATTTATAAACCCAACCATTATTCCAGCTATGATTAAGTCTCTAAAAAGGTTAATATATAATATTAACTCACCATGGTTTCCATTCTCTACTTGATATTTTTTCATGAGAGATATTTCTTCATCTTCTTCTTCTTCCAAAAAGCTTTCTAGCTTCAATGGAGATGTGAGAAAATGAGTGAGAAAATCATTTGTAAAGTGAACAAAATTCCTACTTCATCGTCCTCTACTACTTGCTATTTAGTATAGGGTGTTTTCTTCACTAATTCCACAATTAGTGAAGAGATAGCTTGGGTTAGTGTCTCCTCGACGTAGATCATCTTCGGCTTCGAAGACTTCGAAGCAACCTTGTTCTATTCTTCTTGTGGAGCCTCTATAGAGCCCGGAGTACATGATCACAGCGAAGGGAAGACTACACGGAGCTAATGAAGTAAAGTACCGGTCTACAATGGTTGTATTCTTTGTTCTCTTTTAGTTGCAAAGTGTTTGCATTTCATTCCGTCCGATTTCTTGTTAACAATTCTAAGTTAGGGTTAGTTAGAACGGCTAATTTTTGAATTTGGCATGGACGATACCTCCAGAAACCTTGCTGCCATCCTAGGTAACCCTGTAGTGGTATCATAGCGATGCTAGAAATTTATACGGATTTTGTTATGATTACGAAACCGAAATACTCCGAAACTTGAAATACGAAAATGCAGTTTCTTTGGATTTTAAATAATTGTCAAAATTTTTTTTAAACAAGTGCAGTGTGCTATATGGTATATAACATGAACACTGGAGAAATTTGAGGCCATTCTAAGATTTTTTGTCCGCCCACCTCCACCCATCTCGTCAAATCCGAGCACCCCCTCTCAGTTTTTTCAGTGTTCCAATGACTTGGTTTTGGTGTTTCAGGTGTTGTTTATTTTTGCAAATTTTTCATGTGATGTAATCTTACACTATAAGAAATTTGGAGTGTTTCGTATTCATAGTTTTAACAATATTTCGGGTTATTCACATATTGTCTAGGCGAAGTTAAAAGGTTCGAACGATTGTCTAAAACCCATTTTTCCAAGTTTAACGTATTCGGAAAAATATGCAAGTGATTCTGTGGACCCTCTAGATGAACGGAACCTAAAGTCGATATGTGACCGTCAGAACCGCCACTAAATCGTAGGGTTTGTGGTAGTTCAGCGTTTTCACATGTGAGGCATTGGTTTGACCCTTCTACGGCTGGTTTATAGGTACCGTGGCATCTTCTGGGTATTATTAAAACTGTGCTCAAGTGTTGAGGTGTCGGGAAATTGATGAATCGATCAAAAAGTTTAACGTCGTCCGGATATTATATGATAGGATACAATATTTGGAATTCATAAGTAGTTATGAGATAACTAGTTTGAATTTTATAAATCTAGCAGTTTAGTCTCATTTGATCGGTTGCCACGGGATTTTGATGTGATCAAAAGTCCGTCGTAATCACGTAGCGTATGCGGATACTCGCCGGGTAACATTATTAGATAGCCACGCCCCATAGCCCCGACCAAGTGACTGTAGGAGAAGCCCGTTGCTAAAAGCATCTGTTCGGGTGCTCACGGCAGCGGTGTTCCACCTTAGTGCACTTCGTCGACGGCATCGGGGGGTGCGGCCTTCTACTAAAGTTTCCGACGAGAATCCGATCAGGATGTCGGGAATCTTGCTAAATTGCCCGACTTGATATTGAAAAGTGTTTTCGAGATCGAGACTAAAATGCGGGGTTTATAATTGTTAGGCATGCGATGTCTAAGGAATTCATTTAGTTATGCATGAAATCAGGAATATGAGATATTTCGGGTTTATGATTTCTAAGGTGGTTGCGGATTCCAATTGTTGTAGTTTTTCACTTTCTTTTCTGCGACCGTAAGTGTAATATGTGGTGTATTGTCGGTTTCGTTGCTATACGTCAACGACAATTAGGATACGCATATTTACTTACGTTGATGACATATGATGTTATGTGTTGCTGGGATATGTTATATTGGATCGTCGTGTTTTGAATAGCCGGGGGTGTTATGTGAGATGAGAGTTTTTCATTTTCATTCATGTAAAATTCATTGTATGTAATATTCTTTTATTGGGGCACTTCCGGGTTGAGGATGATGTCACCATTGTATATTATTTACTTTTCCGCATTAGGATAGACCCAAGGAGGGGAGCACAAGTAATCGGGTTCTAGAGTCCAGTGGCTGACCATCTCGAGGCATCGAGTCCGGGTCTCCTAACTCTAGAATTGGTAGGGTTCCTTGCTGCTCTCGTAGGGTTCTAGGGATGTGGGTTTGGCTATTCATCACGACCGTGGAATCCGTATTTTATACAGGCTTAAATTAAAACCCGGAAATCCTAGTATATCCAATATTTCATGTGTTGTTTTCTGCTGCGATATCTGTGATGTGATCATTTGATATGTTGAGATAGATACTGTATATAGTATATGTGATATATTATATAGACGTTGCTTATGTTTTACACCAGCGCTAGCCCTGTCCCGCTCTGCCGTTAGTTACCTAACCTAACGGTGCATGACGGGACATCGAGGAGAATGCCGATGGTATAAGCATACGTTGTATTTATCTGTAATGTTTAGGTAACTTAAATGATGTGACTTCATTAATGATGTTTAGGTAACTTAAATGATGGCATAAGCGTACGTTGTATGCAAAGCGTACGTTGTATTTATCTGTGATGTTTAGGTAACTTAAAACCTAAAGATGTTGTAGAAACTTATCTCGAAAACTGGTAGCTCTAGTTCTTGTTTTGCATAGAGATATTCTTGTAGAATATCCAACACCTTATTCGATAAGGAAAGAGCTGAGATCCCTTCACCGGGAGTGACCTCTTTAGCGAAACTAGCAGATGCTACAAACTCGGTTTGTCTTTTGATTGCTTCTATAGTTTTTGCTTTGCACAGTGGTATTTGAGAAATATCCTACACCTTATTCGATAAGGAAAGAGCCGAGATCCCTTCACCGGAAGTGAGCTCTTTAGCAAAACTAGTAAAAGCCTTAAAAACACTCCATTTAAAATCACTCGAATCTACAACGATATTAAGTTCATTACGCTCATGGTTTTCTTAAAAAACTGCGTAGCCCTCCGTCATTTCAGATAAGTACTTCATAGTATTCGTGCTACGTTTGTTGGCCCGCGTCAAGGTGTAGTGTGCCGTAGCTATATATGCTTATCTGCTAAAGCATATGATGCGATTGAGTTAGGGTAGTAGTGCGACTTTGTTGGCCTACGTCAAGGGTTATGTAGGTGGGTTTAATTCAATCGGTAAATGTACGGGTAGATCATGACTAGCGGACTATGGTTTGTTGGCCTGCGTCAAGGTCATAGGACGCTAGGGGAAAAATATTATCGGGAATTTCAAGTGTTGAAATATGCAATGAGATTGCATACCTTCTATGAGATAGTTGGATCCCGAGACCCACTGCGAGTAAGAGTTACTCCTGGGAGAGTTTTACACATTACAATTAGCCGATCATGTAGGTGTCTAGAATGGTGTCAACGGGGTTACGTCCCTGGGAAAACGAGGTTTATTTTAATTAGGACCGTGCGAAAGCACGGGGACCTCCCTCAAAGTACCGATACTGGCCTGGCTGAAAGATTGGCGAACTTGTAAGGTGTAATTAATCCCGTCTAGTCTTTCCATTTAGGGTTTGAAGGAAGATTTGATAAAAACAGTGGGAGCCATCCTGATTAGATAAATTAATAACCAATCTAATCTTGCAAGAGCATACGCTGAGTGTTTTCTTCTCTCTCTCTCTAGGTAGCGACCATGTAACGCCTTAATCAAGATAATACTATGGATGTATTGACCGAACCCGCTTGTTATACTGAGCTAGGGAACGTTGGTCCCACTCCAACTTATAATTGTTATAAGACCGAGTAGGAAATATGGGATTACCAGGACTCCCGTGCCGCCCAAACGAAGAAAGTGCATGCTGATGCTTCTTCTTCGGGTATGTTCATTACCGAGAACTGTTTTCTCAGTTTCCTTTACGTCCTTGGTATGAGATACCGGATCAGGATCCCACATATGTAGTTTGTTACATGGGCTATAGATAGGTAGAGAACTGAAATGGGTGATAAGTTTTAAGAGTTAGAAACGGCGCAATTGTTGCAGCCAAGTTGTTGGCAGTTATCACCCTGTATTACCAAATACATTAATTCTGAACGAATGTTATTAGATACCGAACCTGATATACAACATCATATCAGTCTCTTTATTTATTAAAGAAGGATATAATTTTGTATTGTTGGATAATGTTTTGAACATTTCCTATATCAAGAGTTGATCAGTTCAGGCGTGTTATCTAAAAGCATATACGTTCTAAATCAAACCACAGTTCTTAACGTACAGAACACACACAAGAGAAAGAGTTAAAAAATGAACGAATCCTTCTAGAGGCATTGTAGAATAGGTCATATCAATGCGACCCGACTGGCTAAGTTACATATAGATGCATATTTAAATCAGTTTGAATTTACATCTTGTGAAACTTGCCAGTCATGTCACAAAGATAAGATGACCATAGCTCCGTTTATTGGAAACAGAGAAAGAGTTAGTGAACTTTTGGGATTGATACATGATGATGTATGTAGGTCCCATGTCTACACATGCCAGGACTGGTTCTTTGTACTTCATTACATTCACTGATGATCTCTCAAGATTTGCACATATGTTCCTGTTGAAACAAAAAGTCTGAAGCTTTTGAGAAATTCAAAGAATATAAGTCAGAAGTAGAGAACCAAAACGGGTATAAGTATTATGTCCTTTGATGTGATCAGGGAGGAGAATACTTGAGCACGGAATTCCTGGACTATTCTAAAGGAGAATGAGATTCTCTCTCAGCATTACTCCTCCGTATACACCACAACACGTTGGTATATCAGGGCGGAGCAATAGAACCCTATGTGATATGGTGTGATCTATGATGAGTACTACTGAGTTACCTATTTCCTTTTGGGGGTTATGCACTTGTAAAGCTCCATACCTATTGAATAGGGTTCCAACCAAATCAGATGCCTACCATTCCATATGCGGTATGGTATGGGAAGAGCCCATCTCTTAAGTAAGTTAAGATTTGAGGTTGTCCGGCCTATGTCTAAAAGAAAAATCCGGACAACCTCGAGGCAAGGTCAGTTCTGTGGAAGTTTGTTGGATATCTTAAGCATTCGCAATGGAATATCTTCTACCACACTGAGGAGCAAAAGATGTTTTGTTTCTCAGCATGCCACCTTTTGGAAAGGGAATTTCTTGTGAAGAAATTAGTGGTTATGAGATAGAACTGAAAGGAGTTCCAGCTATACAAACTGTAGCTGATGATTTGGTAGAACTAGAGGTTTCAATAGCTCCCAACGAACCTCAGCCTCTCCGCCGATCTGGTAGGGTTCCTCACCTACCTGAGAGATACTTCGGTTTTCTCTATGACAGTGGGAGCGAGGATTACAACATGAGATGATGACCCAACTAGTTTCGAGCAGGAAATCAGGAGTGGGGACTCTGTGAGAATGGCTGGATGGTAAGCGATCTGAGATGGAATCTATATATACCAACAAAGTATGGACTTTGGTTGCTTTATCTGAAGGGTTAAATCCCCATCAGGAGCAAGTATATCTTGTGAAGATTACTTGGTGTACATGGAAAAGTTGAGACTTTCAAAACTAAGAATTGTTGTAAAAGGTTCTCGCCATCGACCAGGTGTGGTTTATGATGAAACATTTTTCTCCAGTAGCTATGCTTAAATCCATCCGGATCCTACTTGCCATTGCTACATACCATGACTACGATATCTGGCGGTTGGGTGTCATGACTGCTTTTCTAAATAGTGATTTAGAAGAGAGCGTCTATAAGTACATAGCCAGAGGGCTTCGTAGACAGTGGGAGCAGCGGAAACGTGTGCAAGTTACTTTATTGGTTAAAGCAGGCATCGCGGAGTTGGAACATCTGTTTTGATGTGGTAGTCAAAGCATTTGACTTCATCAAAATGGTAGATGAACCTTGTATATACAAAAAGGTAGTAGGGAGTATGGTGGTTATCCTCGTATTGTACGTGGATGGCATACTCTTGATAGGAAGGAAGTTTCATATGCTACACTCGATCAATCTCCTCTTATCACATGGATTCTCCTTATAGGATCAAGGTGAAACCTCCTAAATTCTGCGTTTTAGATCTATGAGATAGATCTAAGTGGATGTTAGGATTCTCACTAGGTGTAGTGAGATGGTGTAGGGTTACTAGGCACTCTAACAAGGTTCTACAAGACATTAACCATGCCCGATTAAAATTTTCGCCGTGCCGAATAACTCTAAACAAGATCTTTAAACTAGAGATTAGGCGAAAACTAGCAAGTTAAAAACTTTAACACTAAGTGAATACGAAATACAACCTTTGTAGATCGGTCCTTCACTTCTTAAGCTTCTTGTAGTATTCCCTTCGCTGCGATCATCGAACTCCCGGACTCTCGGACGGCTCCATGAGAAAATTGCAACGGTATTGCTTGAAGTCTTCGAGGCCGAAGATGATCTACGTCGAGGGAATACGAACTCAAGCTTCTACTTCACTAACTAGAGAATTAGTGAAGAAAACACCCCAAACTAAAGTACTAGCCTAGTAGAGGATGATGAAATAGGAAATGGGTACACTTTAGAATTTCTTTTCTCACTTTCATTCTCTCTCCTTTTCAAACCCTAGAAAGAAATTGAAGGAGGAACAAGATGAGCTCAAAATGAGAATGAAGACTAATCAAGAGAGAGTTAGCTAATCATGGTTGAGTGTGTATCATATACTAACTCATGTAGAGACATAACCATGGCTAATTATAGTGGTTAGGTTTATAAAAACCTAAGTAAAAACAAAACTAGTGGACTTTGGTCAATGCATTCATAAGCTTCATGAAGCTTCATGCACTTGAACAATTATCCACTAATTTTGTATTTACTTTGTATATTAAAACCCCACCAATATAATTACAATGGTGTATGTCTCATACACCCATGTAGTGTGTATCAACAACCATGATACAAAATGTACACAAATACATATATATCACATATATATTAAGTTGTGCACAAGTGAGAAAAATAAATGCTTAAGTGAACCAATGTTAGTTAATGTAAACTAGTATATCACATATACAATTATACACTAAATTATTAAATAAACTCTTGACTTAATAATCCGGTTATATCACATATAACCGACTAACACAAAAATG
Organism: Agapanthus africanus; assembly: GCA_030015575.1. Classification (NCBI taxonomy): domain Eukaryota; kingdom Viridiplantae; phylum Streptophyta; class Magnoliopsida; order Asparagales; family Amaryllidaceae; genus Agapanthus; species Agapanthus africanus. Next base: position 125,472,628 of record JASDDO010000004.1, on the reverse strand, counting down.
TACCAACTTATCGAATAAACACTTGATTCGATAACCCGGCTATATCACATATAACCGGCCGATACAATAGTCGTCAGAATAGAATACGGTATCACATACTCGCATTATTCTCGGTCCCGCAAATATCACATATGCGCTCCTATTTAGTTTTGCCTGAGCCAGTAAAACCTCTATGTAGGACTCTAAAGACTCGTCAATACGCCGGCAGTAGGTGATGATCATATCAAGCACCCACAAACCGTCAAAGGTACTAGCTGGACGTAACGGCTACCCGGGTATTGAGCGATCAGAAGATCAGCAAGCAAGCACGCTCCAACTCCTGCAAAAAGCCTGACAGTGACACTACCGTACAGTCCGGTCTCCTCGTCTGATATGTCGCATATCAAGTCTAGGGGTGGTAAACGTCAGACCCCAATAACCGATAAGTCATGCCGATGCGAGGCTCATAACGGGTTGGGAAACTACTGGTAACACTTACCAGTAAATCTCTAAACCAGCCCTGGCCAGGGACTTCCCTGTTATGGCCAATCGAGCATAGTGCAACATCAACCCCCAATACCGGGAGAGACGAAACCCCTCCTATCGCTCATTGCCTCCATGTGACTTGGGAATGTAACCAAAAACCACCGTTTTGCATGTCCTCTTGGACGTGGTAATGTGGAAATCAAAGCACAGTGGGAATCATACAAGACTCTATGACGATATCGGGTCTACAGACTAACCTGTACCAGTGTCACCAGAGAACTGCCATCTGACGTAAGGTATAATACCATCTGGGAGTTCCCGGCGAGTCCGTCCAGTGTACCCAGTCTACACTGAGAACCCGTATATCATCTCTGATGTCAAACACCAATGGATATGGGATCATCCATCGCCCATCTACATGGGTCGAAAAGGTATACGCTAGTCTACTCTGGTATATCGATGCCCCATCTCGATACACCCACGACTAGGGACCTTGAAGGATGTACTTATGGACTACCATGTCCCCACTAGTATGATCTGCATCATAGTCCAGTGTAGTCAAGTACACATCCTACGGGCTTTACCAACATGTAACAGAGAGACAATCAGTATACACGTTAAGGTAAAGAGTAACCAGATAGCATACTATCATGTCGAGCAAGAAAGTCCTCCCTATATATGTCCAAGCATCCACTACAATATACATCTCATGTATAGTAATGGCCTCTAGGGCATACATATAACTAACAATCTCCCACTTGCACTAGGGCCATCTGATAACAGTGGTTGTAGTATCTCATACTCAACCATCCCATAATAATATCTCTCTAGGAAAAAGCCTTTGTGAGTGGATCCGTCGTGTTGTCCTCTGAGTCTAGTCTCCTGACCTCGATCCCCCGGAGATCAACCATCTCCATGATCAAGTGACACTGCCTTAGAATATGTCTGGATCACTGATGGGACGGGCGTTCCTAGGCATAAGCCACAACTCTATTGTCACACAATGGTAGGAATGAAGTTCATCTCATGAACTAATATACACCCAGACTTCCTCTTTGGTAGCGATGTATCTAGCCTTTATCGTCTAGTATGCCACGGTATCTTTCTTGGAACTCTTCCAACATACCGTCCCTTTACTAAGGGTAAAGACAATGCTTGTGACTGACATTCAGTCGTCCTTATCACCCTGGAACCCCTCCAGTGATTCTCCCCAGGATCAATTGATACCATCTCACTACAGCTAGTGAGTATCCTAACATCCAATTAGATCTATCTCAAGATCCAAAACCCAGGATTTAGTAGGTATCACTTTGATCCTATGTGGAGAATCATTGTGATAAGCGGAGATTGATCGAGCGTAGCATAGGAAACTCCTTCCCTATCAAGAGTATGTCATCCACGTACTCTACGAGGATCACCACCATACTCCCTACAACCTTTTTGTCTATACAAGGTTCATCTACCATTTTGATGATGTCAAACTCTTTGACTAACTCATCAAAACAGATGTTCCAACTCCGCGATGCTTGCTTTATCACATAAAACATCTTGCACACGTTTCCGCTGCTCCCACTGTCGACGAAGCCCTCTGGCTGTGTACTTATAGACGCTCTCTTCCAAATCATCATTTAGATAAGCAGTCATGACACCCAACCGCCAGATATCGTAGTCATGGTATGTAGCCGTGGCAAGTAGGATCTGGATGGACATAAGCATAGCTACTTAGAAAAGGTTTCATCATAATCCATACCTGGTCAATGATGCAAACCTTTAACAAGTCTAACTTTGAAAGTCTCAACTTTTCCATGTACACCAAGTAATCTTCTCAAGATATACTTGCTCCTGATGGGGATTTAACCCTTCAGATAAGGCAACCAAAGTCCATACTTTGTTGGTGTATAAGGATTCCATCTCAGATCGTTAAGCATTCCGCCATTCTTACAGAGTCCCACTCCTGATGGCCAGCTCGAAACTAGTTGGGTCATCATCTCATGATGCATTCCTCGCACCCACTGTCATAGAGAAACTCGAAGTATCTCTCAGGTGGGTGAGGAACCCTACTAGATCGGCGGAGAGGCTGACGTTGGTTACTATTGAATCATTTGGTTCTACCAAATCATCAGCTGCAGTTTGTATAGCTGGAACTCTTTCCAGTTCTACCTTATGACCACTAATTTCTTCATAAGAAATTCCCTTTCACAAAGGTGGCATATTGTGAAACAAAACATCTTTTGTTCCTCGGTTTGGTAGAAGATATTCCCTTGCGAATGCTTGGGATATCCAACAAACTTTTACAGAACTGACTTTGCCTCGAGCTTGTCTGGATTATGCTTTTAGACATAGGCTGGACAACCCCAAATCTTAACAAACTTAAGATATGGGATCTTCCCTTTCCATATCTCATATGAAGTGGTAGGCAATTGATTTGATCGGAACCCTATTCAATAGGTATGCGACTTCACAAGTGCATAACTCCCTATAAGAAATAGGTAACTCAGTAGTACTCATCATAGAGCACACCTTATCACATAGGGTGTGATTGCTCCGCCCCGATACACTGACGTGCTGTGGTGTATACGGAGGAGTAATGCTGAGAGAGAATCTCATTCTCCTTTAGAATAATCCAGGAATTCCGTGCTCAAGTATTCTCCTCCTTGATCACATCAAAGGACATAATACTTATACCCGTTTTGGTTCTCTACTTCTAACTTATATTCTGTGAATATCTCAAAAGCTTCGGACTTGTGTTTCAACAGGAACATATATCTGAATCTTGAGAGATCATCAGAGAATGTAATGAAGTACAAAGAACCGGTCTTGGCATGTATAGACGGGGGACCTTCATACATCAACATGTATCATCCCAAGAGTTCACTAACTCTTTCTCTACTTCCAATAAACAGAGCTATGGTCATCTTATCTCTGTGACATGACCGGCAAATTTCACAAGATGTAAATTCAAACTAATTTAAATATGCAGCTATATGTAACTTCAGCTAGTCGGGTCGCATTGATATGACCTAGTCTATAATACCTAAAGATGGGTTCGTTCATTTCTGAACTCTTCCTCTTGTGTGTGTTCTGTATACTAAGAACTGTAGTTTGATTTAGAACGTCAATGCTTTTAGATAACGTGCCTGAACAGATCAACTCTTGATATAGGAAATGTTCAAAACATTATCCAACAATACAAAATTATATCCTTTATTTACTAATAAAGAGACTGATATGATGTTGTATATCAGGTTCGGTATCTAATAACATTCGTTCAGAATCAATGTTTTCTGGTAATACAGGGTGATAACTACCAACAGATTTGGCTGCAACACTTGCACCGTTTCTATCTCATGAAACTTATCACCCGTTCTCAGTTCTCTACCGATCTATAGCCATGTAACAAATTACATATGTGGGATCCTGATCCGGTATGACATACCCAGGACGTAAAGGATACTGTGAAACAGTTCTCTGTAATGAACACACCCGAAGATGATGCATCAGCATGCACTTTCTTCGTTTGGGCGGCACGGGAATTCTGGTAATCCCCAATTTCCTTCTCTTTCTTATAACAATTATAAGTTGGAGCGGGACCAACGTTCCCCAGCTCAGTATAACAAGCAGGTTCGGTCAATACATCCGTCTTATTATCTTGATTAAGGCGTGATATGGTCGCTACTTGGAGAGAGAGAGAAGAAAACACTCTGCGTGCGCTCTTGCAAGATCAGATTGGTTATTATTTTATCTAATCAAGATGGCTCCCACTGTTTTTATCAAATCTTCCTTCAAACCCTAAATGGAAAGACTAGCCGTGATTAATTACACACTACAACTTCGCCAATCTTTTAGCCAGGCCAGTGTCGGTACTTTGAGGGAGGTTCCCCGTGCTTTCGCACGGACCTAATTAAAGTAAACCTCATTTTCCTAGAGGCGTAACCCCGTTGACACCTTTCTAGACACCTACTTGATCGGCTAATTGTAATGTGTAAAATTCTCCCAGGAGTAACAATTACTCGCAGTGGGTATCGGGATCCAACTATCTCATAGAAGGTATGCAATCTCATTGCAAATTTCAACACTTGAAATTCCCAATACTATTTTGTCCCTAGCGTCCCATGACCTTGACGCAGGACAACAAACCATAGTGCGCTAGTCAAGTTCAACCCGTCATTTCTTGATTGAATTAAACCCACCCGCACGACCCTTGACGCAGGACAAGAAAGTCGCACGACTACCCTAATCCAATCTGCATCGTATGCATAAGCAGATAAATAATAGTTAGCTACCGCACACTACGCCTTGACGCAGGCCAACAAACGTAGCACGAATACTAAGTAGGACTTATCTGAAATGACGGAGTGCTACGACAGGTTTTTCTGAAAACCTATTGCGTAATGAACTTGATATCGTTGTAGAATAAAATAATTTTAAAATGGAGTGTTTTTGAGGCTTTTGCTAGTTTCTCTAAAGAGGTCACTTCCGGTGAAGGGATCTCGGCTCTTTCCTCGTCGAATGAGGTGCATGATATATCATATATATCACTGTGCAAAGCAAGAACTAGAAAAGCAATCAAAAGACAAACCGAGTGTTGTAGCATCTGCCAGTTATTGCTAAAGGGGTCACTCCCGGTGAAGGGATCTTGGCCCTTTCCTTATCGAATAAGGTGCAGGGTGTTCTACAAGGAACACCGCGATGCAAAGCAAGAACTGTATCTACCTGTTTTTGAAAATTCGATTCCACAACATCTTTTAGGTTTCTTTACTTTCATTAATCACATTAATGAAGTCCCATCATTTAATTCACCTAAACATCACAGATAAATACGACGTACACTTATGCCATCCGCATTCGCCTCGATGTCCCCTCGTGCACCGTTAGGTTAGGTGACTAAAGGCAGAGCGGGGCAGGGCCAGCGCGGGTGTAAAACATAAGTAACGTCTATATAATATATCATATATACTATATACAGTATTTATCACAACACATCAAATGATCACATCACAGATATCGCTGCAGAACAAACATATGAAACATTGAATATACTAGGACGTCCGTGTTTTATTTTGAGCCTCTATAAAACACGGATTCCACGGTCGCGATGAATAGCCAAACCCACACCCCTAGACCCCTAGGAGAGCGGCAAGCAACCCTTCCAATTCTAGAGTTAGGAGACCCGGACTCGACTCCTCGAGTTGGTCTCCCACTGGATTACAGAACCCGGTTACTTGTGCTCTCCTCCTTGGGTCTATCCTAGTGCGGAAAAAGTAAATAATATACAAATGGTGACATCAACCTCATCCCGGAAGTGCCCCAATGAAAGAATATTACATACAATGAATTTTACATGAATGAAAATAAAAACCCTCATCTCACATAAAACCCCCGGCTATTCAAAACGCGATGATCCAATATAACATATCCAGCAACACATAACATCACATGTCATCAACGTAAGTAAATACGCGCACCCCAATTGTCGTTGACATATAGCAACGAAACCGGCGATATCACATATTACACTTACGGTCGCAGAAAAGAAAGTGTAAAACTACAACAGTTGGAATCCGCAACCTACTTAGACATCGCATGCCTAACTATTATAAACCCCGCATTTTAGTCTCTATATCGAAAACACTTTTCAATATCAAGTCGGGCAATTCAACAAGATTCCTGATATGTGATCGAATGCTCGTCGTAAACTTTAGTAGACGGCCGCACCCCTGGATGCCGTCGACTAAGTGCACTAAGGCGGAACACCGCTGCCGCGAGCACCCAAACGGATGCTTTTGGCGACGGGGTTCTCCTACAGTCACTTGGTCCGGGCTTTGGGGCGTGGCTGTCTATTAAGTTTACCCGGCGAGTATCCGCATACGCTACGTGATTGCAACGGACTTTTGATCGCATCAAAATCCCGTGGCAACCGATCATTTGAGACTAAACTGCTATGTTTATAACATTCAAATTAGTTATCTCATAACAACTTGTGGATTCCAAATATTGTATCACATTCCAGATAAATAGACAATGTTAAACTTTCCGATCGAATAATCAAACACCCAAGTTTTCCCAAATAGTTCTCAACACTTGAGGGGAGTTTCAAAACTTCCATCACATGCCACAGTACCAATGGTCAAGCCAACGCCACACATGTGGCAACGCCGTACTGCCCCAAACCCTAAGGTTCAAAAAGCAGTTCAAGACGGTCACATAATCGAGTTAAGGTTTGTTGTCTTCTAGAGGGTCCATTGCGTAACTTGCACGATTTAGACGTTCTTAAACTACGGAAAAATCCAACACTTGGAAATTTTCCGGGTCGGGAAAAAGCGAGTTATTGATATCCGTTCGAACTTTTTAATACTTTCTAAATTATCCGGAAAACATTACGAATTTAAATTTTCCGATCGAATCAACGAATACAAAATAATCCCCAGAACACTCAACACTTGAGTCAGAATAAGCAATACCCAGAAAATATATAAGCAGCAAAGGGAATTACTGTGAAAACCAAATTGTCAAATCAAACAGTACTGCCGCGGATCCGCGGCGGTCCGTACGGATGACGTCATCGTTTTTCACTGTTATACTTTAAATTGCCTGCTGATTTTTTAAGGTATTTTTAATTCAGAAAAATCACAGTTTTTCAAAATTGACCAGAGAGGGGGTTATTTCGTCGATTCGGAGTTCGTTCGGAGTTTCAACTTCGTATACACGTCTCCTAATGCTCTAGCTAGGCCCTGATACTACTGTAGGGTTACTAGGCACTCTAACAAGGTTCTACAAGGCATCAACCATGCCCGATTAAAATTTTAGCCGTGCCGAATAACTCTAAACAAGATCTTTAAACTAGAGATTAGGCGAAAACTAGCAAGTTAAAAACTTTAACACTAAGTGAATACGAAATACAACCTTTGTAGATCGGTCCTTCACTTCTTAAGCTCCTTGTAGTAGTCCCTTCGCTGCGATCATCGAACTCCAGGACTCTCGGACGGCTCCATGAGAAAATTGCAACGGTATTGCTTGAAGTCTTCGAGGCCAAAGATGATCTACGTCGAGGGAATACGAACTCAATCTTCTACTTCACTAACTAGAGAATTAGTGAAGCAAACACCCTAAACTAAAGTGCTAGTCTAGTAGAGGATGATGAAATAGGAAATGGGTACACTTTAGAATTTCTTTTCTCACTTTCATTCTCTCTCCTTTTGAAACCCTAGAAAGAAATTGAAGGAGGAAGAAAATGAGCTCAAAATAAGAATGAATACTAATCAAGAGAGAGTTAGCTAACAATGGGTGAGTGTGTATCATATACTAACTCATGTAGAGACATAACCATGGCTAATTATAATGGTTAGGTTTATAAAAATCCAAAGTAAAAACAAAACTAGTGGACTTTGGTCAATGCATTCATAAGCTTCATGAAGCTTCATGCACTTGAACAATTATCCACTAATTTTGTATTTACTTTGTATATTAAAACCCCACCAATATAATTACAATGGTGTATGTCTGATACACCCATGTAGTGTGTATCGACAACCATGATACAAAATGTATACAAATAAATATATATCACATATATATATTAAGTTGTGCACAAGTGAGAAAAATAAATGCTTAAGTGAACCAATGTTAGTTAATGTAAACTAGTATATCACATATACAGTTATACACTAAATTATTAAATCAACTCTTGACTTAATAATCCGGTTATATCACATAAAACCGACTAACACAAAAATGTACCAACTTATCGAATCAACACTTGATCGATAACCCGGCAATATCACATATAACCGGACGATACAATAGTCGCGAGAATAGAATACGGTATCACATACTCGCATTATTATCGGACCCGTACATATCACATATGCGCTTCTATTTCGTTTTGCCTGAGCCAGTAAAACCTCTATGTAGGACTCTAAAGACTCGTCAATACGCCAACAGTAGGCGATGATCATATCAAGCACCCATAAGCCGTCAGAAGTACTAGCTGGACGTAACGGCTACCCGGGTATTGAGCGATCAGAAGATCAGCAAGCAAGCCCGCTCTAACTCCTGCAAAAAGCCTGACAGTGACACTACCGTACAGTCCGGTCTCCTCGTCTGATATGTCGCATATCAAGTCTAGGGGTGGTAAACGTCAGACCCCAATAACCGATAAGCCATGCCGATGCGAGGCACATAACGGGTCGAGAAACTACTGGTAACACTTACCAGTAAATCTCTAAACCAGCCCTGGCCAGGGACTTCCCTGTTAAGGCCAATCGAGCATAGCGCAACATCAACCCCCAATACCGGGAGAGACGAAACCCTTCCTATCGCTCATTGCCTCTATATGACTCGGGACTGTACCCAAAAACCACCGTTTTGCACGCCCTCTTGGATGTGGTAAGGTGGAAATCAAAGCACAGTGGGAATCACACAAGTCTTTATGACGATCTCGGGTCTACAGACTAACCTGTACCAGTGTCACCAGAGAACTGCCATCTGACGTAAGGTATAATACCATCTGGGAGTTCCCGGCGAGTCCGTCCAGTGTACCCAGTCTACACTGAGCACCCGTATATCATCTCTGATGTCAAAAACTAATGGATATGGGATCATCCATCGCCCATCTATATGGGTCGAGAAGGTATACGCTAGTCTACTCTGGTATATCGATGCCCCGTCTCGATACACCCATGACTAGGGACCTTGAAGGATGTACCTATGGACTACCATGTTTCTACTAGTATGATCCGCATCATAGTCCAGTGTAGTCAAGTACACATCCTATAATGTCGAGCAAGAAAGTCCTCCCTATATATGTCCAAGCATCCACTACAATATACATCTCATTTATAGTAATGGCCTCTATGGTATACATATAACTAACAGATGGTATCAATCGATCCTGGGGAGAATCATTGGATAGCTTCCAGGGTGGTAAGGTCGACTGAATGTCAGTCACAGGCATTGTCTTTACCCTCAGTGGAGGGAAGGTATGTTGTAAGAGTTCCAAGCTAGATACCGTGACAAACTAGACGATAAAGGCTGGATATATTGCTGCCAAGGATGCTACCAAAGATGCACTCTGGATGTATATAAGTTTATGAGATGAACTTCATTCCTACCATTGTGTGACAATAGAGTTGTGGCTTAGTCCTAGGAACCCCCCTCCCATTAGAGATCAAGACATATTCTTAGGCAGTATCACCTGATCATGGAGATGGATGATCTCCAGGGAGATCGAGGATAAGAGAGTAGACACAGAGGACAACACGGAGTATCCACTCATAAAGGCCTATTCCCAAGAGAGACTTTTATGGGATGGTTGAGTATGTGATACTTCAACCACTGTTGATTGTTAGGTATTAGATACTACAATAGATGGTCCTAGTGCAAGTGGGAGATTGTTAGTTATATGTATGCCCTAGAGGTCATTGCTGTACATACAATGTATATTGTAGTGGATGCTTGTATATATATATGGAGGACTTTCTTGCTCGACATGATAGTATGCTATCTGGTTGCTCTTTATCTTAACAAGTACTCTGATTGTCTATATGTTACATGTTGATAAAGACCTTAGGATGAGTACTTGACTACCAGGACTATGATGCACATCATACTAGTGGGGACAGAGTAGTCATTAAGTACATCCTTCAAATGTTCCTAGTCGAGGGTGTATCGAGACAGGGCATCGATATACCCGAGTAGACTAGCGTATAGCTTCTCGACCCATGTAGATGGGCGATGGATGATCCCATATACATTGGTGTTTGACATCAGAGACAGTATACGGGTGCTCAGTAGAGACCGGATACACTGGACGGACTCGCCGAGAACTCCTAAATGGTATTATACCTCACCTAAGATGGCGGTTCTCTGGTGACACTTATACAGGTTAGTCTGTAGACCCGAGATCATCATAGAGTCTTGTGTGATTCCTACTGTACTTTGATTTCCACCTTACCATGTTCAAGAGAACGTACAAAACGGTGGCTTTTGGGTACAGTCCCGAGTCACATGGAGGCAATAAGTGATATGAGGGGTTTCGTCTCTCCCGGTATAGGGAGTTGATGTTGCGCTGTGCTCGATTGGCTATAACAGGAAGTCCCTGGCCAGGGCTGCTTTAGAGATATACTGGTAAGTGTTATTAGAAGTTTCTCGACCCGTTATGAGCCTCACATCGGCATGACTTATCGAGTTACTGGGGTCTGACGTTTACCACCCCTAGACGAGATATGTGACATATCAGACGAAGAGACATAACTGTAGAGTAGTGTTACTGATTGGATTCGTAGGAGTACGAGCATGCTTTCTTGTTGATCTTCTGATCGCTCAATACCCGGGTGGCCGTTACCAATAGCAGACCGCTTGCGGCTTGTGGGTGTTTGACATGATCATCACCTACTACCGGCGTATTGACGAGTCTTTAGAGTCCTACACAGAGGTTTCTTGGCTCAACCGAAACGAAGTAGGAGCACATATCTGATTTGTGCGGGACTGAGATTAATACGATATATGATACCGTATTCTATTCTCGAGATATGTGACATAGGTCGGTTATATGTGATATAGCCGGGTTATCGGATCAAGTGTTGATTCGATAAGTTGTTACATTAGATATTAGTTGGTTATATATGATATAGACGGATTATTAAATCAAGAGCTGATTTGATAATTTAATGTATAATTATATATTTGAAATATTACATTACATTAACTAATATTAATTCACTTAAGATTTCTTTTCTCACTTGGTTTGTGCACATTGTATATATGTGATATATGCAAGTGTACATTGTTTGTTGTCATGCTTGATGATACATGCAACTTGGGTGTGTGTATGACTTACACCATGCTATGAATAATGAAGGGTTTATATTTATTTTGGTAAATCAAAATGGTGGCATTTTTGTCATGGCAAGAAGCTTTGAGAAGCTTGGATTTGTATTGACTTAGTCAACCAATTTTGTTTTGCCTAAGATATTTATAAACCCAACCATTATTCTAGCTATGGTTAAGTCTCTACAAAGGTTAATATATAATATTAACTCACCATGGTTGCCATTCTCTACTTGATATTTTTTTTAATGAGAGATATTTCTTCATCATCTTCTTCTTCCAAAAAGCTTTCTGGCTCCAATGGAGATGTGAGAAAATGAGTGAGAAAATCATTTCTAAAGTGAACAAAATTCCTACTTCATCATCCTCTACTACTTGCCATTTAGTATAGGGTGTTTGATTCACTAATTCCGCAATTAGTGAAGAGATGGCTTGGGTTAGTGTCTTCTCGACGTAGATCATCTTCGGCCTCGAAGACTTCGAAGCAACTTTGTTTTATTCTTCTTGTGGAGCCTCTATAGAGCCCGGAGTACATGATCACAGCAAAGGGAGGACTACACGGAGCTAATGAAGTGATGGACCGGTCTACAAAGGTTGTATTCCTTGTTCTCTTTAGTTGCAAAGTGTTTGCATTTCATTCCGTCTGATTTCTAGTTAACGATTCGAAGTTAGGGTTAGCTAGAACGGCTAATTTTTGAATTTGGCATGGACGATGCCTCCCGAAACCTTACTGCCGTCCTAGGTAACCCTGCACAAATAACCTAAGTTTGGCCGACCAAATAAGCAAAAAACCGGCCTGGCCGGTCCAAATATGGACTTTGGTCTTGAGTTTTTTGTGGTGTTCTGGTATCATGGATTTAGGGTTTCAGGTGCTGTTTAATTTTGCCCAGATTTCATATTATGTTATCTTTGTGTTGGTGCTATACGGAGTATTTCGAAGTCGCGATTTTAACATCGTTTACAACTTTCAATTTATATATGTGTTGCTAAACGTCCGCTAATTTCTATATGTCGATTAGTTGGGGTTGCACATATCCGTATCTTGTGATGGTTTTGTATATGGAGTATTGGATCGTCGTGGATGAATAGCCGGGGGGATGTGAGAAGAATGTTTTCTTTTCTTTCATTCATGTAATTTGTAAATGTGATGTACAATTATTTTTGCGGGGCACATCCGGGTTGAGGTTGTAGCCATCGTTGTGTTATTTCATTTAATGTTTCTTGCACCTAGGATAGGCCTAAGGTGGGGTGCACAAAGTACCGGGTTCTTGAAGTGTCGAGTGGCCTACTCATTTTATTGAGGGAGGTTGCTTCACTTCGAAAATTTGGCTGGTAGTTTGCCGCAACCGTAAGGGTCTAGGGTGGGGTTTGTCTATTCATCATGACCATGGAATCCGTCTTTCGTTCTGGGATAAAACGAAACACGGAATTCCTAGTATATCCAATATATTCAACTGTGATATGGAATGCCTATTATTGCGTGAGACGAGTGACTATATATATATTGTATATAATAAACGTTGCTTATGTTTTTCACCCGCGCTAGTCCTGCCCCCGCTCTGCCATTAGTTAAGTAACCTAACGGTGCATGACGGGGCCTTGTGGCGAATGCTGATGGTATAAGCGTACGTTCTTTTTTCGTTTCTTTTATGCAATGATAGGGTTAAATAATGGGACCGCATTAACATTGATTAATGCAAGGAAAACAAACCAAAGCTTAAATCGTTGGAACAGTTTCAAAACGACTCGGTTTTCTTGATAAACAACTTTTAAATGCGGAGCCTAAACCACTCCTTTTAAATGCTATCATGGTTCTTTCGACTATATCAAGTTTATTAAGTTCACGGTTTCGCCAAAACCATCTGTAGCCCTCCGTCATTTAAGATGGGTATTCAGTAGTATTCAAGCTATGTATTTTGACTTTCGCCAAGGCATAGTGATTGGTAGCTGTTGGGTATTCATCTGTAGCATAGATATATGCGTTGATTTGGGAAAGTCGTACTACTATTTTGTTCTTCGTCAAGAGTATGTACGGATGGGTTCAAATTAACCTGGACAATGACGGGTAGAATTTGATTTGCGACTTATGATATGTTGGCCTTCGTCAATGTCATAAGAGCTTGGGGAAAAAATCCACATCGGGAGTTTCTATGGAAATTGAAACTTTTTAATATTATACCATTTGGAGTATGATGATTTTGGTAGGATTCCTTCAAGGTTGTCACACGATAATATTTGGATCCCGATCCTACTGTGAGTATCCGCTACTCTTCGGGAGATTTTTCACTAAACAATCAATGCTATAAACCAAGTAGGTGTCTAGAACGGTGTTAGCGGGGCTACGCCTCCGGGGAAAAGAGGTTATGTAATTAAGGAACTTCGCGAAAGCGTTGGAAAACCTCCCTCGAAGTACCGACACTAGCCTGGCTGAAAGGTTAAGCAAGAATTGTAAGAGTGAGATTAATCCTGACCAATTTTTCTTTTATGGTTTGAAGGAGAATTCGAGGAACAGTGGGAGCCATCCTGTTTAGATAAATTAATAACCAATCTAAACTTGCAAGAGCATCATTCTGAGTGTTTCTTCTCTCTCTCCTAATGGCAGTGACCAATATGACCGTGTTTAAGTTACTGCTAGATAATAATAAATTGACAGGGCCAAACTATAAAGATTGGCTAAGGAATGTCCAGATGGCCATTACATATGACTGTAAGTGCACGGCGGCGCCCCGGCCGTCAATCCGACGCCGGAATGCGGAAGCGGTGGAAAACTTTAATTTTGCGGACTTAGCAAACCGGCACCACCGCGCACTAAACATCCGGATCGTAACCATTAACAAGTCTAAGCTACTAACAAGATAGGGAAGAGAAGTATACCGACAGATCCGAGTCCTCCGGTCTTCTCGTCGTCGTCCCGATCTCCTGCGAAATGTCCCGTCTCCTCCTCGTCGCCGGAAGTGCACCACATCGCCTACATCGTTTACGGGCTCCCACCTCAATGCCGAGGCAACTCGGGCACGAAGCCGGCTACTCGACGTGCCCAAGATTAGCTGTAGAATGTATAATAGAACTTGTGTCTCATTTGGGGTTCATGGAGGTGCTATTTTGGTGGAGGGATGATACAAGAATTTTGTGGAGGAACTTGGGGATTTTTCTAGCAACTAGAGAGCAAAAATCCCAACTACAAAAATGGGCAACCCCTCCTCCATGCTTGGCCGGCCATGACTATATGAGGAGGAGAGTGAGAATGAGAAGGGAGAGGTTATAGAATGAAAAAGCCATCCCATAATGCAAGGGAGAGAGATAGAGAAAGCTATCATGCAAAAAGAGTCATCACTAAATCATACCCACACTCAACCATCTCTCATCATCAACAATCATGTCTAAAAAAGTCATGCCATCATGACAAGAAGTCAAGTCAAATGGTCAAGGTCAATGAAAAGATATCATGATACAACCAATAAGCAAAGACCCCCTCCACAAATGCTTATTTGCAACAATGCAAATAAACCCTCCTCCACCAATCTTCGGCCAATGAACGGAATAATGGAAATCGGCCGAAACGGAAAGCAAACTGGCAACTCCAGAAAACTGGTCCCGTAATAAATTACAGGAAAACCCAGATACTGTGCATACACACCCGCATCTGTATTTTGACCGAATTACAAAATGCAATGAGACGAAGTCTACACTGTACTATACTAGGATCCGGCTTATACCAAAGCCGGCTAGTAATATCTGTTCGATCCTGATCCGTGCAATACCGCACGTATCTGATCGAACCCTGCCATATAACCATACGGCCTATAGTACAAACTGTCCAATCCTGATCCGTGCAATACCGCACGTATCTGATCGGACCTTGCCATATCTCCATACGGCCTCTACAACCTTTCCCCCGAAAGCTGAGTAACTGAATGTGGGGGACTCTAAAGACTCGTCAACACCTTGGTTGTGGATTTAACCAATAGCCCGTCAGAGGTATAAGCCAATACGTAACGGGCCACCAGCTATTGACCAAAAGGGACGTCGATGAGCGAACTCATCCTGACATCCTACTGAGCCTGTCAGTGACAATATCCGTGCAGTCCGGTCCGTTCGTCAATGAGCATCGCATGGCGGGCCTAGGGGGTTGGTAAAAGTCAGACCCCCAAAAGCGGTACAAGTCGTGTCGGAGTGTAGCCCAGAACACCCTGAGATACTACTGGAATACCTACCAGTAAATCTCCTTGCCTTGGCCAAGGACTTCGTGTAATGGCTCTCCTAGACACAGCACGACCTCACCCCCAATACCGGGAGAGACGAACCCCTGAAGATACGCTCACTGCCTCCATGTGGCTCGGGACTGTACCCAACTAAAACCTGTTTGCACGACTCCTTTGAGCCGTGGTAGGGTAGTAATCAAAGTACAGTGGGAACTCACACGAGACAAATGACGATCCCCAGGTCGATGAACTAACCTGCACACATGTCACCAGGGAACTGCCATCTGACGTCTGGTATATGACCAACTAGCATGTTCCCGGCGAGTCCTGTCCGGTGTACTCATAACCCAATGAGCACCTGTATACATCTTAGGTGATCCAACTGACACCAGTGGCTTGTGAGACCGGCCACCGCCCCTCGTCGGGGTCTCGACTGTATACACTAGCCTACTATGGAGTATCGATGCCCTGTCTCGAAACTCACACGACTAGGGACCATTTAAGGATATGCTTATAGACTACCAGCTCCCACGTATATGATCGCCCTCATACTGCTGGTGGTCAAGCATAGAATCCTAGGGGCTCTATCAACGTGTAATAGCGACGTGTCAGGTCACCTAAAACAGTACACGATGATAAAGGTAAACCAGATAGCATACTATCATCTCGAGTAAGACTGTCCTACCGGGATAGGTCCTCCATCAATCATTGCAATCACGTACCTGTGATCCAATAATTGACTCTGAGGGCATATCTCCAACAATCTCCCACTTGCACTCAAGGCTAATTATTGCGATGTCGCATACTCACAGCCCGTGTGATACCGAACACCCAACTCCTCGACTCGTCAGTCTCACAAAGCTCGTTTGCGAAACTATTGCGTTCGAGAAATAGCCTCAGTGAGTGGATCCGCCTTGATGTCTCTTTCTATGTCTCTCTATATCTCAAGTTCGCGGAGAAACCCATCTCCCGAAAAGAGCAATACCTGTCTTAGAATGTGTTTGGATGTCTGATGGGACATAGCTCATAAATGAACTCCAAATCCAAACTTCTTAGACTGTATCGTCAACTGAACTTAATCAGTATCCTGCGCCATGCCACCCTCAGTATTGCCTTGGACCACCTGTCCAAAATACTGCCCCTCGTCAGAAGGAAATCTATAACTCTGACAACCTCCTTGTCGTCAATGTCACTTTGGAAGCCTGGAATGATAACTGTCTCCCGAATGAGGCTGTCGTTATCATATCCCTAGAACATTCACTTATGTTCTAAAACTGCTTCCGACTGTTTCTCCAGGATTGGATTAATGTCAACTTATTGCATCTAGTGCAAGAACAATATCTGGTGTGGTACTTGACATCTCATGATTGACTCAATTGCCTGAGCAAGTGATCTGCCAATCATGCATGTCCCTCTCCCCTTTAGTCTGTAAGACACCTTTGGAGAGGGTGACTCCATCACCTGCAGGTACACTACCGTGCCAGGAGTCGTCCATTCTAAATACTCTTAGAATGCTGTCAAAGTACCCTGATTGGGAAACCACCCAAATCTAGATCTAAAGCCATAGATCTAGTAACCAGTATGTCTGACATAATGTCCAAATCCCATAAGGAGAAAACACTGTGTGACGACCAAAGGATAACCGATTGTAGTATAGGAGTTTCTTTTCCTACTCTGTGTATGTCATCCAAATACCAGGATATCATACCCTACTACCTTCTCAACAGATCCATCCCCTATTCTGATGAAGTCAAACCCATGACTGTCACGTCAGCAATAGATGATCTATCTCCGCTACTGGTGCTTTAGTCTATAAATAGACATAAGCTACCTGTCCACCAATGCTTCCGCTGCTCCCACTGTCTACGACAACCCTCTGGCAGAGTCATATACACGTACACTTCTGAAGCTAGTTTAGAACGACGCTATACTCATCCTCCGGCCGGGTCTCGCAGCCTGGAACAACAGCAATGGTAAATGTGGGTAAACAAGAACTTCCCTGTCACCGTCCTTGAGGCTACCGGAGTACCTCTCGGGTGCCTGAAGTTACCCACCTTATCTGCGGAGTGGCCAATGGAATGTCAATCCAGATTGAATCTTTAGGTTCCTTATCAAATCTTCAGTAATCGTTTGTGGTTCTGGAATCACTTCCAGTTCTACCATACTCCCACTACTGTTTTCTGAAAAAAAATCCATTTTTAATAAAACTGTGGTGAGTATAGAACAATATCGCTATTGTTCATCCAGATGGTAGAAAGTCAACCCTCGTCACGGCCTGGGTCAACCCACAAACAGCCATTACAGAAACGTGCCTAGAGTTGTCCAATGTCTGGTTTTAAGCATAAACCAGACAACTACCCGTACCTTAACAATGTTAAGATATGAACTGTACTATATCCAATATAGAACCAGAGGCACTGATTTAATTGAACCAGATTCAAATCATGCAGCTGTCCCCAGTGCATGTCAACTAAAATGGAAGGAGGCCGATCAGCGTTACTCAACTTAGGAATGCTTCCAATCATGAGTAACCTGAAAGAGAAGCAAGATCTCTTTATCATTACTAGCAACTGAATACCATTGAAAAGTATCTACATCTTCGATCACTTTGAAGAATCCCGATACTTGCTATACCTGGTTCTCTACTTTATTCAAATACCTATAACTTCTCAAAATTCGGACCCTGTGTTTCCTCGAAACACTTGTCTAAAAACTAGAGAAGTCATAAGTAAACCGAATATAGTACGAGGACCAACCCCTCTGTCCTGATGGACCCTGGACAACATACAATACTCTGTATAAGTCCCTTGAGTCTGATAACTCATTCACTGTGTGTCGTAGGTTGAAAACTGTACTTATGGTTAAGAAGAATTACACCGCTGTTTAATGCTCCTTACCTAACCATCCACTGATATAGGTAAATGTCGTAGACATAATTTCAGAAAGGTATATCTCACTCTATGAAAATAGACGTACAGATATATCAATTTGAAATTGGTGCATAAAAGCGGATATTCAAAACCAAATATTTGCCGACTGGCAAACTGCCCAGGTGATTTCCTCAAATATCACCGATTACAACGAATCCCGATATAATGAGGATGATCACCCAATTCCCAATTACTTACTCCCACTCATCATCTGTAAAACCATACAGATGTGATAATCATACCTGGTAAATACATACCCTGGAGTAAGTATCTAGTTGGGAAATCAGCTTTCTTTTAACAGTACACAATGAGACTGAAACATTAAAATGTTTCGATGGGGTATCCTGGTATTCCTAGTAATGCCTCTTCCAGATTCACGACTGTAACCATATAATTCTTTGCCACCTCTCAAAATCCCTTCATATGTCTTTAGTCTTTACCTTCTGCACACCCCTTTAGGCCAAATGGTTTTCTTCCTTCCCTACCGTTCGGCACCAGCCTATGGTTTGGAAGAAGACTATCCAATAAGCATAATGGGTGTACTGTCCTAATCCTAGGAACACTCGCAATGCGAGAGAAGGTGAAGATAAAAGACACCTGAATAACTCTTATTCCTATTTCTCCTGGACCAGAATCCATCCCCGAACTGGAACAAGTTCCTTTCGAGTTCGTATATAACCATACGATGGAGTATCCAATAAACTGTGGATCTTCGTAGTGATACGGAGTGTTCTGGAGAAATACAAAGGTGATTTAGGATTGGCGAAGGAATACTTGGTTTGGTCGTGAATATCTGTTGCAATTTACTTTGCCCTCTTACTAATCCCTTGCTTTGTCTTAACTCAATACCTTCTGTACACCATCGTTAGGCTAATTGGATTTCTTCATTCCCTACCGGTTGGCACCAGCCTAAGGTTTGGAAGAAGACTATCCAATTTGCGTAACAGGTGTACTACTCCTAAACCAAGGAGTACTCGCAACCTGAGAGAGGGTGAAAAGAAAAGACAACTGAATAGTCCTATCCGTTTTCTCCAGAACCTGAAACCATCCTCGAATGAATTCCTTCGAGTTCGTATCTAACCATACGATGGTTTTGTCCAATGGAAGTGGACGTTCGTAGTAATACGGGGTGTCATGGAGAAAAGGGTAAAAGTAGGAGTGGCAATGAGGTTCGCAACTCTGACAATCCAAAAGCCAGTGTTAAGAAGGTTCGGTCAACTTGGTTACTGAGTCAAAGTCTTAGGGTCGGTTCAATGGTCGCTGCCAAAGAGAGAGAGAGAAGAAACACTCAGCGTGCACTCTAACCTAGATCAGAATGGTTACCAATTTCTCTAATCTGGAATCCTCCCACTGTACCTCAAATTCTCCTCCAAACCTGAAAGAAGAATTAGTCGGGGTTACCCGAGGAGTAAACTAACTCATCAGTGGTAATCGGGATCCAACTATCATCGCATGACAACGTGACGGAATCCGCTCACGGTATCACACTCCAGAAGGTATGCGCATATCTGGCAAGTTTCAGTTCTTTTGAAACTCCCGATGAGATTTATGCCCCATGCTCTTATGACCTTGGCGTGAGGTCAAAATATCATAAGTCACATGTCAAGTTCTACCCATCATTATCCAGGTTAATTTGAATCCACCCGTACATACCCTTGACGTGGGCCAAAATAGTAGTACGACTTTCCCAAACCAACGCATCTATCTATGCAACAGATAAATACCCGGCAGCTACCAATCACTATGCCTTGGCGTGAGGTCAAAATACATAGCTTGAATACTACCGAATATTTAAATGAAATGATGGAGGGCTACGTATGGTTTCTGGCGAAAACCTTTAACGTAAAGAACTTGATATCGTTGAAGGAACTATTAGCTTGTTAAAATATAGTGACGAAAACCGTTGCTAAAGAGGTCACTCCCGGTGAAGGGATCTCGGCTCTTTCCCCGTAGAATGGGGTGCAGGATATTCCAAATGAATACCGCGATGCAAAGCGAAAGTAATCGGCTATAGTGAAGTTAATGCCCTGACGCAAACTTCTGTCCAAGGGGTCACTCCCGGTGAAGGGATCTCGGCCCTTGCTTCGTCGACTGAGGAGCAGGATATTTTAACTGAATACCACGATGCAAAACAAAAGTGAAC
The DNA here is from genome assembly GCA_030015575.1 of Agapanthus africanus. Taxonomy (NCBI): domain Eukaryota; kingdom Viridiplantae; phylum Streptophyta; class Magnoliopsida; order Asparagales; family Amaryllidaceae; genus Agapanthus; species Agapanthus africanus. Next base: position 125,452,061 of record JASDDO010000004.1, on the reverse strand, counting down.
GTCCTTGCAATAACAACTTTTTGAAAAGTGTTCCAACAACATCAGATTAGGTTTGTTTTTAACTTGCATTGATCCGAATCAATGCAGTCCCATCAAATGATCACACCAAAAAGAACGAAAATATACTGATGTACGTATATGCCATCCGCATTCGCCACTGGGTCCCGTCATTACCCGTTAGGTTAGCTAACTAACGACAGAGCGGGGACTGGACTAGCGCGGATGAAAAACATATACAACATCTACTAATATATATACCAATATATTATATTTCGCTCAAGGCGTGAAAGAAATGCAACATCACAGAAAATGTACAGCATCACAGAAACAATACAGATATCTGGGATCCCCGGGTTTCACAGAGCCACTACTGAAACCCGACGTTCCCCTGGTCGTGTGGATAGCCTGTGCAATGAAATCCTAGACCCCTACGGGTGCGGCAAGTCACCCTCCAATACCTGAAGCGAGGCAGCCCCCTTCAGTGCCGTGAATGGACTACCCAGCACTTCACGGAATCCGGCAACTTGCGCACCCCTCCTGGGTCAACCTGTACCCCCTACGAGTGCGGCGAATAGCCCGCCAATTCCAGAGTGAAGCCCCCTCCGTCTCAATGCCATGAGATGCGGGCTTGTTGCCCTCCAGAACCCGGCTATCCGTGCACCCCGCCGCGGGGTAATCCTAGTACAGAAAGTAAAATATACAAACACCGGGTACAACGACCGCAACCTGGCCGTGCCCCAAAAAAATAATAATACATTCAGGCAGTGACGGCAGTCCACATGTCGGACGCTCGCCCCGCAATATCAAATGTACATAATACAACCACAACTGTACTAACATTGCATCCAGGCTATCCCCCACGACCGATCCGAAACATCACAGCAAAAACAGAACATCAACGTGAAAGTCACGTTCGCAAATCCGTCTAACCGGGCTATAGCAGTTAGACCGGATTTACCGATCGAGTGACATTCACGGTAGCAGATATAATGTAAATACTGTGAAATAATGTGTTTAAAATATCCGATCGATCAAACTTTAACAAGTGGGCCCCCAATCAAAACTGTAGCACTCACAGAAATCCTGGGCCCAATTTTAATATTCCAAAACCCATATTATAAGCCCAGAAAGCCTCTGTAAAAAATTGGTGCAGTGATCTCCACAGTGTGCGGCGGAAGGGCGGCGGAATGGTGGTTTGTGCGGCGGTTCCGCGCTCCAACTGTGGATTCACTTCATCGAAATTTTACAGAGTTCTTAGATTTTCCAGTACATCAATATTTTACAACCTGAAAAATTTTTCGAGACCAAAATATTTCAACAGAAACTGATGTGAACAAAAATGCAAGTTTTGGAATTTTAGTCGATCGGAAATGCAAAACACATCAAACGAAGCTAGACGAAGTTAATGGCGAGGCTCTGATACCACTGTAAGTGCACGGCGGCGCCCCGGCCGTCAATCCGACGCCGGAATGCGGAAGCGGTGAAAAACTTTAATTTTGCGGACTTAGCAAACCGGCACCACCGAGCACTAAACATCCGGATCGTAACCATTAACAAGTCTAAGCTACTAACAAGATAGGGAAGAGAAGTATACCGACAGATCCGAGTCCTCCGGTCTTCTCGTCGTCGTCCCGATCTCCTGCGGAATGTCCCGTCTCCTCCTCGTCGCCGGAAGTGCACCACATCGCCTACATCGTTTACGGGCTCCCACCTCAATGCCGAGGCAACTCGGGCACGAAGCCGGCTACTCGACGTGCCCAAGATTAGCTGTAGAATGTATAATAGAACTTGTGTCGCATTTGGGGTTCATGGAGGTGCCATTTTGGTGGAGGGATGATACAAGAATTTTGTGGAGGAACTTGGGGATTTTTCTAGCAACTAGAGAGCAAAAATCCCCACTACAAAAATGGGCAACCCCTCCTCCATGCTTGGCCGGCCATGACTATATGAGGAGGAGAGTGAGAATGAGAGGGGAGAGGTTATAGAATGAAAAAGCCATCCCATAATGCAAGGGAGAGAGAAAGAGAAAGCTATCATGCAAAAAGAATCATCACTAAATCAAACCCACACTCAACCATCTCTCATCATCAACAATCATGTCTACAAAAGTCATGCCATCATGACAAGAAGTCAAGTCAAAAGGTCAAGGTCAATGAAAAGCATCATGATACAACCAATAAGCAAAGACCCCCTCCACAAATGCTTATTTGCAACAATGCAAATAAACCCTCCTCCACCAATCTTCGGCCAATGAACGGAACAATGGAAATCGCCCGAAACGGAAAGCAAACTGGCAACTCCAGAAAACTGGTCCCGTAATAAATTACAGGAAAACCCCGATACTGTGCATACACACCCGCATCTGTATTTTGACCGAAATACAAAATGCAATGAGACGAAGTCTACACTGTACTATACTAGGATCCGGCTTATACCAAAGCCGGCTAGTAATATCTGTTCGATCCTGATCCGTGCAATACCACACGTATCTGATCAAACCCTGCCATATAACCATACGGCCTATAGTACAAACTGTCCAATCCTGATCCGTGCAATACCGCACGTATCTGATCGGACCTTGTCATATCTCCATACGGCCTCTACAACCTTTCGCCCGAAAGCTGAGTAACTGAATGTGGGGGACTCTAAAGACTCGTCAACACCTTGGTTGTGGATTTAACCACTAGCACGTCAGAGGTATAAGCCAATACGTAACGGGCCACCAGCTATTGACCAAAAGGGACGTCGATGAGCGAACTCATCCTGACATCCTACTGAGCCTGTCAGTGACAATATCCGTGCAGTCCGGTCCGTTCGTCTATGAGCATCGCATGGCGGGCCTAGGGGGTTGGTAAAAGTCAGACCCCCAAAAGCGGTACAAGTCGTGTCGGAGTGTAGCCCAGAACACCCTGAGATACTACTGGAATACCTACCAGTAAATCTCCTTGCCTTGGCCAAGGACTTCGTGTAATGGCTCTCCTAGACACAACACGACCTCACCCCCAATACCGGGAGAGACGAACCCCTGAAGATACGTTCACTGCCTCCATGTGGCTCGGGACTGTACCCAACTAAAACCTGTTTGCACGACTCCTTTGAGCCGTGGTAGGGTAGTAATCAAAGTACAGTGGGAACTCACACGAGACAAATGACGATCCCCAGGTCGATGAACTAACCTGCACACATGTCACCAGGGAACCGCCATCTGACGTCTGGTATATGACCAACTAGCATGTTCCCGGCGAGTCCTGTCCGGTGTACTCATAACCCAATGAGCACCTGTATACATCTTAGGTGATCCAACTGAAACCAGTGGCTTGTGAGACCGGCCAGCGCCCCTCGTCGGGGTCTCGACTGTATACACTAGCCTACTATGGAGTATCGATGCCCTTTCTCGAAACTCACACGACTAGGGACCATTTAAGGATATGCTTATAGACTACCAGCTCCCACGTATATGATCGCCCTCATACTGCTGGTGGTCAAGCATAGAATCCTAGGGGCTCTATCAACGTGTAATAGCGACGTGTCAGGTCACCTAAAACAGTACACGATGATAAAGGTAAACCAGATAGCATACTATCATCTCGAGTAAGACTGTCCTACCGGGATAGGTCCTCCATCAATCATTGCAATCACGTACCTGTGATCCAATAATTGACTCTGAGGGCATTATCTCCAACAATGACAAGCTGGGCTACCTTCTTCTACCAAAGCTCGTGCTGTCCCACGTCCAGATTCCACCGTCGCGGATATTGATATCCGTAAGACATGGGAAAAAGACAATGCGAGAGACAAGTGCCTCGTGTTAGCCTCAATGGATTATGAACACCAGAGGCAGCACGAGAAGGTGGACATAGATTCTATCTTCATCCATACAAAAGATTTATATGGAGAGAAATATCGTATCGCAAGATATGAGACCTCGAAGAGATTGTTTCAGGCGAGATTGGCTGTCGGGTAATCTGTAGGGGACCACTTCCTTACGATGATTAGCTATATTGAAGATCTCGTGGACCTTGGGACCATGTTGGAGAACGAGTTATATACTGACTTGATTCTACAGTCCTTCCCCTCCACCTACGCCCAGTTTATCTTGAATTTCAACATTCAAGGGAAGGAAGTTTTACTTCCAGAACTCCTCAACATATTGAGGAGTACTGAGGGCACCCTGTAGAAATCCAAGGAGACACCCTTTCTTCTTATTGGGGAATTTTCCTCTTCTAGATCCAAGGCGAAAGCCATTGGAAAGAAGAATAGGGCCTCCACTAAGCCCATAGGCGGTGTCAGTAAGGTAGAGGGAAAGGGCAGGGTAAAAGTTTCGGGGCCAACACTAGGGAAGGAGGAATGTTTCTATTGTCGCGGGAAAGGGCATTGGCTGAAGGACTGCAGGGCTTGGAAAGCCAGAAAACAGGATTCGAAGAACGTTGTGGCTTCGACTTCATGCGTGTTTATGATTGAAAACTGTCTGTCAATTAACTCTACTTCCTAGGTACTAGATACCGGATCAGGATGTCATATCTGTAATTCATTATAGGCTCTGAGAAACCGTAAAGTTATCAAGGCAGCTGATATGACTCTCAGGGTTACTAACGGAATGAGCGTGGACGTTGTATCCGTAGGGGAATATCACCTAGAATTGACAAGTGGGCAGATTTTGATTTTGCGTAACTGTTTGTGTGTACCTAGTCTGGCTTGTAATATCATTTCTGTATCTTTACTTTCTAAAGAAGGTTATGATTTTACATTTTTAAGCGATGTGGTCCACATCCACCTTAATCAAAATTTGATTGGGTCAGGTACAATAGATAACAGTATATACGTATTAAATCAAGCTCAGGTTTTTAACGTCCAGAACACACTTAAAAGAAAGTCTCCAAAATTAAATCAGGCTTTCTTATGGCATTGTAGACTGGGTCACATCAATGAAACACGGTTGACAAAGTTACATAAAGAGGGATATGTGGATCAGTTCGAATATCAGTCCTATGCAACTTGTCAATCATGTCTCAAAGGAAAGATGACAAAGACTCCGTTCACAAGACACGGAGAAAGATCCACTGAGCTCTTGGGACTCATACATAGCGACGTGTGTGGTCCAATGTCTACACATGTAAGAAGTGGTTATTCCTACTTCATTACTTTTACTGATGATTTCTCAAGGTATGTACATGTATTCTTGATGAAACATAAATCCGAGGCCAATGAGAAATTCCGGGAATACAAGAATGATGTGGAAAAGCAAACCGGAAAAATTATCAGGACACTTATATCTGATCGAGGTGGTGAATACTTAAGTGCCGAGTTCCTGGATTACTTAAAAGAGAATGGAATTCTCTCTTAGCTTACTCCTCCATACACACCTCAACACAACGGTGTATCGGAAAGGTGGAACCAAACCTTATTGGATATGGTACGTTCCATGATAAGTAATGTTGAGCTGCCGCGATCCTTCTAGGGTTATGCATTGGAATCAATTGCATATCTTTTGAACTAGGTTCCTACTAAGTCAGTGCCTACCACACCATATCAGATGTGGAGTGGGAAGAAACCCTATCTTAAGTATCGTAAGACATGGGGATTTCCAGCTTTTGTAAAAGAGAAGCATGCAGACAAACTCAAGGCACGCTCAGTACTGTGTAAGTTTGTGGGATACCCAAAGAACTCCAGGGGGTATCTTTTCTATTACGCGGAGGAACAAAAGGTCTTTGTTTCTCGGCATGCCCACTTTTTGGAATCTCAATTTCTTGAAATAGAAATAAGTGGGAGCGCAATAGAACTGGAAGAAATTCCAGAACCACAAGCTATTACTGAAAGCATGGTGGAACCAGAAGTTTCGAAAGAACCGGACATCTCTATGCCACTCTGCAGGACTAGTAGGTAGTCTCATCCGCCCGAGAGATACTACGGTTTTCTCAAAGACGGGGATAGAGAGGATTGCATCATTGACGATGATGAGCCAACTAGCTTCCAGCAAGCCATTCATAGCAGAGACTCGGTAAAATGGCTTGATGCAATGCAGACCGAAATGCAATCCATGTACACTAACAATGTATTGACTTTGGACATTGCTCCAGAAGGGGTAAAACCTGTTGGCTGCAAATGGATCTTCAGAAAGAAGATTGGTGTAGATGGACATGTTGAAACCTATAAGGCTAGACTTGTTGCAAAAGGTTATCTTCAAAGACCTGGTTTGGACTATGATGAAACCTTTTCTCCTGTAGTTATGCTCAAATCCATTCGGATCCTTCTTGCCATTGCAGCCTTCCATGATTATGAAATTTGGCAGATGGACGTAAAGACCGCTTTTCTGAATGGAAATTTGGAAGAGTGTGTCTATATGGATCACCCGGAGAGTTTCATAGAGAGTGGGAGCAGCAGAAGAGTGTGCAAATTGTTTAAATCCATTTATGGATTAAAGCAGGCATCACAGAGTTGGATCATCTGTTTTGATGAGACGGTCAAGGAATTTGACTTTATCAAAAATCCAGATGAACCATGCATCTATAGTAAAATTGTAGCGAGAACTGTGGTATTCCTCTTCTTGTAAGTGGATGACATTCTCTTGATAGGAAATGATATTCCTATGCTATAATCAGTCAAAGGATTCTTGTCACAAAGGTTCTCCATGAAGGACCTGGGTGATGCCTCCTACATTCTGGGGATCCAGATCTATCAAGATAGATCTAAACGGATGTTGGGACTTTCACAGTCAAGGTACATCGACACCATACTGAAAAGATTCAATATGGAAGATTCAAAGCGCGGTAATTGTTAGTTATATGTATGCCCTAGAGGCCATTACTGTACATACGATGTATATTGTAATGAATGCTTGGACAGATATAGGGAGGACTTTCTTGCTCGACATGATAGTATGCTATCTGGTTGTACTTTATCTTAACATGTACTCCGATTGTCTCTATGTTACATGTTGATAAAGCCCTTAGGATATCTACTGGACTACTGGGACTATGATGAGATTATACTAGTGGGGCCACGGTAGTCGACGAGTACATCCTATAACTGTTCCTAGTCGAGGGTGTATCGAGACAGGGCATCGATACACTAGAGTAGACTAGCGTATACGCATCTTGACCCATATGATGGGCGATAGATGATCCCATATCCATCGGTGTTTGACATCAAGGATGGTGTACAGGTTCTCAGTAGAGACTGGGTACACTGGACGGACTCGCCGAGAACTCCCAGATGGTATTATACCTCACGTCAGATGGCAGTTCTCCGGTGACACCGGTACAGAGTAGTCTGTTGACCCGAGATCGTCATAGAGTCTTATGTGATTCCCACTATGCTTTGATTTCCATCATACCACGTCCAAGAGGGCGTGCAAAAAGGTGGCTTTTGGGTACAATCCCGAATCACATGGAGGCAATGAGCGATAGGAGGGGATTCGTCTCTCCCGGTATAGGGAGTTGATGTTGCACTGTGTTCGATTGGCTATAGCTGGAAATCCCTGGCCGGGGTTGCTGAGATTTACTGGTAAGTGTTATCAGTAGTTTCTCGAAGTGTTATAGACCTCATATCGACACGACTTTTCAAGCTACTGGGGTCTGACGTTTACCACCCCTAGGCGAGAAATGCGACATATCAGACGACGAGACCGGACTGTACGGGAGTGTTACTGATTGGATTCACAGGAGAATGTACAGGCTTTCTTGTTGATCTTCTGATCGCTCAATACCCGGGTGTCCGTTACGTTTACCAGACCGCTTGGCGCTTGTGGGTGTTTGATATGATCATCACTTACAGCCGGCGTATTGACGAGTCTTTAGAGTCCTACACAGCGGTTTCCTGGCTTAAGCGAAACGGAGTAGGAGCACATATGTGATATGTGCGGGAACGAGATTTATACGAACGAGATACCGTATTCTATTCTCGCGATTCGTGACATTGATCGGTTGTATGCGATATAGCCGGGTTATCGGATCAAGTGTTGATTCGATAAGTTGTTAGACATGATATTAGTCGGTTATAGCCTGGTTATTAAATCAAGAGTTGATTTAATAATTTAATGTATAATTATATATTTGATATATTACATTACATTAACTAGTATTAGCTCACTTATGATTTATTTTCTCACTAGATTGTGCACATTGTTAATATGTGATATATGCAAGTGTACATGTTTGTATCATGCATGATGATACATACAAGATGGGTGTATGAGACTTATATCAAGTTTAGGTTGAATTAGGGTTTACTTATTTCCTTAAGAATAACAAAAGAGAGTAGACTTTAGTCAATGTTATCAAGCTTGTAGAAGCTTGTATGAAACATTGACAAAGTCAACTCTTTTGTCATTCCTTAGGATATTAGTTAACCCAACCCTTAACCTCATACTTTGGTTAATTCTCTACATGAGTTAAGCATGAGGGCTTAACTCAACCATGGTGCAATAATTCATTGGATAAGTTTTCATTTGGATGAATTATTCATTAGACTTCTTCTTCTTCTTCATTTTCAACAAAAGCTTTCTAGCTTCAATGGAGTTTGAGAAAAAGTGTGAGAAAATCAATTCTAAAGTGAGCCCACCTCCTACTTCTTCATCCTCTACCACTTGCCGTGTAGTAGAGTGTGTTATCTTCACAAAGTTCATGACCTAGTGAAGGAATAGCTTGAGTAGGTGTCTCCCCGACGTAGATCATCTTCGGCCTCGAATTCATCGAAGCAAGCACGTTCGTTCTTCTTGTGGAGCTTCTATAGAGTCCTGAGTTCACGATCGCAGCGAAGAGGACATCTACACGGAGCTATTGAAGTGAATGACCAGATCTACAAAGGTTGTAATCCCTCTCACATAGTGTTAAAGAGTTTAACATGCTTGTTTTTTCCTAAACCCTAGTTTAAAGATCCGGCTTTGGGTTGTTCGGCACAACTAATTTTTTAATCGGGCATGGTTGATGCCTCGTAGACTCTCGTGGCACTGCCTAGCAACCCTACAGTGGTATCAGAGCCAAGCTAGAGGTTTAGGCGAAGTCTAGACGAAGTTTGAAGTCCGATCGAACTCCGAATACCCGGTTTATACCACTCTCTGTACATTTTCTAAAAATGTGATTTTTTCAGCATTAAAATTACTCCAAAAAACAAGCAGGAAAAACTAAGAATTACTGTGAAATATGTCCCACTAATTTGCTCATATGACCGCGGAACCGCGGCCAAACTAAGGGTTTGGCGGCGGTTCCGCGGCCAAAATTTTGAATTAGGCCCTGGAATTTCATATATTTGTTCTTAGGTCCTTTATTGGCAATTTTTTCTGGGAATGTTTTAATTCACCTCAAGTGTTGAGTTTTTAAGGGTTTTATTGGGGACTCGTTGATTCGATCGGATAATTTAACTTTGTTTGGTTTGTCCGGGTAATTTTTAGATCGTGTTAAAAAGTTCGACCAGATATCAATAACTCATTTTTTCCCCTGCCGGAAAATTTCCAAGCGTTGGATTTTTTCGTAGTTTAGGAACGTTCTAAGTCGTGCAAGTAACGCGGTGGACCCTCTAGAAGACAACAAACCTTAACTCGATTATGCGACCGTCTTGAACTGCCTCCAAACCTTAGGGTTTGGGGCAGTACGACATGCCACATGTAAGGCGTTGGCTTGACCCTTCTACGGCTGGTCCATTGGTACTGTGGCATGTGATGGATGTTTTTAAACTGATTTCAAGTGTTGAGATATATTGGGGAAATCTTGGGTGTTTGATTATTCGATCGGAAAGTTTAACATTGTCTATTTATCTGGAATGTGATACAATATTTGGAATCCATAAGTAGTTATGAGATAACTAATTTGAATGTTATAAATCTAGCAGTTCAGTCTCAGATGATCGGTTTCCACGGAATTTTGATGTGATCAAAAGTTTGTCTCAATCACGTAGCGTACGCGGATACTCGCCGGGTAAACTTAATAGACAGCCACGCCCCATAGCCCCGACCAAGTGACTATAGGAGAACCCCGTCGCCAAAAGCATCTGTTCGGGTGCTCGCGGCAGCAGTGTTCCGCCTTAGTGCACTTCGTCGACGGCATCTTGGGGTGCGTCCGTCTACAAAAGTTTGCAACGAGCATTCGATCAGAATGTCGGGAATCTTGTTGAATTGCCCGACTTGATATTGAAAAGAGTTTTCGATAATGAGACTAAAATGCGGGGTTTATAATTGTTAGGCATAAGATGTCTAAGGAATTCATTGGGTTAGGCATGCGATGTCTAAGGAGGTTGCAGATTCCAACTTTTGTAGTTTTACACTTTCTTTTCTGTGACCGTAAGCGTAGTATGTGGTGTATCGCCGGCTTCGTTACTATACATCAACGACAATCGGGATACGCATACTTGCTTACGTTGATGATATGAGATATTATGTGCTGTGATATGTTATATTGAATCGTCGTGTTTGAATAGCCGGGGGTTTTATGTGAGATGAGAGTTTTTCTTTTTCATTCATGTAAAATTCATTTGTATGTAATATTCTTTTATTGGGGCACTTCCGGGCTGAGGATGATGTCACCATTGTATATTATTTACTTTTCCGCATTAGGTAGACCCAAGGCGGGGAGCACAAGTAATCGGGTTCTAGGGTCCAGTGGGAGACCATCTCGAGGAGTCGAGACCGGGTCTCCTAACCCTAGAATTGGCAGTGTTGCTTGCCGCTCTCGTAGGGGTTTAGGGATGTGGGTTTGGCTATTCATCACGACCGTGGAATCCGTGTTTTATATAGGCTCGTACTAAAACACGGACGTCCTAGTATATCCAATATTTCATATATGTTTCTTCTGCTGCAATGTTCTGTGATGAGATCATATTACTGCCTGAGACGAATGTTTGTATTATATATATGAGATATATGTTATATTGCAGATTTTGTTTCAAATGTGATGCTAGTGAAGCATATTAAATTGGGACTTCATTAATTAGATTAATGAAACTAAAAGAAACCTAAAGATGTTGTAGAAACTTGTTTAAAAACTGGTAGCTTTAGTTCTTGCTTTGCATAGCGGTGTTCCTTGTAGAACATCCAGCACCTTATTCGATAAGGAAAGAGCCGAGATCCCTTCACCGGGAGTGACCTCTTTAGTGAAACTAGCAGATGCTACAAACTCGGTTTGTCTTTTGATTGCTTCTATAGTTCTTGCTTTGCATAATGGTATTTGTAAAATATCATGCACCTTATTCAATAAGGAAAGAGCCGACGATCCCTTCACCGGGAGTGACCTCTTTAGCAAAACTAGAAAAGGCCTCAAAAACATTACATTTAAAATCACTCGATTCTACAAAGATATCAAGTTCATTATGCAAAGGGTTTTCTTAAAAACCTGTCGTAGCCCTCCGTCATTTCAGATAAGTACTAGTTAGTATTCGTGCTACGTTTGTTGACTATGTTAAGGCGTAGTGTGCGGTAGCTGATTAGTGCTTATCTGTATAAGCATATGATGCGATTGGATTAGGGAAGTCGTACGACTTTGTTGACTATGTTAAGGGTCGTGCGGGTGGGTTTAATTCAATCGGGAAATGATGGGTTGAACTTGACTAGCACTTATGATTTGTTGACTATGTTAAGGTCATATAGCTGCTAGGGGTAAAATATTATCGGGAATTTCAAGTGTTGAAATTTGCAATGAGATTGCATACCTTCTATGAGATAGTTGGATCCCGATACCCACTCCGAGTAAGAATTACTCCTGGGAGAGTTTTACACATTACAATTAGCAGATCAAGTAGGTGTCAAGAAAGGTGTTAACGGGGTTACGCCTCTGGGAAAATGAGGTTTAATTTAATTAGGTTCGTACGAAAGCACGGGGGACCTCCCTCAAAGTACCGACACTGGCCTGGCTAAAAGATAGGCGAACTTGTAGCGTGTAATTAATCCCGGCTAGTCTTTCCTTTTATGGTTTGAAGGAAGATTTGACTAAAACAGTGGGAGACAACCTGATTAGATATATTACATAACCAATCTAATCTTGCAAGAGCATACGCTGAGTGTTTTCTTCTCTCTCTCTCCAGGTAGCGACCATATCATGCCTTAATCAAGATAATAATACGGATGTATTGACCGAACCAGCTTGTTATACTGCACTGGGGAACGTTGTGTTAGTTATATGTATGCCCTATAGGCCATTACTGTACATGAGATGTATATTGTAGTGGATGCTGGGACATATATAGGTAGGACTTTCTTGCTCGACATGATAGTACGCTATCTGGTTGCTCTTTATCTTTACATGTATACTTGCCGTCTCTCTATTACATGTTGATAAAGCCCTTACGATGTGTGCTCGACTTCCAGGACTATGATGTAGATCATACTAGTAGGGCCTGGGTAGTCCATGAGTACATCCTTCAATGTTCCTAGTCGTGGGAATATCGAGACGGGGCATCGATATTCCAGAGTAGACTAGCGTATATCTTCTCGACCCATGTGATGGGCGATGGATGATCTCATATCCATTGGGGTTTGACATCAGAGATGGTATGCCGGTGCTCAGTGGAGACTGGGTACACTGAACGGACTCACCGAGAACTCCCAGATAGTATTATACCTTACGTCAGATGGCAGTTCTCTGGTAACACTGGTACAACTTAGTCTGTTGACCCGAGATCGTCATAGAGTCTTGTGTGTCTCCTACTGTGCTTTGATTTCCACCCTACCACGGCTCTACTGAGACGTGCAAACAGGTGGTTTTTGGGTACAGTCCCGATTCATATGGAGGCAATGAGCGATAGGAGGGAATTCGTATCTCCCGGTTTTGGGGGTTGATGTTGCGCTATGCTCGATTGGCCATAACTGGAAATTCCTGGCCACGGTTGCACTGATTTACTGGTAAGTGTTATCAGTAGTTTTATGCTTGTTATGGACCTTACATCGGCATGACTTATCAAGCTACTGGGGTCTGACGTTTACTACCCCTTGACGAGATATGCGACATATCAGACGAACAGACCGGACTGTGCGGTAAGTGTTACTGGTTGGATTCACAGGAGTGTGAGCAGGCTTGCTCGTTGATCTTCTGATCGCTCAATACCCGGGTGGCCGTTACGTTTAGCAGACCGCTTGCGGCTTGTGGGTGTTTTGATATGATCATCACCTACTACCGGCGTATTGACGAGTCTTTAGAGTCCTACACAGGGGTTTCCTGGCTCAAGCGAAACGGAGTAGGAGCGCATATATGATATGTGCGGGACCGAGATTAATACGATATGAGATACCGTATTCTATTCTCGCGATTCGTGACAATGATCGGTTGTATGCGATATACCCGGGTTATCGGATCAAGTGTTGATTCGATAAGTTGTTACACATGATATTAGTCGGTTATGACCGTAACGTTAAATCAAGAGTTGATTTAATGATTTAATGTATAATTATATATTTGATATATTACTTTACATTAACTAGTTCACTTAAGAATTGTTTTCTCTCTAGTTTGTGCATAAGTGTATATATGATATATATTTGTGTACATATGTTTGTATCATGTTTGATGATACATACAAGATGTGTGTATGAGACTTATACCAAGATTAGGTTTAAGATTAGGGTTATTGTTTTATCTTAAGATTTAACAAAAGAATTAACTTGGTCAAAGTTGTCAAGCTTGAAGAAGCTTGGAGAAACTTTGACAAAGTCCACTCTTTTGTCATTTCTCTTGATAATTCTTTTACCTAACCCTTAACCTAATTCCTTGGTCAATTCTCTACATGAGTTAAGCATGAGGGCTTAACTCAACCATGGTGCCATAATTAATAGGATAAGTTTCATTCTTTATTCATTATTCTTATGATTATTCTTTCTTCTTCTTCTTCTTCAAGAAGAAGAAAGCTTGCTACCTCCAATGGTGCCATGAGAAAAAGTGTGAGAAATCCAAATCCAAAATGAACCCACTTCCTATTTCTTCATCCTCTACCACTTGCCAAGTAGTATAGGGTGTTCTCTTCACAAAGTTTTTGACCAAGTGAAGGAATAGCTTGAGCTTGAGTCTCCCCGACGTAGATCATCTTCGGCCTCGAAGTCAATGACCTAGCCCGCTCATTTCTCCGATGAAACCAATGCTAGGGTCCGCGATTCCGATGATCACAGCGAAGGGACGTCAACACAGAGCTTTAGAAGTGAAGGACCGGATCTACAAAGGTTGTAATTCTTTTCACTTATTAGTAAAGTTGTTTACTAGCTTATAGTTTCGCCTAATCTCTAGTTAAAGATCTTGCATAGAGTTGTTAGGCACATAAAAATTTGATTTTGGCATGGTTGATGCCTTGTAGAACCTCATGAGTGTGCCTAGTAACCCTACAGTGGTATCAGAGCCTAGCTAGAGCTTTAGGAGAAATGCAGACGAAGTTAGAAACCCCATCGAACCCCGAAACCCTAAACAAAACCCTTCTCTGTACATTTTTTAAAACGGTGGATTTTTCCTAATTAAAAATTCTCAGAAAATTAAGCAGGGTTTTATAGGAATTACTGTGCAGCACGTGACCACAAATCGTTCAAGGAGACGTGGAACCGCGGCCGTACCCTAGGTGGCGCGGCGGTTCCGTGGCCATAATATGGCTTCTATCTTCACTGTTTGCACAGTAATGCCCCAATTTGATTCCTCTGTTTTCTGGGTATTTTTAATTTTTACTCAACAGTTGAGTTTTCTGGGTTGTTTTGGGGACTCGATGTTTCGATCGGATTGTTTAACATTGTTTTTGTATTTCCGGGTATTTTTGAACATGTTAAAAAGTTCGACCGGATATAAATAACCCACTTTTTCCCCTGACGGGAAATTTCCAAGTGTTAGATTTTTCCGTAGTTTAAGAACGTCTAAGTAGTGCAAGTAACGCGATGGACCCTCTAGAGGACAACAAAACTTAACTCGATTATGTGACCGTCTTGAACTGCCTTTCGAACCTTAGGGTTTGGGGCAGTACGGCGTGCCACATGTGAGGCGTTGGCTTGACCCTTCTACGGCTGGATCGTTGGTACTGTGGCATGAAGTGGATGTTTTTAAGCTTATTTCAAGTGTTGAGCTATTCGGGAAAACTTGGGTGTTTGATTATTCGATCGGAAAGTTTAACATTGTCTATTTATCTGGAATGTGATACAATATTTGGAATCAACAACATTTGAGTGTTATAAATCTAACACTTTAGTCTCATTTGATCGGTTGCCATGGAATTTTGATGTGATCAAAAGTCCGTCGCAATCACGTAGCGTACGCGGATACTCGTCGGTAAACTTAATAGATAGCCATGCCCCATAGCCTCGACCAAGTGACTGTAGGAGAACCCGTCGCCAAAAGCATGCGTTCGGGTGCTCGCGGCAGCGGTGTTCCGCCTTAGTGCACTTCGTCGACGGTATCGGGGGTGCGGCCGTCTACTGAAGTTTGCGACGAGCATTCGTTCTGGATGTCGGGAATCTTGTTGAATTTCCCGACTTGATATTGAAAACAGTTTTCGATTTTGAGACTAAAATGCGGGATTTATAATTGTTAGGCATGCGATGTCTAAGGAATTCATTTGATTAGGCATGCGATGTCTAAAGAGGTTGCGGATTCCAACTGTTGTAGTTTTACACTTTCTTTTCTGCGACCGTAAGTGTAATATGTCATATACCGGTTTCGTTGCTATATGTCAACGACAATTGGGATGGGCATATTTACTTACGTTGATGACATGTGATGTTATGTGTTGCTGGATATATTATATTGGATCGTCGTGTTTGAATAGCCGGGTTTTTTTTTGAGATGAGTGTTTTTTCATTTTCATTCATGTAAAATTCATTGTATGTAATATTCTTTTATTGGGGCACTTCCGGGTTGAGGATGATGTCACCATTGTATATTATTTACTTTTCCGCATTAGGATAGAACCAAGGAGGGGAGCACAAGTAACCGGGTTCTAGGGTCCAGTAGGAGACCATCTCGAGGAGTCGAGTCCGGGTCTCCTAACTCTAAAATTGGTAGGGTTACTTGCCGCTCTCGTAGGGGTCTAGGGGTGTGGGATTGGCTATTCATCACGACCGTGGAATCCGTGTTTTATACAGGCTCAAAATAAAACACGGACGTCCTAGTATATCCAATATTTCATATGATATTTTCTGCTGCGTTATCTGTGATGTGATCATGTGATTTGTTCAGATGGATAGTGTATATACTATATATGATATATTATATAGACGTTGCTTATGTTTTACACCCGCGCTAGCCCTACCCCGCTCTGCCGTTTGTTACCTAACCTAACGGTGCAGACGGGACATCGAGGCGAAAGCGGATGGCATAAGCGTACGTTGTATTTATCTGTGATGTTTAGGTGGACTTAAATGATGGAACATTCATTAATGAGATTAATGAAAGAAAATAAACCTAAATGATGTTGTGGAATCGAATTTCAAAAATAAAACAGGTAGCTACAATTCTTGCTTTGCATCGCGGTATTCCTTGTAGAACATCCTGCACCTTATTCGATAAGGAAAGGGCCGAGATCCCTTCACCGGGAGTGACCCCTTTAGCAATAACTGGCAGATGCTACAACCCTCGGTTTGTCTTTTGATTGATTCTATAGTTTTTTGCTTTGCACAGCGGTATATGTGATATATCGTGCACCTTATTCGATTAGGTAAGGGCCGACGATCCCTTCACCGGGAGTGACCCCTTTAGCAAAACTAGAAAAGCCTCAAAAACACTCCATTCAAAAATCATTTGATTCCGCAACGAGATCAAGTTCATAGCGTTAAAGGTTTTCATAAAAACCATCTGCAAGCCTCCGTCATTTTAGGAAGTAGAGTACTTAGTATTCGTGCTGTGTTTGTTGACCATAGTCAAGGCACAGTGTACGGTAACTAAGTGATGTCTTCCTACACCGCATATGATGCGATTAGTTAAGACAGTCGCGTGACTTTGTTGACCTTAGTTAAGGGTCATGTGGGTGGGTCTAATTAATCATGAAATGACGGGTAGAGCTTGACTAGTGCTTATGATTTGTTGACCATAGTTAAGGTCATAAGTGCTAGGGGTAAAACCTTTATCGGGAGTTTCATGTGTTGAAATTTGCAATGAGATTGCATACCTTCTATATGATAGTTGGATCCTGATACCCACTGCGAGTAATTGTTACTCCTGGGAGGGTTTTGCACTTTACAGTTAGCCGATCAAGTAGATGTCTAGAAAGGTGTCAACGGGGTTACGCCCCTGGGAAAACGAGGTTTATTTTAATTAGGTCCGTGCGAAAGAACGGGGAACCTCCCTCAAAGTACCGGCACTGGCCTGGCAGAAAGATTGGCGAACTTGTAAAGTGTAATTAATCCCGGCTAGTCTTTCCTTTTAGGGTTTGAAGGAAGATTTGATAAAAACAGTGGGAGCCATCATGATTAGATAAAATATATAACCAATCTAATCTTAGAAGAGCACACTCAGAGTGTTTTCTTCTCTCTCTCTCCAGGTAGCGACCATGTCACGCCTTAATCAAGATAATAATATGGATGTATTGACCAAACCCACTTGTTATACTGAGTGGGGAACGTTGGTCCCGCTCCAACTTATAATTGTTATAAGACCGAGCAGGAATTAGGGGAATACCAGGATTCCCATGCCATCCAAACGAAGAAAGTGCATGACGATGCATCTTCTTCGGGTGTGTTCATTACAAAGAACTGTTTTCTCAGTATCCTCTGCGTCCTGGGTATTTGATACCGGATCAGGATCCCAGATATGTAATCTGTTACATTGGGCTACAGAAAGGTAGAGAACTGAGAACGGGTGATAAGTTTCATGAGACAGAAAACGGTACAAGTGTTAGAGCCAAGTCTGTTGGTCACTATCACCCTGTATTACCAGAATACACTGATTCTGAACGAATGTTATTAGATACCGAACCTGATATACAACATCATATCAGTCTCTTTATTTACTAAAGAAGGATATAATTTTGTATTGTTGGATAATGTTTTGCATATATCCTATATCAAGAGTTGATCTGTTCAGGCACGTTATCTAAAAGCATATACATTCTAAATCAGACCATAGTTCTTAACGTACAGAACGCACACAAGAGGAAGAGTTCAGAAATGAACGATTCCTTCTTGAGGCATTGTAGACTAGGTCATATCAATGAGACCCGACTAGCTAAGTTACATTTAGATGCATATTTAAATCAGTTGAAATTTACATCTTATGAAACTTGCCAGTCATGTCACAAAGATAAGATGACCATTGCTCCGTTTACTGGAAACAGAGAAAGAGTTATTGAACTCTTGGGACTGATACATAGTAATGTATAGAGGTCCCCAGTCTACATATGCCAAGACTGGTTCTTTGTACTTCCTTACATTCACTGATGATCTCTCAAGATTCGGACACATGTTCCTGTTGAAACACATGTCTGAAGCTTTTGAAAAATTCAATGAATATAAGTTAGAAGAAGAGAACCAAAAACGGATATAAGTATTATGTCCTTTGATGTGATCAGAGAGGAGAATACTTGAGCATGGGATTCCTGGACCATTCTAAAGGAGAACGAGATTCGCTCTCAGCATTACTCCTCCGTATACACAACAGCACAATGGTGTATCGGGACGGAGCAATCACACCCTATATGATATGGTGCGCTCTATGATGAGTACTACTGAGTTACTTATTTCTTTTTAGGGGTTGTGCACTTGAGAAGCTGCATACCTATTGAATTTGATTCCAATCAAATCAATGCCTACCACTCCATATGAGATATGGTATGGGAAGAGCCCATCTCTTAAGTAAATTAAGATTTGGGATTGTCCGGCCTATGTCAAAAGAAAAATCCGGACAAGATCGAGGCAATGTCAATTCTGTAGAACTGGAAGGAGTTCCAGTTATACAAACTACAGCTGATGATTTGATAGAACCAAAGGATTCAATAGTCTCCGACGAACCTCAGCCTCTCCGCCGATCTAGCTGGGTTCCTCATCCGCCTGAGAGATACTTTGGTTTCTCGATGACAGTGGGAGCGAGGATTGCATCATGAGATGATAACCCAACTAGTTTCGAGCAAGCCATCAAGAGTGGGGACTCTGTAAGAATGGCTGGATGCCTAGCGATCTGAGATGGAATCCATGTACACCAACAAAGTATGGACTTTGGTTGCTATATCTGAAGGGTTAAATCCCCATCAGGAGCAAGTATATCTTGAGAAAATTACTTGGTGTAGATGGAAAGGTTGAGACTTTCAAAGCTAGACTTGTTAAAGGTTTTCTTCATCGACCAGGCGTGGATAATGATAAAACTTTTTCCAGTGCTTATGCTTAAGTCCATCCGGATCCTACTTACCAATGCTACAAACCATGACTACAATATCTGGTGGTTGGGTGTCATGACTACTTTTCTAAATACTGATTTAGAAGAGAGCGTCTATAAGTACACAGCCAGGGGGCTTCGTAGATAGTGGGAGCAGCGAAAACGTATGCAAGTTGCTTTACAGGATAAAGCAGGCATTGCGGAGTTGGAACGTCTGTTTTGATGTGGTAGTCAAAGAGTTTGACTTCATCAAAATGGTAGATGAACCTTGTATATAAAAAAAGGTAGTAGAGAGTAAGGTGGTCATCCTCGTATTGTACGTGGAAAACATACTCTTGATAGGAAAAGAGTTTCCTATGCTACGCTCGGTCAATCTCCTCTTATCACATGGATTCTCCATATAGGATCAAATTGATACCTCCTAAATCCTAGGTTTTATGTCTATAAGATAGATCTAAATGGATATTAGGATTCTCACTAGATGTAGTGAGATGGTATCAATCGATCCTGGGAAGAATCACTGGAAAAGTTCCAGGGTGATAAGGACGACTAAATATTAGTCGCAGGCATTGTCTTTACCCTCAGTGGAGGGACGGTATGTTGGAAGAGTTCCAAGCTAGATACCCTGGCAAACTAGACGATAAAGGATGGTGACATCGCTATCAAAGATACTACCAAAGAGGCAGTTTGGGTGTATATTAGTTCATGAGATGAACTAGGTTCCTACCATTGTGTGACAATGGAAGTGTGGCTTTGGCCCAGGAACCCCGGTCCCATCAGTGACCCAGACATATTCTGAGGCAACATCACCTGATCATGGAGATAGTTGATCTCTAGGGAGATCAAGGTTGGGAGAGTGGACTCAGAGGACAACACGGCGGATCCACTCACAAAGGCCTTTTCTCAGAGAGAGACTTATATGGGATGGTTGAGTATAAGATACTGCAACCACTGCTACAGATGGCCCTAGTACAAGTGGGAGATTGTTAGTTATATGTATGCCCTAGAGGCCATTACTGTACATGAGATGTATATTGTAGTGGATGCTGGGACATATATATGTAGGACTTTTTTTATCGACATGATAGTACGCTATCTGGTTGCTCTTTATCTTAACATGTATACTTGCTGTCTCTCTATTACATGTTGATAAAGCCCTTAGGATGTGTGCTCGACTTCCAGGACTATGATGTAGATCATACTAGTGGGGCCTGGGTAGTCCATGAGTACATCCTTCAATGTTCCTAGTCGTGGGAATATCGAGACGGGGCATCGATATTCCAGAGTAGACTAGCGTATATCTTCTCGACCCATGTGATGGGCGATGAATGATCCCATATCCATTGGTGTTTGACATCAGAGATGGTATGCGGGTGCTCAGTGGAGACTGGGTACACTGAACGGACTCGCCGAGAACTCCCAGATGGTATTATACCTTACGTCAGATGGCAGTTCTCTGGTAACACTAGTACAGCTTAGTCTGTTGACCCGAGATCGTCATAGAGTCTTGTGTGTCTCCCACTGTGCTTTGATTTCCACCCTACCACGGCTCTACTGAGTCGTGCAAACAGGTGGTTTTTGGGTACAGTCCCGATTCACATGGAGGCAATGAGCGATAGGAGGGGATTCGTCTCTCCCGGTATTGGGGGTTGATGTTGCGCTATGCTCGACTGACCATAACGGGAAATCCCTAGCCAGGGTTGCACTGATTTACTGGTAAGAGTTATCAGTAGTTTCATGCTTGTTATGGACCTTACATCGGCATGACTTATCAAGCTACTGGGGTCTGACGTTTACCACCCATAGGCGAGATATGCGACATATCAGACGAACAGACCGGACTGTGCGGTAAGTGTTACTGGTTGGATTCACAGGAGTGTGAGAAAGCTTGCTCGTTGATCTTCTAATCGCTCAAAACCCGGGTGGCCGTTACGTTTAGCAGACCGCTTGCGGCTTATGGGTGTTTTGATATGATCATCACCTACTGCCGGCATATTGACGAGTCTTTAGAGTCCTACACAGGGGTTTCCTGGCTCAAGCGAAACGGAGTAGGAGCGCATATGTGATATGTGCGGGAACGAGATTAATACGATATGAGATACCGTATTCTATTCTCGCGATTCGTGACATAGATCGGTTGTATGCGATATAGCCGGGTTATCGGATCAAGTGTTGATTCGATAAGTTGTTACACATGATATTAGTCGGTTATGACCAGATCGTTAAATCAAGTGTTGATTTAATGATTTAATGTATAATTATATATTTGATATATTACTTTACATTAACAAGTATTGGTTCACTTAAGAATTGTTTTCTTACTAGTTTGTGCATAAGTGTATATATGATATATATTTGTGTACATATGTTTGTATCATGTTTGATGATACATACAATATGTGTGTATGAGACTTATACTAAGATTAGGTTTAAGATTAGGGTTATTGTTTTATCTTAAGATTTAACAAAAGAATTAACTTGGTCAAAGTTGTCAAGCTTGAAGAAGCTTGGAGAAACTTTGATAAAGTCCACTCTTTTGTCATTTCTTTTGATAATTTTTTAACCTAACCCTTAACCTAATGCCTTGGTCAATTCTCTACATGAGTTAAGCATGAGGGCTTATCTCAACCATGGTGCCATAATTAAAAGGATAAGTTTCATTCTTTATTCATTATTCTTATGATTATTCTTTCTTCTTCTTCTTCTTCAAGAAGAAGAAAGCTTGCTACCTCCAATGGTGCCATGAGAAAATGTGTGAGAAATCGAAATCCAAAGTGATCCCACTTCCTATTTCTTCATCCTCTACCACTTTCCAAGTAGTATAGGGTGTTCTCTTCACAAAGTTTTTGACCAAGTGAAGGAATAGCTTGAGCTTGAGTCTCCCCGACGTAGATCCTCTTCGGTCTCGAAGTCAACGACCTAGCCCGCTCATTTATCCGATGAAACCAATGCTAGGGTCCGGGATTCCGATGATAACAACGAAGGGACGTCAACACGGAGCTTTAGAAGTGAAGGACCGGATCTATAAAGGTTGTAATTCTTTTCACTTATTAGTAAAGTTGTTTACTAGATTATAGTTTCGCCTAATCTCTAGTTAACGTTCTTGCATAAAGTTGTTAGGCACATAAAAATTTGATTTTGGCATGGTTGATGCCTTGTAGAACCTCATGAGTGTGCCTAGTAACCCTACACGTTGGTCCCGCTCCAACTTATAATTGTTATAAGACAGTGCAGGAAATTCGGGAATACCAGATTTCCCGTGTCGCCCAAACGAAGAAAGTGCATGTTGATGCATCATCTTCGGGTGTGTTCTTTACAGAGAACTGTTTCTCAGTATCCTTTATGTCCTGGGTATGAGATACCGGATCAGGATCCCGCATATGTAATTTGTTACATGGGCTACAGAAAGGTAGAGAACTGAGAACGGGTGATGAGTTTCATGAGACAGAAAACGGTGCAAGTGTTGCAGCCAAGTCTGTTGGTCACTATCACCCTGTATTACCAGAATACATTGATTCTAAACGAATTTTGTTAGATACCGAACCTGATATACAACATCTTATCAGTCTCTTTATTAGTAAAGAAAGGATATAATTTTGTATTGTTGGATAATGTTTTGAACATTTCCTATATCAAGAGTTGATCGGTTCAGGCACGTTATCTAAAAGCATTGACGTTCTAAATCAAACTACAGTTCTTAGTATCCAGAACACACACGAGAGGAATAGTTCAGAAATGAACGAATCCTTCTTGAGGCATTGTAGACTAGGTCATATCAATGCGACCCAACTAGCTAAGTTACATTTAGATGCATATTTAAATCTGTTTGAATTTACATCTTGTGAAACTTGCCGGTCATGTCACAAAGATAAGATGACCATAGCCCTGTTTATTGGAAACAGAGAAAGAGTTAGTGAACTCTTGGGATTGATACATGCTGATGTATGAAAGCCTCCTATCTACACACGCCAAGACCGGTTCTTTGTACTTCATTACATTCTCTTATGATCTCTCAAGATTCAGACATATGTTCCTGTTGAAACACAAGTCCGAACCTTTTGAGATATTAACAAAATGTAAGTTAGAAGTAGAGAACCAAAATACGGGTATAAGTATTATGTCCTTTGATGAGATAAAGGAGGAGAATACTTGAGCACGGAATTCCTGGACTATTCTTAAGGAGAATGAGATTCTCTCTCGGCATTACTCCTCCGAATACACCATAGCACGATGGTATATCGGGGCAGAGCAATAACACCCTATGTGATATGGTGTGCTTTATGATGAGTACTACTGAGTTTCCTATTTCCTTTTGGGTGTTATGCACTTGAGAAGTTGCATGCCTATTGAATAGGGTTCAAATCAAATCAGTTGCCTACTACTTCATATGTGATATGGAAAGGGAAGAGCCCATATCTTAAGTTTGTTAAGATTTGGGGTTATCTGGCCTATGTATAAAAAGCAAAATCCGGACAAGCTCGAGGCAAGGTCTGTTATGTAGAACTGGAAAGGTTCCAGCTATACAAACTGTAGCTGATGATTTGGTAGAAACAAAGGATTCAATAGTTTCCAACGAACCTCAGCCTCCCCGCCGATCTAGTAGGGTTCCTCACCCACCTGAGAGATACTTCGGCTTCTCTATGACAGTGGGAGCGAGGATTGCATCATGAGATGATGACCCAACTAGTTTCGAGCTGGCCATCAGGAGTGGGACTCTGTAAGAATGGCTGGATGCTTAGCGATCTGAGATAGAATCCTTATACACCAACAAAGTATGGACTTTAGTTGCTTTATCTGAAAGGTTAAATCCCCATCAGGAGCAAGTATATCTTGAGAAGATTACTTGGTGTACATGGAAAAGTTGAGACTTTCAAAGCTATGCTTAAGTCCATCCAGATCCTACTTGCCACGGCTACATACCATGACTACGATATCTGGTGGTTGGGTGTCATGACTGCTTTTCTAAATGATGTTTTAGATGAGTGCGTCTATAAGTACACAGCCAGAGGGCTTCGTAGACAGTGGGAGCAGCGGAAACGTGTGCAAGATGTTTTATATGATAAAGCAGGTATCGCGGAGTTGGAACATCTGTTTTGATGTGGTAGTCAAAGAGTTTGACTTCATCAAAATGGTAGACGAACCTTGTATATACAAAAAGGTAGTAGGGAATATGGTGGTGATCCTCGTAGAGTACGTGGATGACAAACTCTTGATAGGGAAGGAGTTTCCTATGCTACGCTCGGTCAATCTCCGCTTATCACAAGGATTCTCCATATAGGATCAAAACGATACCACCTAAATCCTGGGTTTTGGATCTATGAGATAGATCTAATTGGATGTTAGTATTCTCACTAGTTGTTGTGAGATGGTATCAATCGATCCTGGGGAGAATCACTGGAAAAGTTCCAGGGTGATAAGGACGACTGAATGTCATTCGCAGGCATTGTCTTTACCCTCAGTGGAGGGACGGTATGTTGGAAGAGTTCCAAGCTAGATACCGTGACTTACTAGACGATTAAAGGCAAGAAACATCGTTACCAAGGATGCTACCAAAGAGGCAGTCTGGATATATAAGTTCATGAGATGAACTTCGTTCCTACCATTGTGTGACAATGGAGTTGTGGCTTTTGCCAAGGAACCCCCGTCCCATCTGATATCCAGATATAATTCTTAGGCAGTATCACCTGATCATGGAGATGGTTGATCTCCAGGGAGATCGAGGTTAGGAGAGTAGACACAGAGGACAACGGCGCGGATCCACTCACAAAGGCCTTTTTCCCAGAAGAGACTTTTATGGGATGGTTGAGTATGAGATACTTCAACCACAGCTAATTGTTGGGTATGTGATACCACAACAGATGGCCCTAGTGCAAGTGGGAGATTGTTAGTTATATGTATGCCCTAGAGGCCATTACTGTACATACGATGTATATTGTAATGGATGCTTGGACATATATAGGGAGGACTTTCTTGCTCGACATGATAGTATGCTATCTGGTTGTACTTTATCTTAACATGTACTATGATTGTCTCTATGTTACATGTTGACAAAGCCCTTAGGATATGTACTGGACTACTGGGACTATGATGAGATCAGACTAGAGGGGCCACGGTAGTCGACGAGTACATACTATAACCGTTCCTAGTCGAGGGTGTATCGAAACAGGGCATCGATACACCAGAGTAGACTAGCGTATACGCATCTTGACCCATATGATGGGCGATGGATGATCACATATCTATCGGTGTTTGACATCAAGGATGGTGTACGGGTGCTCAGTAGAGACTGGATACACTGGACGGACTCGCCGAGAACTCCCAGATGGTATTATACCTCACGTCAGATGGCAGTTCTCCGGTGACACTGGTACAGAGTAGTCTGTTGACCCGAGATCGTCATAGAGTCTTGTATGATTCCTACTGTGCTTTGATTTCCATCATACCACGTCCAAGAGGGCGTGCAAAAAGGTGGTTTTTGGGTACAGTCCCGAATCACATGGAGGCAATGAGCGATAGGAGGGGATTCGTCTCTCCCGGTATAGGGAGTTGATGTTGCGCTGTGTTCGATTGGCTATAGTTGAAAATCCCTGGCCAGGGTTGCTGAGATTTACTGTAAGTGTTATCAGTAGTTTCTCGAAGTGTTATAGACCTCATATCGACACGACTTATCAAGCTACTGGGGTCTGACGTTTACCACCCCTAGGCGAGAAATGCGACATATCAGACGACGAGACCGGACTGTACGGGAGTGTTACTGATTGGATTCACAGGAGAATGTACAGGCTTGCTTGTTGATCTTCTGATCGCTCAATACCCGGGTGGCCGTTACGTTTAGCAGACCGCTTGCGGCTTGTGGGTGTTTGATATGATCATCACCTACTGCCGGCGTATTGACGAGTCTTTAGAGTCCTACACAGGGTTTTCCTGGCTTAAGCGAAACGGAGTAGGAGCACATATGTGATATGTGCGGGACCGAGATTAATACAATATGAGATACCGTATTCTATTCTCGCGATTCGTGACATTGATCGGTTGTATGCGATATAGCTGGATTCTCGGATCAAGTGTTGATTCGATAAGTTGTTACACATGATATTAGTCGGTTATAGCCGGGTTATTAAATCAAGAGTTGATTTAATAATTTAATGTATAATTATATATTTGATATATTACATTACATTAACTAGTATTAGCTCACTTATGATTTATTTTCTCACTAGATTGTGCACATTGTTTATATGTGATATATGCAAGTGTACATGTTTGTATCATGCTTGATGATACATACAAGATGGGTGTATGAGACTTATATCAAGTTTAGGTTAAATTAGGGTTTACTTATTTCCTTAAGAATAACAAAAGAGAGGAGATTTTAGTCAATGTTATCAAGCTTGTAGAAGCTTGTATGCAACATTGACAAAGTCAACTCTTTTGTCATTCCTTAGGATATTAGTTAACCCAACCCTTAACCTCATAATTTGGTTAATTCTCTACATGTGTTAAGCATGAAGGCTTAACTCAACCATGGTGCAATAATTCATTGGATAAGTTTTCATTTGGATGAATTATTCATTAGACTTCTTCTTCTTCTTCATTTTCAACAAAAGCTTTCTAGCATCAATGGAGTTTGAGAAAAAGTGTGAGAAAATCAATTCTAAAGTGAGCCCACCTCCTACTTCTTCATCCTCTACCACTTGCCATGTAGTAGAGTGTGTTATCTTCACAAAGTTCATGACCTAGTGAAGGAATAGCTTGAGTTAGTGTCTCCCCGACGTAGATCATCTTCGGCCTCGAAGTCATCGAAGCAAGAACGTTCGTTCTTCTTGTGGAGCTTCTCTAGAGTCCGGAGTTCACGATCGCAGTGAAAGGGACATCTACACGGAGCTATTGAAGTAAAGGACCGGATCTACAAAGGTTGTAATCCCTCTCACTTAGTGTTAAAGAGTTTAACATGCTTGTTTTCGCCTAAACCATAGTTTAAAGATCCGGCTTTGGGTTGTTCGGCACGGCTAATTTTTTAATCGGGCATGGTTGATGCCTCGTAGACTCTCGTGGCAGTGCCTAGCAACCCTACAGTAATCTACCGGCTTGTCACAGAATCACCCTCTCTAAAGAGATGTCTCCCAAGACTGATTTGGAAAGGGATCACATGACTATTATTCCATACGCTTCTGCGGTAGACTCTATAATATATGTGATGTTGTGTACCATACCTGATGTAGCTTACGCACTGAGCGTTGTAAGCAGGTATCAGTCAAACATATGAGAGAAGCACTGGACAACGGTGAAGGACATTCTCAAGTACCTGAGAAGGACTAAGAAGATTTTCTTGGTGTACGGCAGTGAAGACCTCCAGGTCGAGGCCTTCGCTGACTCCAGCTTCCAGAGTGACAAGGATGACTCCAGGTCCATGTCGGGTTATGTCTTTACCCTCAATGTAGGGGCGGTCTGTTGGAAGAGCTCTAAGCAGGACACCGTTGCTGACGCGACGATGGAAGCGGAGTATATCTTTGCATGTGACGCTACGAAAGAATCTGTATGGATCAGGAAGTTCATAACAGAACTGCAGGTGGTTCCGTCCATTGTTGATCAAATACCTCTGTATTGTGACAACAACGGTGCTATAGCTTTAGCGAAGGAACCAAGGTCCCATCAGAAGTCCAGACACATCTTGAGGTGGTTCCACCTGATCAGGGAGATCGTTGATCGCCGGAAGATCGAGGTGCGGAGAGTAGAGACAGAGAACAACACTGCAGATCCATATAGAAAGGACATCCCTCAGACACAGTTCGAAAGGCTAATCGAGATGATAGGTCTGCGATATGCCAATACATGGCCTTAGAGCAAGCGGGAGATTGTTAGTGATATATGCCCTACAGGAAATTATTGTATCATACTGGATTGTATATTATATATTGGAATCTTGGAATATTCACAGTTATAATAACAGTCTTTCTTAAAATGGTAGTATGCTACTGAGTTTGATTCTACCTCAATATGTGCATGTGTTTCTTTTTTTTTTATATAAAAAGAGTATCTCAGGCACCGTCTCATCAGATCAGTCCTCATATCCATCTGTCTCATATCACTCCGGTCGGTATCCTCCGGATATCCGCCGAGTCCAGTACTGTCACCGGTAGGTAGTGTTCCCCTGCCAGGCTCAACGCCTTTCTATACGATCTTCTTTCCCCAGGGCACCGTATTGGGTCCACCATATACCCGCATACGGTGGGTCCTCACTTGTCGAATCGGGTAATCATGATAGCTCAGCACCGAGAAAATTCCTAGTGGACGTCGAAATATCATATTAAGAGAAACCACATTTTTAAAACAATCATAAGACTTTAAAATGTATCTGTGGTTTCTCAAATCCAGAAATCTCACGAAAACAGAATCTCATAAGCATGTAACAATGATGGAATAGTTAGTACAGGCACAGAGCAGTACTGCAAAGTATAGCAAGTGTTTTTATAAGAGCGTGTCGTGTAACCAGGTAAGGAAGTGCAATATCTGAACTAGTATGTGCGGTAATGAGCACTAAACAATAACTATAATTCTACGGCTTCGAAGGCGATACAGTGACATAGAGATTTCTAATATGTACGGGGCATGGAAATTACCGATGATGTGTGTGTGAGCCGGCAAGTATATGTACGTGTAATACGTGCATCATCGGTAATGGTGCGTGTGTCCTAGCAGATAAAGTCGTATAAAGGTAAGTACACGAAGCGTAGGATATATATGTCGTAAAGGAAAATAATATGAGCGTCCGCGGAAATAAGAAATCGTAGCGTGGACAGTATAACATACGTAACCATGGATGAGCCATACAGTTGAAGTTAAAATAGTACGAATCGTTATTTTTGAAAATAAGGGCTATGCTATTTTAGAAAAGGATACCATTTGAAAATCATGTTAGTGATATGTATGCCCTAGAGGCCATTATTGTATGATGAGTGAGGGTTTTTAGAAGAGCCATTCTTCTCTCATTAAAACACTTAGAGTTTTTCTTCACTTGAGCTCTCTAGCTCTCTTCTTCATCTTCCTCTTCATGCTTCAAGTCCCAACCCCTCACATGTGATATGAACCATTGGGATTGAATAACATCTAGTGAACTAAACAAAACCCCTATTTCACCATCCTACACTTGATTAGAGATCAAGTGTAGTGTGTTTCCTTCACTAAAGAATTTAGTGAAGAGGTAGCTTGGATTGGCGGACTTCGGGTGGATGATCTTCGGCACGAAGATCATCGGAGGAAGCTTGTTCATTCTTCAAGTGAAGCTTAGTGGAGTCACGTGGACTACTACCCGGAGCAATAGAAGAAGGACACGGTCATTAAAGGTTGTTGCCTCCTTCGCTTCTAATAGTTTTATCATATCATCATAGTAAACCCTAATATTCTAGTTAAGATCTTGGTTAGTGTTCCTTAGCACCCGGAATTTTTAAAAGCTGCATGCGTGATGCCAGTTTTAACCCCATCGCGGTGCAAGCAAACACTTTCAAATCCGTAGCATCCCTTGAAGTTATCATTTAGAAATGCATAACGATTCGTTAGTTTTGAAAATAGGTATGGCTCTAAATATATCCTAATATCTACTTAAGTGATTTAAAAATAATATTTCTCGAGTCGATATATAAATAAGTCGGCGATCCATCCTCATCATATCATGACGGTATAATCCATCGTACGATATCAAAAAAAAAAAATAGTACGGATCAATAGTCACGTACATCACCTTATCTCAAATCATCATTTATAATCTCATGTGATATCGTATCATGCTATGTTATATCGTATCATATATATATATATATATATATATATATCTCCTCGTATCCTCATATCAAATCATATCGACTCATGTCATCATATCCGATCATATCCTCATCTCATTATATCTTCTCGTAATTATCCTCATGTTTATATATATAAGCATATACACATTTAACTCATGAACTAAGAAAAACTAGAACTAGGGATATACCTTTCTACACGTTCACCACTATTGTTTATAGTATCCTAGAACCCTATTAGCTAGGCGTACACATCTAAGATATCTATATATACTATATCTCTAGTATCCCAGTACTACGGTTACGGGGGTGCTATACGCCATCCACCCGACTTTCCCCGTAGATAAACATCTACTCACCTACAACGCTTCGCTCTAGTCGATACCGATGGATTCCTTGGCCTCCTTCGCCGTCTCAAGGGTCCACGCACTTATACCTATAATCAAAGCATATCGTATCGCATAAAAATCCAATCGAAAACCGATACGACAAGCGAAGGGCACATAGGTTAGAACCTGTGGTCCACTCATGCTAGAACAACAAAACAACCCCGACGTTGATGTAGGAACGTCAAACGACCGAGTCAAAACTCAAATATCAAAAACAAAGTTTTCAAAAGTCGCAAAATATAAGCAGAAACTTAGTAAAATGCTCCCAGATTTATCCTAAAATGAAATTAGCCCTTTTTGCATATTGGATAGGCCTAGTTATCATGTGATAGAGCTACAGACCAAGACTCAAAAGCTATCTCCAAGTTCAAGCCGCAATTTGCAGCCAAATTGAATTTTTTAGCGTCCAAGAAAGGGAGATGAGGGCTCTAGCTTCTAGGGTAGCTTCCTATTTGCCTGCACATTTTACTATATCTGCTATAAAATTTTCAGAGTTCTTGGATAATACCGGATTCAAATTGATCATCAATATCTCCACAAAACCGACATCGGAAATTTCTAAGTTCGCCCTTGATCCTTCTAAGCTCATCCAGGCAAGAGATACAATCACTACTAGGCTTGCAAACACTCACCACACCCTCTACTACACTACTACTACAAGTTTTACCCACTAATTCTCATTCTAGAAAACTTAAGTTTAGAAAAACCTACACTTTGAGCTCTAAACTAACTCTAACTAGTTTAAGGTGTTAAGAAATCTGGAAACTTATCTAAAAGTGAGAGTTTTATCTTGTAAAATCAACTCAAGAAAATTCTAAGGTGGTCAAAGCTTCCCAAAACGAAATCTTGATTATGACAAAGTGTGTAGGATGAGATGACGAACAATTTTTGTGAAGGGTTTGTGATGGTTTGAGTGAGATTTGGAGGTGTTGCATGGTGGTAGAAGAGGTGGATGAGGTGTAGATGAAAGAGAAGGAGGTGAAGTGAAGAAAATGAAGAAAGTGAAGAAAACTAGCCATAGTTATGACCATGGCTCATTCTCTCTCTCTCTTTCTCACTCTCTCTCTCATCATAACTCATTGTCACCTCATGTCTCCCTCTCTCAAAATTATTTTCTTTTCTTTTTTCTTTTCTTATCTTTTTCCTTTAGAAAAAACACAAAACCATACATCATAACAAAATATGTCATGACACTCAAAACATGGTTAACAAAAATGGATCTGGCTTAACGCATAATTAGTAATATACTAATTAAGTTTAACATTCAACTTGTATGTAAATAATATATATTAATTTGTAAAATGCCCAAATCATATAAATGTTTTCATAAATGATAATTCATTTAAGTTTCCAATTATTTTCCAAAAATATAGGTATATAACCATACCATTCTATGAAAATTCAAATTCATACCTGTACAATATTCATAAAATTTATTATCTTATTATTTAAATTCCAAAAATATTATTTTATATTTTCTGAAATGTCACAGCTGACAACATCGCAGTAGATGATCCGTGTTGAAAGCGGGCTGTTCGAACTCCAACTCCGTCACTGGATGGAGAAACTTCCACCAGAGGATAGCTAAGCATAGAGGAAGACGGTGTGAACGATGGGTATTCTCTTTTTGTCACTCCCTCACTATGGCTATACTTGCCATTAAGCTAGAGAGCAAAATTTCATGAAGGAGGAAGAAGCAGTTTTGTTGCCTAGGTGTTCAGTTGAAAATATTGCACTTTTAACATGACAATTTCCTTACTTTTCTTAAATATCTAAATGTGTTTGTTATAAATATAAGACATATTAGAAGTTCATCTACAAAATATCATTTACCATGTGTTTATATATTATAATCAACATTATGAAGAAAATTGTATGTTTAATATTTTACGCATAATATTTTGTATCTCAAATATAACTAACATTGTTCATTGAAGATATTCTGCAAGATTAGCTCAGGTCAGATATCAGGAATCAAGAATCTGCCGATAAAGTAAAGAAAGTCGAAGAATCAAATACTGGCAGAGACTCAGAAAAGATAAGAAGGTTCCAAACATCAAAGAAATACACAAATACCAACAGGAGAAGACTCCAGAAGTTTGAAGCCAAGAACTCACCATGAAGCCGCGGAACCGCTGCCGAGTCAGGCCGAGTTGCCGCGGATCCGCGGTCGATTCAGGGAGTTAGGGGTGAGAGTTTTCTGGAATCTTCTTCGTAACAAACTTAGTTTTTTTTTGGGGGGGTTTGTTACTAGTTTTGGGGCTATAAAAAGGACTGAGAGCTACATCATTTGGGGATCCAATTTCATCCAATTCAAAAGGCAAAAAGAGCCAAGAACAACATCAAATCATAATCCTAAAAATCCAAGATCAAATCCAATATCAAAAGGGGATCTAAGATCTAAGATCAAGAATCTTCGATCTTGAGATCCTAGATCAAGAATCTATCGAGAAATCAATCAAGCGATCAATCAAGCAAGACTCCTTTACACGAAGCCAATCACCATCAACGAGCAAGCGATCCACGACAGGTCCAAGACACGAGGTGATCAAGCGACATGAAGATCGACGAAACATTTACTTCTTCGAGGCAGAGATCGAGATCAAATTCTTCTTCTTTTTGTAATTAAAACTTGAAGAAATGTATTATGAAGTTGAGTAATAAAGGTAAATCATCAGTTTTATCAATTCTCTTACTTTTAATTTTCGCATTATGAATTCTTTCTCTATTCTTTCTTTTATTTTCATGATGTTCGAGTAATTCTCTGTTTGATAGGATTCGTAGGATTAAGATAGATCATTGAGTGGGAAAATTCTATACTCCTTTTAAGTCTTATAAAGTTTATAAACTCTAGCAAAAGAATCGTCAACATCCTTATCGGGCGTGTCATCAATTTCTTGATAATCTCGACCACAATTTGAGATGAGATTGACGATCCTTTTGTTAAGGGCTAAACATGAATGGTGATCAATGAAAGGACAAGAGTCAATAGAGGAAAAACCCTAGTTTTTCCAAAGATCCCTAATCCTCATTCATCACCATCAATCTAGTTTTAAATCTATCAATAGATAAGAGGAGTAATCCTTGTTAGTCATCTATGGCTACTAAATCCTAAAGAATCCTACAAGCCTTCTTCATATAAATTTTCTTGATAATTCAATTAGACCTTGAAACAATTTTCTTGATAATTCAATTTAATCTTGAAACAATTTTCTTGATTTTCTTCAATTAGATCTTGAAAATATCTTCTTGATTTTCTTTATTTTCTCTATTCTATTTCTTTCAACCAATCTAAATCAAGAATTATAAAATTCCATGAATCCCAGAGGACGTCCCGTATTCACCACAGCTAAGGTACACGCGACGCCGTGTTGATTGCGGTTACTAAAACATCTAAAAAAAACTTCTTTTCTTTTCTCCAAAATTAAAACGACCAATCAAATGGCGCCGTTGCCGGGGATCCGTGCGTAATTTTTTTTCTTTCTTGCTATTGGGTTGAAATATTATTATTCCATTAAAATATAAATCAAGAACACATCTTGTGCTTAACGATTAGTGTGTGAATTTTTTGCAAAGGGATCTGAAATCACTGTAGCGGGGAGATAAAGATTCAGAAGCATTCATCAAGACCATAGGAGCAAGGGAAGCAACTGTAAAAAAAAGTATTTCAAGAACTCTTAAGTTGACCGCGGAACCGCGGCAAGAAGCACATTCTCGCGGCGTAACCGCGGCGGCTTGAGTGACTTAGGGTTTCAAGTCTCTCTGGTATATTTTCTATCTTCTTCTCTGTCACGACCCGAAGTTCGACTAGTGACCGGCGCTTAACCACGTAACGTCTACAGGCGTAACGCGACTAAGTAAGCCGTAACCGATAAATCAAAACCATCAAAAATAGTGGGTGTTGAAACTTTTGTTTAAAAGCATTTGGAAAACCTTAAGTAGTTTAATAACAATCTTTAAATTTTAAGTTATTATCTTAAAAATTTTGTAAGCATTTCCCATGTAAAACTAACCCCGAAATCGGGTACAAGACAAGATATGAGTAAAAATGATACACAATGAAATAAGGCATCCCACGTGAGCAATCACGCCCAACGGCGGAAACAAACACTACAAGAGTAATATACGGCGCCGAAGCGAAGAAATGAGCAATAAGTGAAAAACATCACAGAATGATAAACTGCATAAGTAAAGTCGGCTCACACGAGCTCGACACCAGAATACAAATAATATATATCATCGACCCCACACTGGTCTCTAAGTCAATACATAAGTAGATGGAGAATACTAGATACAAAAGTGTGTACAATAGAAATAACCAGATACCACAACCCACCTAACGGCAAAACAGCTAACGCTCTAACTGTAGTGGTATCTTTAGCCAAAAGATGCAAAAGGCAGCCTGCCGCGACTACTCTGAGGGCAACCTGCAAATACTATGGCACAACGGGGGTGAGTTGCCAACTCGTGAATAGAAGATAACATGTAAAGGTAATCGCGAGCATGCACGTACTGTGCTACTCTATCATTTACCAGCAGATGATATCTATATGCGATAGAAGTATGTGCAATAATCATGCAAGTGCTCTATCAGCTAAAATAACTACAGGATGAGATGCATAATAATGAATGCTGAGCATGGGAAATACAACATCTACACGGAATGTCAACGTGGAAAATATAATTGGGGCCCATCAATGCACCCAG
Organism: Agapanthus africanus; assembly: GCA_030015575.1. NCBI lineage: Eukaryota > Viridiplantae > Streptophyta > Magnoliopsida > Asparagales > Amaryllidaceae > Agapanthus > Agapanthus africanus. The sequence goes on along the minus strand of JASDDO010000004.1, from coordinate 125,416,922 downwards.
ATCCCAATAAACTCAGGCGCCGGCACTCTCATCGGCCCTCAAATCCTGTAAACCTCTGTGAATCACGAGTGCCCAACATCGGCACTCAAAATATCATGAAATAATCGTGTCCAGCATCGACACGCAAATCCTCATATATCGGGCTCCATCAGTCCGGATCAGCCCATGGGCTCCGTCTGCGGTACCGACTCTCGGCCCCGGCAGTACGAGACATCCCGTATCCATCTATCGACTCTGGTCAGTATCCTCCGGATAACCGCCAGGTCTAACCAATCACCGGTAGGTACTAGCCACCCTGCCAGGCTCATCGTCTACTCCACGAAAACATTTCTCGCCTCGGGGGACTATACCGGGTCCACCACGAACCCGCAAACGGATCATCCAACTCCTCGAATCGGGTTTCAAGAACACGTCTCAGAACCGAGAAAACGCGTGGTGGACGCACCAAAATATTATATCAAGAGGAACCGGGTTTTCAAATACTGCATATTTTCTTAAATAACCCCACGGTCTTCAAAACCAAAAATCACATGAAATCCAAAACCAATGTGTAAGTCAATGCGATGTGATATGTACATCAAGTCATACTATAAGTAAAAGGGAGAAACCGCTCTTTAAAATAGTTCCGGTTTTTCAAAAGGCATCATGCGGCTCCCAGTTTCTACCAAAATCAGCTTATCCAGGTAGGTCCAGTTTGAATATGCATAACTATGTAAATGAGTACGTGCACAAGTGGGAACATGTAAAGGAATACGTGCACGATTATGGACATGTAAAGGAGTATGTGCACAAGTATGAACATGCAAAGGAGTACGTGCACAAGTATGAACATGCAAAGGAGTATGTGCACAAGTATGAACACGTAAAGGAGTACGTGCACAAGTATGAACACGTAAAGGAGTACGTGCACAAGTATGAACACGTAAAGGATTACGTGCACAGGTATCATAATCATATCGAATCATATGTGAGATGAACTACAATATAATGATCACGGAAATTCTACAGTGTGAGTGTCATGGAAATTACTAACGGTGTGTGTGTAACATGCAGATTAGTGCTCGTGCAACATGAACCGTTAGTAACAGTGTGGTGTTTTAACAATTCTAAGTTCATATACATATAGCAGGGAATGCGGTATGCAACAAATAGTATCCATGAACAGTCAATGTATGTAAATGCAATATGCTGCTACAAGGTCCTATCAGTCCTGAGGCATAACGCCATGCGGGTGATTTCTCCGTAGATGTTAAATCTACTCACAGTAGTCTCGCGCTAAGTGTAGCCGACGACTTGTTTCCCCTTCCTCGCGGCGTCCGTCATACTCACGTGCGAACCTAGAATTACACAAGGAATAAGCATAAGCAACAATCCTGTAAAACGTGATACTAAGGCAGTACGGAAAAATAGCATCACATGCTAAACGCATTAACTCGATAAACTAAAACGCGCGTGTGCTAAACCCTGAACTACCCCGATGCGCTGCGATGCACAGAACGCACCAGACCAGAACGAAGCGTACGTGTCGCGCTAAACACAAACCCCAAACTAAAGGAAACAGCTCCCAGATTTTTACCTGGAAGAAATCCCCAAAAGTAAACAAGACCAAACACTGCAAAACACACACAGACACCACCCTGCACAACACCAGACCCAACAGAGGAGGGGGGACCGGCATCGCCGGTCCTGCAGGAGGGAACCGCCGGCTTTCCTAAGGTAGAAAGGGCTCGAACTTCAACACAACACCCCCCAAAACCCTGCACACCATTCTGAAGTTGTTTGTAACTCCAGAAAACACTCGCAGACAAAGCAGATCACCGTATCCTAATAACAAGCTTAAATACGTTTTAAAAACACTAAATCGATACTTTAAGGTATTTTTGTGAAAGCTGAAGCAAACCTTTGGTTAAAACCACACTAATAACACATCAATAAGCTAAGCAAGCCATAAAAACATAATTTTATCAAAAACTCCACTAATATCCCCTCATTAGCACCAAAAATGCATCAAATACGATATTTTTCTAAATATACTACAAGTTATGGGCTAAGGTGTTAAGTGTGAGTTTAATACCTCCCAAATGACCTTAGGGAAACCAAAATTCTAGCTCTTACCCTAACCTTCACTGATTTGCCATAAAAATCACCAAAAGACCCATTTTTTCAAGGTTTTGAGTGAAGGAACGAGAGGTTTTGGGTAGGGTTTGGTGTAAGAACTCAAAGAGAAGTGAAAGAAGAAGAGAAAAATGATGGAATGTTGTTGTTGTTGCTGCTATTCTGCTGGTTTTCCAGAAAAATGAGAGGGAGAGAGAAAACAATGGTCAAAAAAGTCAAATCCTTCACCTAACCACCATACCTCTAATTTTCCATTTAAATTTGAATTTTAAAGGGGTTTGACTTGGTTAAATGGGGAAATAATAGAACCATGCAAGAAAAGAAAATGGTTAACATGTTAACACTTGCCTAGGTTACAAAAGGATAAGTGTGCAAGTGTACACTAACCTAGCTTAAGAAAGCAATTAAGGAAATAAAAATTTAATTAAGGTGGACACAAGAAAAATTATAATTAACACACCCCAAATATATATATATACACCTCTCATCACAATTAGCACTGGGTTAGAAGGAAAATAAGATTTTCGGGTTTTTATGAAAAACACGCATCAATGCTAACTAACGCGAAATAAACCTAAACGAATTTCAAAGCATTACAATCTACCCTCCTTAAAGAAATTTGGCCCCCGAATTTAAAAATCTAACAACACGTACCTTCAAAGAGATGGGGATATTTCTTCCTTATCTCACTCTCGGTCTCCCAAGTGACCTCCTCGCTGTTCGGACCACGCCAAAGTACCTTGACGGACGGTATATCCTTCGACCTCAATTTCTTCACTTGTCGATCCAAGATGATCACCGGCTGCTCTGCAAAAGAAAGGTCACGCTCTAGCTGGATCCTCGGGTGCCGAATCGCATGCGAAGGATCATGAAGATACTTGCGGAGCATCGAAACGTGAAATACGGGGTGCACATCTAGAAAACTGGGCGGAAGGGCTAACCGATACGCAACTGCACGGACTCGCTCGAGGATCTCGAAGGGGCCCACGTACCTGGGACTAAGCTTTCCCTTCCTCCCAAATCTCATCACACCTTTCATTGGGGAGACCCTCAAGAAAACATGATCACCAACAGAAAACTCAAGTCTGCGCCGACGACGGTCCGCATAAGATCTCTGCCTACTCTGGGCTGCTCTCATCCTATCGCGAATCAACTGGATCTTCGCGGTCGTCTCCTCAACAATCTGCGACCCTAAGATACTGCTCTCACTGAGCTCTGTCCAACAGGCGGGCGATCCGCATCTCCTACCATATAGAGCCTCGAATGGTGCCATCTGAATGGTATCCTGGAAACTGTTGTTGTAGGATAACTCTACTAAGGGTAAATGATGATTCCAGCTACCTCCGAAGTCTAATACGCATGCTCTGAGCATGTCCTCGAGATCTGAATAGTCCGCTCTGACTGTCCGTCGGTCTGCGGATGAAATGTTGTGCTGAAACTCAAGAGGGTGCCCAAAGCCTCCTGAAGCCTCTGCCATAGTCGGCTAGTAAACTGGGTGCCTCTGTCGGACACGATACACGTCGGAACTCCGTGCAGTCGTACAATCTCATCGATGTAGATCTGGGCATACTGAGTAAATCCGAAAGTCGTCTTCACCGGTAGGAAGTGAGCCGCTTTCGTCAAACGATCCACGATCACCCAGATGGAGTCATACCCTCGACTAGTCCTCGGTAGACCCACAATGAAGTCCATAGAAATCTGCTCCCATTTCCACTCCGGAATGGGTAATGGCTGTAGCTCTCCCGCGGGCCTCTGGTGCTCGGCCTTGACTTCCTGACAAGTCAGGCATCTCGACACGAAATCCGCGACGTCCCTCTTAATTACGTCCCACCAGTAAACATCTTCATATCATGGTACATCTTGGTGGAACCCGGATGAACACTATATACCGATCGATGTGCCTCCTCAAGAATCTTGCGCCGCAGTCCCTCAGCATATGGTATGCACAGTCTAGTCCCAAATCGCAGTATCCCCTGATCATCGATCACGAACTCGGAAAATCTGCCATGTCCAATCTGTGCCATGATCTCTGAACAACGGTCATCACTGTACTGTGCCTCATGTATACGGTCAAGCAACTGTGGGCATGCACGAACAAGCGCAATCTGTCCCCCGATCGGCGTAAACTCGAACTGCACTCGGCTGTCGAATAAAATCTGCCAATCCGTCGATGACTGCCTCTGTACTGCGCTCAAACAAGATAGACTACCCCCGGGCCTCCTGCTCAAAGCATCCGCCTCTACATTAGCCATGCCCGGGTGGTACAAGATCTCGCAATCGTAGTCCTTCACTAACTCCATCCAACGGCGCTGTCTAAGATTCAGGTCTCGCTGCTGCAATATATACTTTAAGCCCTTGTGATCAGTGAATATCTGACACGACTCGCCGTACAGGTAATGTCGCCAGATCTTAAGTGCAAAGACCACTGCAGCTATCTCCAAATCGTGAGTGGGGTAATTCTGTTCATGTTTCTTCAATTGCCGTGAAGCATAAGCGATCACTCTGTCATGCTGCATCAATACACACCCTAGCCCGACTCGAGAAGCATCACAAATAGACCATAAATCCGCCCGATCCTGAAGCCAATGCTAACACCGGCGCCGTAGTCAGTCGAGTCCACAGCTGCTGAAAACTGTGCTCACACTCCTCCGTCCAATCGAAAGGAACTCCCTTCCGGGTTAACCCGGTCAAAGGTGCAGCTATACGGGAGAAGTCCTGCACGAATCGCCTGTAGTAGCCGGCCAACCCTAAAAAGCTGTGAATCTCCGTAACTGATGTGGGTCTGGGCCAACGCTGAACGGCCTCGATCTTCCTCGGGTCCATACATATACCATCTCGTGTAATCACGTGACCCAAGAAGTCTACGCTGTCCAGCCAGAATGCACACTTAGAGAATTTGGCGAAAAGATGGTGCTCCCTCAATGTCTGCAGTGTAATCCGCGGGTGCTGCTCGTGCTCCTCTCTACTCCGGGAATACACCAGAATATCGTCAATAAATACAATGATGAACAAATCAAGATACGGCCGGAAAATACGATTCATCAAGTCCATGAATGCTGCTGGTGCATTGGTGAGTCCGAACGACATCACCAAAAACTCATAATGGCTGTAGCGCGTGCGGAAAGTTGTCCTCGGAATGTCCTCCTGTCTAACCCGCAGCTGATGGTAGCCTGATCGTAAATCGATCCTCAAAAAATACCCTGCCCCCTGAAGCTGGTCGAACAAATCGTCGATGCGTGGCAAAGGATACCTGTTCTGTACTGTAACCCTGCTCAGCTGGTGGTAGTCGATGCACAGACGCAAACTGCCGTCCTTTTTCTTAACAAACAGGACCGGAGCACCCCAAGGAGAAACACTGGGTCGAATAAGTCCCTTATCCAGCAAATCTTGCAACTGACCCTTCAACTCTCTAAGTTCCGCCGGGGCCATCCGATAAGGCGGTATAGAAACAGGCCCCGTGCCAGGAATCAAGTCAATACAGAAAGAAATGTCGCGCTCGGGCGGTAGCCCAGGAAGCTCGTCAGGGAACACATTAGGGAACTCGCTAACAACCGGAACCTGATCCAACGGAACCACTGTAGCTCTAGTATCGCAAACATAGGCGAGAAATCCCTGACATCCCTTCCTCAAAATTTGTCCCGCGCGAAAAGAAGAAATCAAACTGTGAGGGGCGGCACCACGGTCCCCCAGCACAACAAAAACCGACTCGCCGGGAAAACAAAATCTAACCGTCTTCTCGCGGAAGTCCATAGACGCATAGCACGTGGCTAACCAATCCATGCCCAAAAGAATGTCGAAGTCCAACATCTCAAGAAGGATCAAGTCGACAGGCAGCTCTCTCTCGCCAATACGGACGGTACAGGATCGGAACACGTGCCTAGCAACAAACGACTCTCCCACAGGAGTGGTCACAACAAGCGGCTGATCAAGCAAACCGGACTCTCTACCCAAACTCGGCATAAAGTGTGTGGATACGTACGAGTGCGTGGATCCGGGATCAAACAACACGTGTGCATCAACAGAACATACTGGAAGGATACCTGAGACCACCGCATTGGACACCTGCGCGTCCTGATGCGTCAAAGCAAAAACCCGTGCCTGTCCTCCACCTGCGACTGACTGTCCCCTACCGACAGCTGTCTGTCCTCTACCTCGGTCACCTCATCCTCTATGAGCAAATCCTCCGCGACCACGACCTCTCTGTGCATGAGTCTGACGCGGAGCAACAGTAGGTACAATAGGCATCGCCCTATGGGGTGGTGAAGGCGGTAAGGTGACATGCGGTACTGCTGTCTCTCTCTGGTGTATCTCAGGATAATCTCTAACGAGGTGAAGTAGACTGCCACACCTAAAGCACCCCTGTGATGGCTGTTGACTCTCCCGTGGATACGAACTAAACATCTGGCCTCGTCCCGAATCTCAACTACTCCTCGTACCTGCACGATACCTTTCGCGGCGCCTAAATGTCTGTCTCCGTGCTGATATACCAGTATGAACTCTCTTCGGCCCTGGAACTACCGAAGTCTCAGCAAGGCGCTCCTCGACAAATAAGGCTGCATCTACAGCTGCTGCATAAGCCTCGTAATGCTGGGCAATGATCGCAAGGAACTGTGGTGTAAGCAAGCCTCGGACAAATCTCTTGACTCGCATCTTCTCAGTAGCCACTAGATATGGGGCATAAACTGATAGCTCGGTAAATAGTACATCGTACTCTGCCACTGTCATCTCCGGAGTCTAGCGTAGGGACTCGAACCTGCGTGCTCTAGCATCTCTGACACTCAGTGGAAGGAAGCGGGAAAGGAATATCGTCATGAACTCTATCCAGGTCATAGGAGGAATACCTGCAGCTCTGCCCTTCTCGACCGATTCGCACCATTTCTGCGCAAGACCTTCCAGGCGAAAGCTCGTGAACTCTACCCATCTCGCATCTGCGCATCTGAGTGAACGACATATCCGAGCCATCCTATCAATGAAGGACTGTGGGTCCTCGGCCGCATCGGTGCCTGTGAAGACCGGAGGCTTCAGCCTCATAAACTCTGATAGCGATACTGAGATGACCTCTGTAGCTGCGGGGCAACTGCCTGTACTGCGGGTACCATCACGGTCCCTACAACGGGTGGAACTACCTCTGGTCACTACGCTCGAAGTGTCTCAACTAGCAATCATATCATCTGGCGCATCTCCTGCAAACTGGATCCCACCATCTGGCACATCTCCTGCATACCAGCCCCTACCATAGTGATCTGATCTGTCATAGGAGGAACAGCCTGCTCAGGTACAACCGGTGTACTACCCGGATCAGTCCTCGTCTCGGACGAGTCAACTCGAATCTCGACCCTCGCGGCCGCTCTCTGCGCCCTCGTAGTCTTTGGCGGCATAATGGCTGAAAAGGAAACATGATTCGATAAGGATACGGAAATCGAATCGCAAGAATGTATATACTCAAGAAGGAATTAAAATCAATAAGTCCTAAGGTCGCTTAGGCGGAGTACCGTGTCCTAAGGTTGCTTACGTGTAGTCTAGCTTGTAGCGTAGCCCTTTAGTTTAGTTAGTTGTTTGATTAGATTCGGTTCCTACCTATTTCAAAGCTTACGAATCGTGCGTATTTTTAAAGACAGACTAAGGGATCCTACGGATATTTCAAAAAACGTATCTTTTCTAAAAAACACTGTAGCCCCTATTTTCAAAACCCCACGATTCGTGTTATTTCAAAAGGCACCATAGTAGGACTTATATTAGGTTAAAACAGATTAGTTATCGTTGCGTCTAGTATTCAGTTCCCGCTCATTATTGTTGTTTGCTCCGCATCACATGCTTATATTATGCTTCATATTCTACTGTTGATATCTTGTGGTTAGGACACCATCACCATTACCGATGATGCGTATGTACCACGTACACTTACTTGCCGGCTCACACACATCTTCATCGATAATTGCCATGTCACGTACACCTTAGAAAATATTATTGCTTGACATAGCCTGTTAGCTAATAGTTTAGACATGATATTAGTGTACTAGCCTTATATGTTAGTATAGACATTGTAGTTATTACCTGCTACCTCATGCATACTGTTATTCATTGTTATGCCGCATTCATGGATTCTCATGCATATATTCACTTTTTACGTGCTATTGAGGTTTTGGATTTGGATTTCCATGAGATTTTCTGGATTTGGGGAAAACCGCAAAACATATACAAACTTCTTCTTTCTCTTTTTAAATAAAAAGCGCGGTTTTTCCCATGATGTATGACTCGTCCACCATGAGTTTGCTGATAGATTTGGAGACCCGATTCGAGGAGTTGGATGAACCGTTTCGGGTGCATGGTGGACCGGGTAAGGTACCCCGGGGCAAGAAGCTCGTGGTGATGACGATGAGCCTGGCAGGGGGAGACTACCTACCGGTGATTTTACCCGACGCGTCGGATATCCGGAGCATACCGTCGTGGTCTTGAGATGGATGGTAGGGGCCGGTCTGGACTGACGGCGCCCTAGATATTGAGATTGAGACATTGAGATTTCGAGATATTGAGGTACTGAGATTTGATGATACAGGCCAGTCCGGATGGCCGGAGCCTGAGGTTTTGAGACATTGAGATTTATGTTTTGTGTCGATGCTAGACACTGTTGATGCTGATTTCATTTATGATACCTCATTTTAAAAATACAAAGGAAATCTCACTAATTTATGAAAACAGTTTCTTCTTTTACATGTATTCTGTTTTCATGCATTCATACCTCATTCATATGATATATTGCTACCTGAGGCACTGACACGGGCACATGAGATCACACTCGAGTTAGATATTACCCTAGCCATTGTTATAGGCTGCATGTTATTCATATATTGAGGATATATTATGATCATTGACCTATGTTGCGTTATTCATGCGATTTTCTGTTCGTAGATCTTTTTCTACTCACGAGTTGGCAACTCACCCCCGTTGTGCCCCAGTTTCTTGCAGGTGTTGCCGTACGGATTTCATTACGGCTTTGCGGGCACGGTTTCTTTTCGGGTGACTTGCTAGTAGGTGGGTTTATTGTATCTTACCCATCATTATACCTTGTATATTATATTTCAGTTGTATCTAGAAGTTCCATCAACCAAACTTGTATTTTTTGAGATAGAGACCAGTAATGTTATTCTTTCGACCATAGAGTAGCATGTTATTTCTTGAGTTTCTTGCTGGTTGAGTTCCATTTCTGTTGTGATCCTCGCCTTTAGGCGTTGTATATTATGTTGCATACAGGTTGATTTGTTATGGTTCTTCCTATTCTCTACTACTTCTCTTGGTTTGTATTTCTGGGTTTCGGCTTACTTAGCATACGTACGCCTTGAGACGTTCGTAGTCTAAGTGCCGGTCATGTTCCGTACTTTCGGGTCGTGACAAAGTTGGTATTAGAGCGTTAGGTTTTTACCTTAGGAGTATAGGATGACCCTTGGTTGATGGAATAGGTGACTAAAGTAGAGTGACGTACCGTTGGTATGTTCCGCGGCATATTTACGACACGCCACTCCACTTAAGGAGCCTTAGGATGTACATTTTTTTTTCACTATCATATTCCTTCCTGATCTAGCCTCATCGGTATCAGTTATGGTTTTGCTGCCACGATTACGGGCAGGGAGAACTACGGTTAGAGTTGCGGTCAGCATGAGCTCGTTACGAACAAGGACTGACCAGAGCATTATTCCGAAGACACACGTTTGCAGAGATGTGTCTTGATTGTGTTTTGCGCCACGAGCGTTTGATGGATCGCTGTATGAGATTACTTGGACGTGCCGATCAGCACTAGAGGATTGAGCCACTGACAGAGGCCAGCCAGATACTGATGATCGTTGATGTATTGCTTATTCATGATGATTGAGGCACTGTTCAGCGTGCAGACGAGTGAGCCAGTTATTGCTGCGAACGACGGGATTTTGCCCAGATCTTGGAGCTATTGCAGTACGAGATTGTACTAAGAGATTATAGGAGATCACTAGTCACCGAGGATGAATGACTACGATATATGGATTGTTCGCTACCCCGTTGCGAGGTCATCAGATAGATTGATTCCAGCTAGAGACGACTTCACGCGGAGACGTTGAGAGTCGACAGAGATGATCGAATGTCAGTAACCTATTATTCCAAGTTTAAAGTATTCGGAAAGACATGCAGGCAATTCTATTGTCCCTCTAGAAGAATGAAACCCTAACTCGACTTAATGACCATGTGAAAGCCTTTGAACCTTAGGGTTTGCGGCAGTTCTGCGGCGCCATTAGTGAGGCTTGGGTTTGCCCTTCTACAGCTGGACCACCGATGCTGTGGTATGTACTCGATACTATTATACCGTACCCAAGATGTTGAGCTCTTGGGGGATTATGAGGTTTTGATTACTCGATCGGATGGCTCGACTTAATTCGGATGCTAGATGGTGAGATGCAATTCTTGGGAGACTCCAGATACGAGGATAGCCGTTGGATGATCAGTCCATGCAGCCACGACCAGACGAGTCCGAAGCGGTCGACATTAGAGAAAAATGGAGTAAGAGGTTCGTACACGATCTGGATATGATGACGTTCCCCTCCGCTGACATCAGAGATCCGATACGCATACCGAGGCATTGTTACTGGATATACCTTCCAAAAAGAGTCACGCTGAGTATGCAGCCGTTGCGAAGCAAGAAGCAGACATGGTAAGGACGATGACTCCTGGACATTTGGTAGAGATGAGACTTGGAAGAGACCTTGAGCAGGATTCCTTCCAGGACACTGCTGCAATAATACTTGCATCCAGGATCAGATGTGTCACGTACATTCAGAGAGCCAGAGACCGACGATAGTGACATGCTTCTTTACGAGTGGTCGCGATGACTGCCCGAGAGATGACCAGAGAAGTGCCAGAACGGAATCGTCCCCGTTAGCACACCCGACAGGGCCGATGATCCGATTGATCGTGATATTGACAATTCACAGAGAAGACTTGGACCCAGGAGTGGTCGTTGTTACGCACACCAGCAGGCCAGAGTTCATGATCATCAACGAGACGTCCCACTAGTGACCGCGACAGTTGGCCCGAGATTCTTAGAGGATGCGCTTGAGCGGTACTATTCCGCCATATTTGATTTCGATGTTTTGGGTGATTTATTCTCATAATTTGATTTTGATGATTGAGGATTTACGATTTTCGCACAGTTGTTGCACTTGATATCGTTTGTGTGCTTTGGTTTCATGTGTTTGTGATTTTATGGTTTTAGACATTGGAGTTGATTTCGTGCGTATATACGCGCACGATTCGGTTTTTGCACTCAGTATAGTTTACATATGCTTGCAGTGCATTGACATGTATTTTGTGCACTTGGATACACTGGATTTCGATTTCGAGGGTGATCCTTGACATTTGTTTTGTGCACTTTATGCACCTGATTTGATTTTGCGCATGTTCGGCGCTTGATATTGGATTTCATGATTTCATGCATGATGGATGCACCGGATTTGGACATTTAGCGCATGCTGGGCGCTTGTCATGAGATGCGATTTGGTGCACACCAGATGTACTAAATCGGGATTTGGTGCATATCAGATGCACCTGAGTTGCGGTCAGGCACACACGTGCCTATGACCGATGTTGTGTGCACAACCGTTGCACCTTGATGTTGTTTTTGTTCACATTCATGGATTTTGATATCCGTGCGCACCTGACGCACGTAGTATTCATATGCGTATTTTGGGGTTGATTTAACCTATAGAGCAGTACATTTTTATGATATTTGCTATGTGTTTTCATACTGGGCAGGACTAGCCAACGAACAGTACCTGAATATATTTGGCATTCATTTCCTTCAAATATTTACCTATATAGATTCGATATTTACATGTATATTTTCGAGTTATATCATATTGGTTTTGCTTTGGATTTGGCATTGATGTCTTCCCCAGGACTCCGATGATTGCGGGATGCTTGACGGAGTTTCGATTTGAGTTATATGCTCATTTTTCAAGCACATGCGCTGCGCTACGATTTGTTTTATGTAGTTACAATTTCGGAGCCTCGATGACTTGATGGTTTTTCTTAGATGTTTTAGTATTTGGGGGAGTTTGAATTTAAATTCAGGGACCGAATTTCTTTAAGGGGGGAAGATTGTAACGTTTTGAAAATCGTTTCGGTGAAATTTCGAAAAATCGGAAAAATAAGGGGGGTTTCTGTAAAAAATCAAAATACAAATATCTTATTATAAAAATTAAATATACATATTCTAGCTATGTAATTGCTATTATTTGGTGTTTATTGAGCCGCTGGTGAAATTTCAAATTTTCTGAAAAAAATATTATTTTATTATTATTTTAAGCCGTCACTAATACATTTAATCAGGGAAAATTACAAATTGGAATGAGTTGAAACAAATTTTGTGCATCATAAAACATTAAATAAAATTTTATCATGTGGTTTTTGGAACGAAATCATTTGCCAAAACGGTTTAGAAAATATCGAAGAAAAAGGCTTTTTTCGGTGAAATTAGTGTTAATGGGAATTGGGGTATAACATTTATCATTTTTCCTCACCCACACTCACCCACACCCTCTCTCCTCTCCCCAAATCAGCAGCCCAAGTTTCCCCCTCCTTATTTCCCCACTTGTTTTGACCAAAAGAAATGAAAAGAAAAAGGAAATGAAAGAATAAAAGAATATATATGTATGGGCTTTGACCTTGGGTTGACTTGATATCATTTTCCCCACTTGACTCTCTCTCCTCTCTCCCTCAAATTCATGGCCAAAATCAGCACCCTACTGCAGCAGCCCTCCCTCAAAAAAAATCCCACCCAATTTGCATCAAAAATCCACAAAAATGCTTCAAAATCAATACAATTTCAAAGCTAATTCCAAATCCAACTCCTACCCATTTTTCCTTAGCCTCTCAAGCATGGTTTTTGGTGAAAAGTTTTCAAATTGGAGGTCAAGATTTTCATGCTAGATCTCAAATCTTGTGAGGTAAAAATCTTGACCTTTTTGTTAAATTGTTGGTTATTGCTTTAATCTAACTTAATTAGGATATGAATTGTAGTTCTAATTGAAAGATTTAGGTTTTCAAGAGAAGGATTAAATTATAGTTAGGGTTTTTGTTGTGTGATTATGGTTGCAAAGTGGAATTCATCATTTTGTAATATGTGAAACATAATCAAATTGTTAGTTTGCAAATTGTTAAGTGGAATTGTAATATTTAAACTTTATTGCTAACTAGGTTTTTGTAAACCATGAATTGGTTTAAGAGAAAATGTAATTGGGTTTTTGATGACTTTATTATCATTATAAAATGTAGTTTAATACTTTAGATCATGAAAATCTAAGCTAGATTGTTGTATGTGCATTTTTGCTATAAAATTGTTAAAATTGGTTAAATTGTAAACTAGAATTTTGGGGCTAATGAAATTTAATGAGATTAAATTATGAAAATGGTTTTTATGACTTATTTAAGATATTTAATAAGTATTATGGCCATTAGAATTGTTAAAACATCAAGTTTTGTACTAAAACGGTAAATTTTTGCTTACTAGATTTTCGGAAAAATGGCTTTTGAGGTGAATTTGGGATTTTGGTGAATTTTAACCTATTTTATATTATAGTTAGTGTTCGTGGATGCGCAAATGAGTGTGTTTGGGTTTTCTCGATGGTTTGACGTTTGTACATCGACATCGATGGTTGGTTTGGCTATTCTTGCATGCGTAGGCGATAGGTTTTGACCTATGCGTGATACGCGTGTCGATTTGATTTTCGTATGCCGTTTCGATTTCGAATTTGGTTTTAATGCAATACGGTGCGTTATGATATGTAGGTACCCCATATGGAATTCGAGACGACAAGAAAGCGCGCGGCGACGTCGGCACCGGCGAGCGAGGACCAGGTGAGTAGATTTATATCTACGGGGAGAAGTCGGGTGGATGGCGTATAGCACCCCCGCAGTTCGCAGTGATGTATACGAATACGTATACACATAAATATATATATATATTATATTAATATGAGGCTTTGAGGATAAAGGTAGATGCTAGGTGTTCATTGATTAGTTTACTGTTAGTTGCGAAACCCTAGATTAGTTGTTACACCCACACACGCACACACACACATGCATACATCTATGTTATTACCTATGCGTATATGGGGATATGTGTTTATGTGTTCACATGGGTATGGGACTATGTGTTCACATACTGGATTTGAGGATAATGTTTGGGATTTAAGGTGAGTCGATGAAATTGATTTGAGGCCGTGAGATCGGTGATATGGCAGGGTTCGTATTTGAGATACGACATGACGTTGTAGCGGGTCCTTGACGTAGTTTTTACACACGTGCATGCATACTTAGGCGATATCAGTATTGTACTAGACGCAGATCAGTACCAGATCATGATATTGATTTAGAGGAAACCAGGTGAATAGTATGATGAATGTGATTTTGACCCGTACCCAGAATTGGGGGATGCCGTACGACGGATTTACGTACGAGCTATATCTTGATGATTGATCCGCACTCTTGACTTGGGATGTCTGATTATAGATATGGTATCGGATATGATATTATTGAGGCGGGATCACCGACTAATATATATACAGGTATGTATATGTATCGACTCAGATGTTAGGCGGTTTCCTTACCTGTAGTCTAGCTTGTAGCGTAGCCCTTTAGTTTAGTTAGTTGTTAGATTAGATTCGGTTCCTACCTATTTCAAAGCTTAAGAATCGTGCGTATTTTTAAAGACAGCCTAAAGGAACCTACGGATATTTCAAAAAACGTATCTTTTCGTAAAAACACCGTATCCCCTATTTTCAAAACCCCACGATTCGTGTTATTTCAAAAGGCACCATAGTAGGACTTATATTAGGTTAAAACAGATTAGTTATCGTTGCGTCTAGTATTCAGTTCCCGCTCATTATTGTTGTTTGCTCCGCATCACATGCTTATATTATGCTTCATATTCTACTGTTGATATCTTGTGGTTAGGACACCAGCACCATTACCGATGATGCGTATGTACCACGTACACTTACTTGCCGGCTCACACACATCTTCATCGATAATTGCCATGTCACGTACACCTTAGAAAATATTATTGCTTGACATAGCCTGTTAGCTAATAGTTTAGACATGATATTAGTGTACTAGCCTTATATGTTAGTATAGACATTGTAGTTATTACCTGCTACCTCATGCATACTGTTATTCATTGTTATGCTGCATTCATGGATTCTCATGCATATATTCACTTTTTACGTGCTATTGTGGTTTTGGATTTGGATTTCCATGAGATTTTCTGGATTTGGGGAAAACCGCAAAACATATACAAACTTCTTCTTTCTCTTTTTAAATAAAAAGCGCGGTTTTTCCCATGATGTATGAGTCGTCCACCATGAGTTTGCTGATAGATTTGGAGACCCGATTCGAGGAGTTGGATGAACCGTTTCGGGTACATGGTGGACCCGGTAAGGTACCTCGGGGCAAGAAGCTCGTGGTGATGACGATGAGCCTGGCAAGGGGAGACTACCTACCGGTGATTTTACCCGACGCGTCGGATATCCGGAGGATAGCGTCGTGGTCTTGAGATGGATGGTAGGGGCCGGTCTGGAATGACGGCGCCCTAGATATTGAGATTGAGACATTGAGATTTCGAGATATTGAGGTACTGAGATTTGATGATACAGGCCAGTCCGGATGGCCGGAGCCTGAGGTTTTGAGACATTGAGCTTTATGTTTTGTGTCGATGCTAGACACTGTTGATGCTGATTTCATTTATGATACCTCATTTTAAAAATACAAAGAAAATCTCACTAATTTATGAAAACAGTTTCTTCATTTACATGTATTCTGTTTTCATGCATTCATACCTCATTCATATGATATATTGCTACCTGAGGCACTGACACGGGCACATGAGATCACACTCGGGTTATATATTACCCTAGCCATTGTTATAGGCTGCATGTTATTCATATATTGAGGATATATTATGATCATTGACCTAGGTTGCGTTATTCATGCGATTTTCTGTTCGTAGATCTTTTTCTACTCACGAGTTGGCAACTCACCCCCGTTGTGCCCCAGTTTCTTGCAGGTGTTGCCGTACGGATTTCATTACGGCTTTGCGGGCACGGTTTCTTTTCGGGCGACTTGCTAGCAGGTGGGTTTATTGTATCTTACCCATCATTATACCTTGTTTATTATATTTCAGTTGTATCTAGAAGTTCCATCAACCAAACTTGTATTTTTTGAGATAGAGACCAGTAATGTTATTCTTTCGACCATAGAGTAGCATGTTATTTCTTGAGTTTCTTGCTGGTTGAGTTCCATTTCTGTTGTGATCCTCGCCTTTAGGCGTTGTATATTATGTTGCATACAGGTTGATTTGCTATGGTTCTTCCTATTCTCTACTACTCTTGGTTTGGATTTCTGGGTTTCGGCTTACTTAGCATACGTACGCCTTGAGACTTTCGTAGTCTAAGTGCCGGTCATGTTCCGTACTTTCGGGTCGTGACAGTATTGTTTGATTTGTCTCAGATTTCTTATAGAGAAATTTGGCAGTGTTTTAGTATTATTTTAATAATGTTTCCGACATTTATGATACGGTTTTTCATATTTCTATACATCGACTGAAATATTGACGTTCGTACGTTAATGTCTGGAGTATTTGGTCATATTTGGAGTAAGTGAGCTATAGGCTCTATCCTATGTGCGCTTAGCTCGTTGAATTGCTTTTTGATATGAATTTTACGCCAATATGTATAACTAAGGTTGTAGGTGCGATCGCGGAGATTTCCGAGATAGCAAGGACGGACAAAGCAATCGTTAATTTCGACTAGCTCGACAAGTTGGTGAGTAGATTTATATCTACGGGGAAGTCGGATGGATGGCGAATAGCAACCCCGCAACCATTTAATTAGGATCGTTATGCTATCTAGTTAGATTTTTATGATATGATGTTTATTTCGCATCTAGTAGGTTATACATATGGTTATATTGAATATATGGTTATGGTGACATATGTACATGACGATAGATCCGTACGATATAGATATGATATTGGATGGATCATTGTACGAGGAATAATACCGTACTCGTGATGATGAGGATAGTGTACCGAATACAGCCAAGTATCATTTGGATTCGTGGAGTCATGCGTTATCCCGACTTGAGACATTACTGTTGGGTTCCTTCGCATGACCACTAGGTTTTAGCAAGTATCGAGTATGCAATTTTAAAAAATCTAGAGTGCTAAGCAACACCATCCAAGAATCGAACTAGAGAATTAGGGTTTATAAAGCATGTAAACAAACTTTACACTAAGTGAATAAGGAATACAACCTTTGTAGACCGGTCCTTCACTTCTAAAGCTCCGTGTAGTAGTCCCTTGGCTCCAAGTAGTGGTCCCCCGAACTCTTCTTAGGCTCCACTTGGTGAAAGGAACGAGCTTGCTTAAGGATCTTCGAGGCCGAAGATGATCTACGTCAAAGAATCTCTAACTCAAGCTACCTCTTCTCTAATTGAGGAATTAGTGAAGTAAACAACCTATACTAAATGGCTAGTTTGGTATAGATTGATGAAGTAGGAATTTTGCTCAATTTAGAATTATTTTTCTCTTTTTTCTTTCTCACCTTATCAAAAGCTAGAGAGCAAAGAAGGAGAAGAAGAAAGTGATCAAGTGTGAACCCTTGGGTGAGAAAATATCTCAAGAGATATTAATAGAGACTTAACCATGGCTAAAAATAATGGTTAGGTTAATAAATATCTAGAGTAAAACAAAATTAGTGGACTAAGTCAAGGCTTCTACATGTTTCCACAATCATCTTAAGCCATGACATTTTCCACCTAATTTTGATTTATCCCTTAATTATTAGTCACCTAAATTATCTTTAGTTTGGTATGAGTCTCATACACCCATGTCCAATGTATCATCTAGCATGACACAAAAATAAATACATTAATATATATCTCATATATATTTATATGTATTTGTAGAAAACCAATTCTTAAGTGAGCTAATATTAGTTAATATATATTAATATATCAAATATATAATTATATATTAAATTATTAAATCAACACTTGATTTAATAATCCGGCTATATCACATACAACCGACTAATATTATTTATATGTATATTAAATATACATATAACAAATTATTGAATCAACACTTGATTCAATAATCTGGTTATATCATATATAACCTATATCGTGAGATTAGAATAATGTATCACATACATGTATTAATCTTGGTCCCGCACATATCACATATATGCCCTACTTTATTTCGCTTGAGCTAGAAAACCTCTGTGTAGGACTCTAAAGACCAAATAATACACCAGAGGTTTGTAATGATCTTATCAGTCATCCATAAGCCGTCAGCGGTACTAGCTAGACGTAACGGCTACCCAGCTATTGACCGATCAGAAGATCAACAAGCCAGATTGTCCAAACTCCCATGAATCCAGTAAGTAACACTACCGTACAGTCCGGTCGCTTCGTCTGATATGTCGCATATCGAGTCTATGGGTAGTAAACGTCAGACTCCAATAACTTGATAAGCCATGCCGATGTGAGGCTCAAAATGGGTCGAGAAACTACTGATAACACTTACCAGTAAATCTCATCATCAGCCCTGGCCAGGGACTTCCTGTTATAGCCAATCGAGCATAGCGCAACATCAACCCCCAATACCGGGAGAGAAGAAACCCCTCCTATCGCTCATTGCCTCCATGTGACTTGGGACTGTACCTAAAATCCACCTGTTTGCACGCTCTCTTAAGCATGGTAGGGAGGAAATCAAAGCACAGTGGAAATCACACAAGACTCTATGACGATCTTAGGTCTACAGACTAACCTGTACCAGTGTCACCAGAGAACTGCTATCTGACGATAGGTATAATGTCATCTAGGAGTTCTTGGCGAATCCTGTTCGGTGTACCCATTCTCCAATGAGCACCTGTGTACAATCTTTGATGTCAAACACCAATGGATGTGTGGTCATTCATCGCCCCATATAGGGTCAAGAAACGTACACACTAGTCTACTCTGGAATATCGATGCCCTGTCTCGATACTCCCTCGACTAGGAACAATTAAAGGATGAACTTATGGACTACCCTGGCCCCACTAGTATGATCTGCATCATAGTCCTGGTAGTCAAGTACACATCCTAAGGGCTTTATCAACATGTAACGGAGAGACTGTATAATGATACAAGTGTACATGTTAAGATAAAGATCAACCAGATAGCATACTATCGTGTCGAGCAAGAAAGTCCTCTCTATATATGTCCAAGCATCCACTATAATATACAATCGTATACAATAATGGCCTCTAGGGCATACATATAACTAACAATCTCCTACTTGCACTAAGGCCAAATATTGTAGTATCTCATACCAAACATCCCGAAAAGTCTCTCAAATTGCCTTCGTGAGTGGTCTGCCGTGTTATTCTTCGTGTCAACTCTCCTGACCTCGATCTCCCGGAGATCAACTATCTCCCTGATCAGGTGATACCGCCTATGACTATGTCTGGATCACTAATGGGACCTAAGTTCCTAGGCCAAACCCATAGCTCCATTGTTATCACAATACACAAGTATTGGATGCTTAATGGTAGAAACCTCACCAAGTTCATCTCATGAACTTGTTCATCCAGACAACCTCTTTTGCAGCATCGTTAGTAGCGATGTATTTAGCCTTCATCATCGAGTCTGCTATGGTATCTAGCTTGGAACTCTTCCAACATACCGTCCCCCCACAAAGGGTAAAGACAAAACCCGAGACCGACTCTCAGTCGTCCTTATCACTCTGGAAGCTCGAATCGGTAAGGGACTCGACAAGGAGTTCACCGTACCATACACCAAGAACAATTCTTTAGTCCTTCTCAAGTACTTAAGAATGTTCTTCACAGCTGTCCAGTGATTCTCCACAGGATGTAAGAGGCATCACCCAAATCCTGTTGGAGATAGTGCCCTCAGAGTCAATTATTGGATCACAGGCACGTGATTGCAATGATTGAGGGGAGGACCTGTCCCAGTAGGACAATCTTACTCAAGATGATAGTATGCTATCTGGTTTACCTTTATCATCGTGTACTGCTTTAGGTGACCTTACAGGTCACTATTGCACGTTGATAGAGCCCCTAAGATTCTTGCTTGACTACCGACAGTATGAGGGCGATCATATACGTGGGAGCTGGTAGTCTATAAGCACATCCTTAAATGGTCCCTAGTCGTGGGAGTTTCGAGACAGGGCATCGATACTCCAGAGTAGACTAGTGTATACAGTCGAGACCCCGACGAGGGGCGGTGGCCAGTCTCACAAGACACTGGTGTCAGTTGGTTCACCTAAGATGTATACAGGTGCTCATTGGGTTATTAGTATACCGGACAGGACTCGCCGGGAACCTGCTAGTTGGGTTTATACCAGACGTCAGATAGCAGTTCCCTGGTGACATGTGTACAGGTTAGTTCATCGACCTGGGATCGTCATTTGTCTCGTGTGAGTTCCCACTGTGCTTTGATTACTACCCTACCACGGCTCAAAGGAGTCGTGCAAACAGGTTTTAGTTGGGTACATTCCCGAGCCATATGGAGGCAGTGAGCGGATCTGCAGGGGTTCGTCTCTCCCGGTATTGGGGGTGAGGTCGCGCTGTGTCGAGGAGAGCCAGAACATGAAAAGTCCTTGGCCAAGGCAGGAGATTTGCTGGTAGGTATTCCAGTAGTATCTCAGGGTGTTCTGTGCTACACTCCGACACGACTTGTACCGCTTTTGGGGGTCTGACTTTTACCAACCCCCTAGGCCCGCCATGCGATGCTCATAGACGAACAGACCGGACTGTACGGATATTGTCACTGACAGGCTCAGTAGGGTGTCAGGATGAGTTCGCTCATCGACGTCCCTTTCAGTCAATACCTGGTAGCCCGTTGCGTATTGGCTTATACCTCTGACTTTCTAGTGGTTAAATCCACAACCAAGGTATTGACGAGTCTTTAGAGTCCACCACACTCAGTTACTCAGGTTTTGGGCGAAACACTGTAGAGGCCGTATGGAGATATGGCAGGGTTCAATCAGATACATGCGGTATTGCACGGATCGTGATCGGACGGTTTTTACTAGCCGGCTTTGGCTTAAGCCGGATCCTAGTATTAGATAGTGTAGTTTTGTCTCTTTGCATTTGTGTTCAGTGGGAATACAAATGCGGGCATGTATTTGCAGTTGCGGGGTTTTCCTGTAATTTATTACGCGATCGGTTTTCTGAAGTTGCCAGTTTGCATTCCGTTCCGGCCGGTTTTCTTTTATTCCTTCACGGCCGGACTTTCTGTTGGAGGGGGTTAATTGCAGGTTTGCAATTAACTTATTTGTTGAGGGGTTTCATGCATATATGTGGCTTCATAATCATGAGATTCTATTATGGTCATTTCCATTGCTTTTCATTTGATGGTGCTTTGATTTGATGTGTTTGGAAAATGGTTGTGAAAGATATTACTTTTTATATACACACCATTTTTCTTCACATGTTTTTTTTGCTCTTGCCTTTTTCTCTCTCCAATCCCCACCATGAAAAGAGGCCGGCCACTTTTGAGGGGTGGGTATGAGAGATTTCATTTGGTGTGAGGGGATATGGTTCATCTCATTTGGCTTGCAAGAAACATCACCATTTTTCCTAAGTCATTTTTCTCCACCTCCATCCATACAAAGGCAACTAAACCCCAAAGAGATAAGCTACTACACTTCATTCTATAGCAAGTCTTGGAAGCGTCGGCTAGCCAACTTCGCGCCCGAGTTGCCTCGGTCAAGAGGCGGGAGCCCGTAAAAGATTCCGGCTACGTGGTGCCCTTTCCGACGAGGAGGTGATGGACGGACTTTCCGCAGGAGATCGGAGTGGAGACGAAGACCGAAGGACACGGATCGCTTGGTATAGCATCTCTACTCTTTTCTATTTTTGCTAGTTGCTAGGTTAATAGCCCGATCCGGGTGAAAAGTGCACGGTGGTGCCGGATTTGCTAGATTGCAAGTTTTTGTTTCTGCGTTTCCGGCTTCGGATCGACGACCGGGGCGCCCCCGCGGGCTTACATTGGTATCAGAGCCACGCCATTAACCATGCCTAGCTTGCTCTAGTATGTTTAGTACTCGATCGAACAAAATCCCCAAAAAACGTATTTTAGTGCACATGTGTTTTCTGTCAAATTTTTTTTGTCTCGAAAATTTTTTCAGGTTGTTTCAGAAACATGTGTAGACAATTATAAGAATTCTGGGAAAATTTGGAGCAGTGATTCGTTAGTACGACCGCGGAAACGCGGCCAAACCCCTGGTTTAGCCGCGGTTCCGTGGTGGTAAGGTGTGATCATTGGACCAAAATTTTCCAGTAGCCTTTAGACCTGGAAATAGGGGTTTTGGGATATTCTTTTTGGGCCCAGATTTTCTGTAAGTGCTACAGTACTGCTTGGGGCCCACTTTGATAAATTTATTCGATCGGATATTCTAAACATGCCAGTTCATAGTATTTACATTATATCTGCGACCATGAATGTCACTCGATCGGTAAATCCTGTCTAACTGCTATAGCCCGGTTAGACGGATTTGCGAACGCGACATTCACGTTGATGTTCTGTGTTATGCTGTGTTGTTGCGGATCGGTCGTGGGGGATAGCCTGGATGCAATGTTAGTACAGTATTGTTTTATATGTACATTTGATATTGCGGGGCGAGGGTCCGACATGTGGACTGCCGTCACTGCCTGTTTGTATTATTCTTTTGGGGTACGACCAGGTTGCGGTCGATGTACCCGGTGTATGTATATTTTACTTTCTGTACTAGGATTACCCTGCGGAGGGGTGCACGGATAGCCGGGTTCTAGAGGGCAACGGGCCCGCATCTCATGGCATTGAGACGGAGGGGGCTTTACTGTAGAATTGGCGGGCTATTCGCCGCACTCGTAGGGGGTACAGGTTGACCCAGGAGGGGTGCCCAAGTTACCAGATTCCGTGAAGTGCTGGGTGGTCCATTCACGTTGCTGAAGGGGGCTGCCTCGCTTCAGGTTTTGGCGGGTAACTTGCCGCGCCCGTAGGGGTCTAGGATTTCTTTGCACAGGCTATCCACACGACCAGGGGAATGTCGGGTTTCAGCAGCGGCTCTGTGAAACCCGGGGATCCCAGACATCTGTATTGATCTGTGTTGCTGTACATTTCTGTGTTGCTGCATTTTTATCACGCCTTGAGCGAAAATTATATATTGTATATATACTAGTAGATGTTGTATATGTTTTGCATCCGCGCTAGTCCAGTCCCCGCTCTGTCGTTAGTTAGCTAACCTAACGGGTGATGACGGGACCCAGTGGCGAATGCGGATGGCATATACGTACGTCAGTATATTTTCGTTCTTTGTGGTGTGATCAATTGATGGGACTGCGTTGATTCGGATCAATGCAAGATAGAAAAACCTATTCTGATGTTGTTGGAACACTTTTTCAAAAAGCTGTTATTGCAAGGGCGTTCTCTTTTGTTTTGCACAGTGGTATTCAGTTGGAATATCCTGCTCCTCAGTCGACGAGGCAAGGGCCGAGATCCCTTCTCCGGGAGTGACCCCTTGGACAAAACTGTGCGTCAGGGCAATAACTTCACTATAGCCGATTACTTTTGCTTTGCATCGTGGTATTCAGTTGGAATATCCTGCACCTCATTTTACGGGGAAAGAGCCGAAATCCCTTCACCGGGAGTGACCTCTTTAGCCAAGGTTTTGGTCACTATATTTTTAAAAGCTATCAGTTCCTTCAACGATATCAAGTTCATTACGTTAAAGGTTTTCGCCAGAAACCATTCGTAGCCCTCCATCATTTCGGTTAAATATTCGGTAGTATTCAAGCTATGTATTTTGACCTCACGCCAAGGCATAGTGATTGGTAGCTGCCGGATATTTATCTGTTGCATAGATAGATGCGTTGGTTTGGGACAGTCGTACTACTATTTTGGCCTACGTCAAGGGTATGTACGGGTGGGTTCAAATTAACCTGGATAATGATGGGTAGAACTTGACATGTGACTTATGATATTTGACCTCACGCCAAGGTCATAAGAGCATGGGGTAAAAATCCACATCGGAGTTTTAAAAGAACTGAAACTTGCCAGATATGCGCATACCTTGTGGAGTATGATAGCGTGAGCGGATTCCGTCACGTTATCATGCGATGATGTTTGGATCCCGATTCCCACTGATGAGTTGGTTTACTCCTCGGGTGATCCCGGCTAATTCTTCTTTTTGGTTTGGGGAAGAATTTGACGTTACAGTGGGAGGTTTCCTGATTAGATAAAGTGATAACCATTCTGATCTAGGTTAGAGTGCACGCTGAGTGTTTCTTTTCTCTCTCTCTTTGGCAGCGACCATTGACCCGACCCTAGACTATGACTCAGTGACCAAGTTGACCGAACCTTCTTTATACTGGCTTTTGGATTGTCAGAGTTGCAAACCTCGTTGCCACTCCTACTTTTACCCTTTTCTCCAGGACACCCCGTATTACTACGAACGTCCACTTCCATTGGACAAAACCATCATATGGTTATATACGAACTCGAAGGACTTCGAGGATGGTTTCTGGTTCTGGAGAAAACGGATAGAACTATTCAGTTGTCTTTTCTTTTCACCTTCTCTCTGGTTGCGAGTACTCCTTGGTTTAGGAGTAGTACACCTATTACGCTTATTGGATAGTCTTCTTCCAAACCATAGGCTGGTGCCGACCGGTAGGGAATGAAGAAAACCAGTTAGCCTAAACGGTGTACAGAAGGTATTAAGTTAAGACAAAGCAAGGGATTAGTAAGAGGGCAAAGTAAAGTGCGACTGCTATTCACGAACAAACCAAGTATTTCTTCGCCAATCCTAAATCACCTTTGTATTTCTCCAGGACACTCCGTATCACTACGAAGATCCCAGTTTATTGGATAATCCATCGTATGGTTATATACAAACTCGAAAGGAACTTGTTCCACTTCGGTGATGGATCCTGGTTCAGGAGAAATAGGAATAAAGTACATTAAGGTGTCTTTTATCTTCACCTTCTCTCGCGTTGCGAGTGTTCCTAGGATTAGGACAGTACACCCATTATGCTTATTGGATAGTCTTCTTCCAAACCATAGGCTGGTGCCGAACGGGAGGGAAGGAAGAAAACCATTTGGCCTAAAGGGGTGTACAGAAGGTAATGACTAAAGACATAAAAAGGGATTTGGAGAAGTGGCAAAGAATTATACGGTTACAGTTGTGAATCTGGATAATGGAAGAGGCATTACTAAGAATACCAGGATACCCTATCGAAACATTTCAATGTTTCAGTTTCACTATGTACTGTTAAAAGAAAACTGATTTCCCAATTAGACACTTACTCCAGGGTATGTATTTACCAGGTTGGATTCTCACATCTGTATGGTTTTACAGATGATGAGTGGGAGTAAGTTATTGGGAATTAGGTGACCATCCTCATTATATCGGGATTCGTTGGAATTGGTGATATTTGAGGAAGCCACCTGGGTTGTTTGCCGGTCGGCAAATATTTGGTTTTGAATATCCGTTGTTGTGCACCAATTTCAAATTGATATATCTGTACGTCTATTTTTATAGAGTGAGACATACCTTTTTGAAATTATGTCTATGACATTTACCTATACCAGTGGATGGTTAGGTAAGGAGCATTGAACAACGGTGTAATTCTTCATAACCATAGTACAGTTTTCAACCTACGACACACAGTGAATGAGTCACTAGACTCAGGGGACTTATACAGAGTATTGTATATTGTCCAGTGTCCATTAGGACAGAGGGGTTGGTCCTCGTACTATATTCTGTTAACTTATGACTTCTCTGGTTCTTAGACAGGTGTTTCATAGAAGCACAGGGTCTAAGTTTGAGAAGTTATAGGTATAAGAATAAAGTAGAGAACCAGGTATTGCAAGTATCGGGAATCTTCAAGGTGATCGAAGATGTAGATACTTGTGAGTGGTATTCAGTTGATAGTAATGATTAAGAGAACTTGCTTCTCTTTCAGGTTACTCATAATTGGAAATATTCCTAAGTTGAGTAACGTTGATTGGCCTCCTTCCATTCAGTTGACTTGCACTGGAGACAGCTGCATGATTTGAATCTGGTTCAATTAAATCGGTGCCTCTGTTTCTATATTGGATATAGAACAGTTCATATCTTGACATTGTTAAGATACGGGGAGTTGTCCAGCTTATGCTTAAAACCAGACTCTGGATAACTCAAGGCATGTTTCTGTAATGGCTGTTTGTGGGTTGACCCGGGCTATGCAGAGGGTTGATATTCTACCATCTGGAAGATCAATAGTGATATTGTTCTTGACTCGCCACAGTTTTAATAAAATGGATTTTTTAAGAAAACAGTTGTGAGAGTATGGTAGAACTGGAAGTGATTCCAGAACCGCAAACGATTACTGAAGATTTGATAAGAACCTAAAGATTCAATCTGGTTTGACATTCCATTGGCCACTCCGCAGATAAGGTGGGTAACCTCAGGCACCCGAGAGGTACTTCGGTATACTGAAGGACGGTGGCAGAGAGGTTCTTGTTTATTCAGACTTGCCATTGCTGTTGTTCCAGACTATGAGACCCGGCAGGAGGATGAGTATAGCGTCGTTCTAAACTGGTTTTAGAAGCGTACGTGTATATGACTCTGCCAGAGGGTTGTCGTAGTCAGTGGGAGCAGCGGAAGCATTGGTGGACATCAGGCTTATGTGTATTTATAGACTAAAGTAGATATAGCGGAGATAGATCATCTATTTCTGATATGATAGTAATAGGTTTGACTTCATCAGAATAGGGGATGGATCTGTTGAGAAGATAGTAGGGTGTGATGTCCTGGTATTTGATGACATACACAGAGTAGGAAGTGATATTCCTATACTACGATCGGTTATACTTTGGTCGTCACACAGTAGTTTCTCCTCATAGGACTTGGATCTTACATCAGACATTCTGGTAACTAGATCTATGGTTTTAGATCTAGATTTGGGTGGTTTCCTAATCTGGGTACCTTGACAGCATTCTATGAGTATTTAGAATGGACGACTCCTGGCATGGTGGTGTACCTGCAGGTAATGGAGTCACCCTCTCTAAAGGTGTCTTACAGACTAAAGGGGAGAGGGATACGCATGATTGGCAGATCACTTGCTTAAGCAATTGAGTCAATCATGAGATGTCAAGTACCACACCAGATGTTGTTCTTGCAGTAGATGCAATAAGTTGATATTGATCCAATCCTGGGGAAACAGTCAGAAGCAGTTTTAAAACATAAGTGAATATTCTAGGGATATGATAACAGCATTCTCCTTCGGGAGACAGTTATCATTCCAGGCTTCCAAGGTGACCTGGATGGCAGAGTGGCTGTCAGAGTTATAGTTTTCCTTCTGACGAGGGGCAGTATTTTGGACAGATGGTCCAGGTAGATACTGAGGGAAGGCATGGCGCAGGATACTTATTAAGTTCAGTTGACAATACAGTCTAAGAAGTTTGGATTTGGAGTTCATTTATGAGCTAGGTCCCATCATATATCAAGACACATTATAAGACTGGTATTGCTCATTTCGGGAGATGGCTTTCTCCGCGAACTTGAGATAGAGAGTGACATAGAAAGAAACACCAGAGCGGATCCACTCACTGAGGCTATTACTCGAACGCAATAGTTTCGCAAACGAGCTTTGTGAGACTGACTAGTAGAGGAGTTGGGTGTTCGGTATCACACGGGCTGTGAGTATGCGACATCGCAATAATTAGCCTTGAGTGCAAGCGGGAGATTGTTGGAGATAGTGCCCTTAGAGTCAATTATTGGATCACAGGAACGTGATTGCAATGATTGAGGGGAGGACCTGTCCCAGTAGGACAGTCTTACTCAAGATGATAGTATGCTATCTGGTTTACCTTTATCATCGTGTACTGCTTTAGGTGACCTTACAGGTCACTATTGCACGTTGATAGAGCCCCTAGGATTCTTGCTTGACTACCGGCAGTATGAGGGCAATCATATACGTGGGAGCTGGTAGTCTATAAGCACATCCTTAAATGGTCCCTAGTCGTGGGAGTTTCGAGACAGGGCATCGATACTCCAGAGTAGACTAGTGTATACAGTCGAGACCCCGACGAGGGGCGGTGGCCGGTCTCACAAGCCACTGGTGTCAGTTGGTTCACCTAAGATGTATACAGATGCTCATTGGGTTATGAGTACACCGGACAGGACTCGCCGGGAACCTGCTAGTTGGGTTTATACCAGACGTCAGATAGCAGTTCCCTGGTGACGTGTGTACAGGTTAGTTCATCGACCTGGGATCGTCATTTGTCTCGTGTGAGTTCCTACTGTGCTTTGATTACTACCCTACCACGGCTCAAAGGAGTCGTGCAAACAGGTTTTAGTTGGGTACAGTCCCGAGCCACATGGAGGCAGTGAGTGGATCTGCAGGGGTTCGTCTCTCCCGGTATTGGGGGTGAGGTCGCGCTGTGTCGAGGAGAGCCAGAACATGAAAAGTCCTTGGCCAAGGCAGGAGATTTGCTGGTAGGTATTCCAGTAGTATCTCAGGGTGTTCTGGGCTACACCCCGACACGACTTGTACCGCTTTTGGGGGTCTGACTTTTACCAACCCCCTAGGCCCGCCATGCGATGCTCATAGACGAACGGACCGGACTGTACGGATATTGTCACTGACAGGCTCAGTAGGGTGTCAGGATGAGTTCGCTCATCGACGTCCCTTTCAGTCAATACCTGGAAGCCCGTTACGTATTGGCTTATACCTCTGAATTGCTAGTGGTTAAATCCACAACCAAGGAATTAACGAGTCTTTAGAGTCCACCACACTCAGTTACTCAGGTTTCGGGCGAAACGCTGTAGAGGCCGTATAGAGATATGACAGGGTTCAATCAGATACGTGCGGTATTGCACGGATCGTGATCGGACGGTTTTTACTAGCCGGCTTTGGGTTAAGCCGGATCCTAGTATTAGATAGTGTAGTTTTGTCTCTTTGCATTTGTGTTCAGTTGGAATACAAATGCGGGCATGTATTTGCAGTTGCGCGGTTTTCCTGCAATTTATTACGGAATCGGTTTTCTGAAGTTTCCAGTTTGCATTCTGTTCCGGCCTGTTTTCTTTTATTCCTTCACGGCCGGACTTTCTGTTGGAGGGGGTTAATTGCAGATTTGCAATTAACTTATTTGTTGAGGGGTTTCATGCATATATGTGGCTTCATAATCATGAGATTCTATTATGGTCATTTCCATTGCTTTTCATTTGATGTTGCTTTGATTTGATGTGTTTGGAAAATGGTTGTGAAATATATTACTTTTTATATACACACCATTTTTCTTCACATGTTTTTTTTGCTCTTGCCTTTTTCTCTCTCCAATCCCCACCATGAAAAGAGGCCGGCCACTTTTGAGGGGTGGGTATGAGAGATTTCATTTGGTGTGAGGGGATATGGTTCATCTCATTTGGCTTGCAAGAAACATCACCATTTTTCCTAAGTCATTTTTCTCCGCCTCCATCCATACAAAGGCAACTAAACCCCAAAGAGATAAGCTACTACACTTCATTCTATAGCAAGTCTTAGAATCGTCGGCTAGCCAACTTCGCGCCCGAGTTGCCTCGGTCAAGAGGCGGGAGCCCGTAAAAGATTCTGGCTACGTGGTGCCCTTTCCGACGAGGAGGTGATGGACGGACTTTCCGCAGGAGATCGGAGTGGAGACGAAGACCGAAGGACACGGATCGCTTGGTATAGCATCTCTACTCTTTTCTATTTTTTCTAGTTGCTAGGTTAATGGCCCGATCCGGGTGAAAAGTGCGCGGTGGTGCCGGATTTGCTAGATTGCAAGTTTTTGTTTCCGCGTTTCCGGCGTCGGATCGACGACCGGGGCGCCCCCGCGGGCTTACAAATCCTTCATGGAGAATCTTTGTGATAAGAAGAGCTCGACCGAATGTACCATAGGAACATCATTTCCTATCAAGAGTATGTCATCCACGTACAATACGAGGAAAACAACCTTACTCTCTACAACCTTCTTATATATATAAGGTTCATCTATGTTTTTGATGACGTCAAACTCTTTGACTGCAACATCAAAACAGATGTTCCAGCTCCGCGATGCCTGCTTTCATCCGTACATTGATTTAAGTAGCTTGCACACTTTTCCACTGCTCCCACAATCTACGAAGCCCTCTGGCTGTGTCATTTACACGCTCTCTTCTAAATCACCATTTAGAAAAACGGTCTTGACTTTCATCTGCCAGATTTCGTAGTCATGGTATGCAGCGATGGCAAGTAGGATCCGGATGGACTTAAGCATATCCACTAGAGAAAAGGTTTCATCATAATCCACACCTGGTCGTTGACGAAAACCATTTTCTATAAGTCTAGCTTTGAAAGTCTCAACTTTTCCATCTACACTAAGTTTCTTTCTTAAAGATCCACTTGCTCCCGATGGGTTTTACCCCTTCAGGAGCAACTTCCAAAGTCCATACTTTGTTAGTGTACATGGATTCCATCTCAAATCGCATTGCATCCTGCCATTTCACAGAGTCCCCACTTGTGATGGCCTGCTCGAAACTAGTTGGGTCATCATCTTCTATGATGCAATCCTCTCTCCCACCGTCTACAAGAAAACCGTATTATCTCTCAGGCGGATGAGGAACCCTACTACATTTACGGAGTGGCTGAGGTTCGTCGGGGACTATTGAATCCTCCGGCTCCACCAAATCATCAGCTGCAGTTTGTGTAGCTGGAACTTCTTATAGTTCTACCTCATGACCACTAATTTCATTCATAAGAAATTTCTTTTCTAAAAAGGTAGCATTCCGAGAAACAAAACACCTTTTGTTCCTCAGTGTGGTAGAAGATATACCCTTACGAATGCTTCGAATATCCTACAAACTTGCACAGAACTGACCTTGCCTCGAGCTTGTCCGGATTTTTCTTTTTAATATAGGCTGGACAACCCCATATCTTAACCCGTTTAAGAGATGTTCTCTTCCCATTCCATATCTCATATGAAGTGGTAGGCACTGATTTGGTTGTAACTCTATTCAATAGGTACGCGGCTGTCTCAAGCGCATAACCCCAAAAGGAAACATGTAACTCAGCAATACTCATCATACAGTGCACCATATCTAATAGGATGCGATTCCACCGCTTCGATACACCGTTGTGCTGTGGTGTATACGGAGGAGTAAGATGAGAGAGAATCCCATTCTCTTTTAAATAATCCAGGAACTCCGTACTTAAGTATTCTCCTCCCCGATCAGATCAAAGGATTTTAATACTTTTACCCGTTTGGTTCTCTACTTCGCACTTATATTCCTTGAATTTCTCAAAAGATCCAGACTTATGTTTCAACAGGAACACATGTCAGTATCTTGAGAGTGTTGGAGATAGTGCCCTCAGAGTCAATTATTGGATCTCAGGCACGTGATTGCAATGATTGAGGGGAGGACCTGTCCCAGTAGGACAGTCTTACTCAAGATGATAGTATGCTATCTGGTTTATCTTTATCATCGTGTACTTCTTCAGGTGACTTTACGAGTCGCTATTACACGTTGATAGAGCCCATAGGATTCTTGCTTGACTACCAGCAGTATGAGGGCGATCATATACGTGAGAGCTGGAGTCTATAAGCACATCCTTAAAAGGTCCCTATTCGTGGGAGTTTCGAGACAGGGCATTGATTCTCCAGAGTAGACTAGTGTATACAGTCGAGACCCCGATGAGGGGCGGTGGCCGGTCTCACAAGCCACTGGTGTCAGTTGGTTCACCTAAGATGTATACAGGTGCTCATTTGGTTATGAGTACACCGGACAGGACTCGCCGGGAACCTGCTAGTTGGGCATATACCAGACGTCAGATAGCAGTTCCCAGGTGACATGTGTACAGGTTAGTTCATCGACCTGAGATCGTCATTTGTCTCGTGTGAGTTCCCACTGTGCTTTGATTACTACCCTACCACGGCTCAAAGGAGTCGTGCAAACAGGTTTTAGTTGGGTACAGTCCCGAGCCACATGGAGGCAGTGAGCGGATCTGCAGGGGTTCTTCTCTCCCGGTATTGGGGGTGAGGTCGCGCTGTGTCGAGGAGAGCCAGAACATGAAAAGTCCTTGGCCAAGGCAGGAGATTTGCTGGTAGGTATTCCAATAGTCTCTCAGGGTGTTCTGGGCTGCACTCTGACACGACTTGTACCGCTATTAGAGGTCTGATTTTTACCAACCCCCTAGGCCCGCCATGCGATGCTCATAGATGAACGGACCGGACTGTACGGATATTGTCACTGACAGGCTCAGTAGGGTGTCAGGATGAGTTCGCTCATCGACGTCCCTTTTAGTCAGTATCTGGTAGCCCGTTACGTATTGGCTTATACCTCTGACGTGCTAGTGGTTAAATCCACAGCCATAGTATTGACGAGTCTTTAGAGTCCACCACACTCAGTTACTCAGGTTTCGGGCGAAACGCTGTAGATGCTGTATGGAGATATAGCAGGGTTTGATCAGATACGTGCGGTATTGCACGGATCGTGATCGGACAGTTTTTACTAGCCGGCTTTGGTTTAAGCCGGATTCTAGTATTTGATAGTGTAGTTTTGTCTCTTTGCATTTGTGTTCAGTGGGAATACAAATGCGGGCATGTATTTGCAGTAGCGGGGTTTTCCTGTAATTTATTACGGGATCAGTTTTCTGAGGTTGCCAGTTTGCATTCCGTTCCGGCCGGTTTTCCTTCATTCCTTCTCGGCCGGGCTTTCTGATGGAGGGTGTTAATTGCAAGTTTGCAATTAACATTTTGTGAGGGGTTTCTTTGCATGAGTGTGGCTTCATAATCATGATATTCTATTCTAGTCTTATTCATTGCATTTAATGTGATGGTTTAGTGAGTGGATTGAAATGGAATATGGTTGTGACAATTTTGATATTAGATTATTGATTTTATTCTCTTGTATTGATTTTTCCTTTTTCCTCCACCATGATTTGGGCCGGCCACTATTCCAGGGAGAGGAGTGATTGTTTTTTTTGGTGTGTGGTGATTAATTTTCATATCATGCATTAAAAATTAAAGGGGGTCCTAGCTAATTTAGAGGAGCTCATTCTTTTCACAGCAAGAATGAGCATGCTCCATTTTTCTTTTCTAGCAAGCATCCATGAAATTCTTGTGTACAAATTCCTCCATAAATGGCAACCTCTTAAACCCCAAAGAGACATGGCTACTACACTATTCTACAGCATCCCTTGGACGCGTCGTCTGGCCAACTTCACGCCCGAGTTGCCTCGGTCAAGAGGTGGGAGCCCGTATGCGATTCCGGCTACGTGGTGCTTTTCCGACGAGACGATGATGGACGGACTTTCCGCAGGAGATCGGAGTGGAGACGAAGACCGAAGGACACGGGTCGCTTGGTATAGTATCTCTACTCTTTTCTATTTTGCTAGTTGTTAGGTTAATGGCCCGATCCGGGTGAAAAGTGCGCGGTGGTGCCGGTTGCAAGTTTTGCAAAGTTTTTGTTTCCGCGTTTCCGACGTTGGATCGACGGCCGGGGCGCCCCCGCGGGCTTACATTGGTATCAGAGCCAGGCCATTAACCTCGCCTAGCTTGCTCTAGTATGTTTAGAACTCGATCGAACAAAAAATCCCCAAAAACCGTATTTTCCAAGGCATCGAATTTCTGTCGAAATTTTTTCTGCTCCAAAATTTTTTCAGGTTGTTGCAGAAACATGTGTAGACAATTCTAAGAATTCTGGTGAAATTTGGTACAGTGATCTCTTAGTACGACCTCGGAAACGCGGCCAAACCCCTGCTTTGGCCGCGGTTCCGCGGTGGGAATGAGTCTTCACTGCACGAGATTTTCCCAGTAGGCTTATGGTTAGGAAATATGGGTTTTGGGATATTTTCTTTGGGCCCAGATTTTCTGTAAGTGCTACAGTACTGCTTGGGGCCCACTTGATAAAGTTTGTTCGATCGGATATTTTAAACATGCCAGTTCACAGTATTTACATTATATCTGCGACCGTGAATGTCACTCGATCAGTAAATCCAGTATATCTGCTATAGCCCTTTTAGACGGATTTGCGAACGTGGCATTCACGTTGATGTTCTGTGTTTTGCTGTGTTGTTGCGGATCGGTCGTGGGGGATAGCCTGGTTGCAGTGGTAGTACAGTATTGTTGTATTATGTACATTTGATATTGCGGGGTGAGCGTCCGATATGTGGACTGCCGTCACTGCCTGTTTGTATTATTATTTTGGGGCACGACCAGGTTGCGGTCGATGTACCCGTTGTATGTATATTTTACTTTCTGTACTAGGATTACCCCAGGAGGGGTGCACGGATAGCCGGGTTCTAGAGGGCAACAAGCCCGCATCTCATGGCGTTGAGACGGAGGGGGCTTTACTCTAGAATTGGCGGGCTATTCGCCGCACTCGTAGGGGGTACAGGATGACCCAGGAGGGGTGCCCAAGTTACCGGATTCCGTGAAGTGCTGGGTGGTCCATTCACGTTGCTGAAGGGGGCTGCCTCGCTTCAGGTTTTTGCGGGTAACTTGCCGCGCCCGTAGGGGTCTAGGATTTCATTGCGCAGGCTATCCACACGACCAGGGGAATGTCAGGTTTCAGCAGCGGCTCTGTGAAACCCGGGGATCCCAGATATCTGTATTGATCTGTGTTGCTATACATTTCTGTGTTGCTGAATTTTTTTCACGCCTTGAGCGAAAATTATATATTGTATATATATACTAGTAGATGTTGTATATGTTTTTCATCTGCGCTAGTCCAGTCCCCGCTCTGTCGTTAGTTAGCTAACCTAACGGTTGATGACGGGACCCAGTGGCGAATGCGGATGGAATATACGTACGTCAGTATATTTTCGTTCTTTGTGGTGTGATCAATTGATGGGACTGCGTTGATTCGGATCAATGAAAGATAAACAAACCTATTCTGATGTTGTTGGAACACTTTTTCAAAAAGCTGTTATTGCAAGGACGTTCACTTTTGTTTTGCATCGTGGTATTCAGTTGGAATATCCTACTCCTCAGTCGACGAGGCAAGGGCCGAGATCCCTTCACCGGGAGTGACCCCTTGGACAGAAGTTTGCGTCAGGGCAATAACTTCACTATAGCCGATTACTTTTGCTTTGCATCGTGGTATTCAGTTGGAATATCCTGCACCTCATTCTACGGGGAAAGAGCCGAGATCCCTTCACCGGGAGTGACCTCTTTAGCAAAGGTTTTCGTCACTATATTTTTATAAATCTATAAGTTCCTTCAACGATATCAAGTTCTTTACGTTAAAGGTTTTCGCCAGAAACCATTCGTAGCCCTCCGTCATTTCATATGGATAGTCAATAGTATTCAAGCTGTATTTGTTGGCCATAGTCAAGGCACAGTGTTTGGTAGCTATTGCGTGTTCATATGCTGCATAGATAGATGCGTTGGTTTGGGACAGTCGTATAGCCTTGTTGGCCCTAGTCAAGGGCTTGTACGGGTGGGTTCAAATCAACCTGGATAATGACGGGTAGAACTTGACATGTGACTTATGATTTGTTGGCCTTATTCAAGGTCATAAGAGCATGGGGTAGAAATTCACATCGGGAGTTTCAAAAGAACTGAAACTTGCCAGATATGCGCATACCTTCTAGAGTATGATGGCGTGAGCGGATTCCCTCACGTTATCATGCGATGATAGTTCGATCCCGATTCCCACCGATGAGTTGGTTTACTCATCGGGTGATCCCGGCTAATTCTTCTTTCAGGTTTGGGGAAGAATTTGACGTTACAGTGGGAGGTTTCCAGATTAGATAAAATGAAAACCATTCTGATCTAGGTTAGAGTGCACGCTGAGTGTTTCTTTTCTCTCTCTCTTTGGCAGTGACCATTGACCCGACCCTAGACTATGACTCAGTGACCAAGTTGACCGAACTTTCTTAACACTGGCTTTTGGATTGTCAGAGTTGCAAACCTCTTTGCCACTCCTACTTTTACCCTTTTCTCCGGGACACCCCGTATTACTACGAACGTCCACTTCCATTGGAGAAAACCATCGTATGGTTATATACGAACTCGAAGGACTTCGAGGATGGTTTCTGGTTCTGGAGAAAACGGATAGGACTATTCAGTTGTCTTTTCTTTTCACCTTCTCTCAGGTTGTGAGTACTCCTTGGTTTAGGAGTAGTACACCTATTACGCAAATTGGATAGTCTTCTTCCAAACCATAGGCTGGTGCCGACCGGTAGGGAATGAAGAAAACCAGTTAGCCTAAACGGTGTACATAAGGTATTAAGTTAAGACAAAGCAAGGGATTAGTAATAGGGCAAAGTAAAGTGCGACTGCTATTCACGAACAAACCAAGTATTTCTTCGCCAATCCTAAATCACTGTTGTATTTCTCCAGGACACTCCGTATCATTACGAAGATCCCAGTTTATTGGATAATCCATCGTATGGTTATATACGAACTCGAAAGGAACTTGTTCCAGTTCGGGGATGGATCCTAGTTCAGGAGAAATAGGAATAAAGTACATTCAGGTGTCTTTTATCTTCACCTTCTCTCGCGTTGCGAGTGCTCCTAGGATTAGGACAGTACACCCTTTATGCTTTTTGGATAGTCTTCTTCCAAACCATAGGCTGGTGCCGAACGGTAGGGAAAGAAGAAAACCATTTGGCCTAATGGAGTGTGCAGAAGGTAATGACTAAAGACATATAAAGGGATTTGGAGAGGTGGCAAAGAATTATACGGTTATAGTTGTGAATCTGGATAATGGAAGAGGCATTACTAGGAATACCAGGATACCCCATCGAAACATTTCAATGTTTCAGTTTCACTGTGTACTGTTAATAGAAAACTGATTTCCCAATTAGACACTTGCTCCAGGGTATGTATTTACAAGGTATCATTCTCACATCTGTATGGTTTTACATATGATGAGTGGGAGTAAGTTATTGGAAATTAGGTGACCATCCTCATTATATCGGGATTCGTTGGAATTGGTGAAATTTGAGGAAGCCACCTGGGTTGTTTGCCGGTCGGTAAATCTTTGGTTTTGAATATCCGTTGTTGTGCACCAATTTCAAATTGATATATCTGTACGTCTATTTTTATAGAGTGAGACATACCTTTTTGAAATTATGTCTATGACACTTACCTATACCAGTGGATGGTTAGGTAAGGAGCATTGAACAGCGGTGTAATTCTTCTTAACCAAAAGTACAGTTTTCAACCTACGACACACAGTGAATGAGTCACTAGACTCAGGGGACTTATACAAAGTATTGTATATTGTCCAGTGTCCATGAGGACAGAGGGGTTGGTCCTCGTACTGTATTCTGTTTACTTATGACTTCTCTAGTTCTTAGACAGGTGTTTCGTAGAAACACAGGGTCGAAGTTTTGAGAAGTTATAGGTATAAGAATAAAGTAGAGAACCAGGTGTTTCAAGCATCGGGATTCTTCAAAGTGATCGAAGATGTAGATACTTGTACATGGTATTCAGTTGATAGTAGTGGTTAAGAGAACTTGCTTCTCTTTCAGGTTACTCATAATTGGAAGCATTCCTAAGTTGAGTAACGCTGATCGGCCTTCTTCCATTTAGTTGACATGCACTGGAGACAGCTGCATGATTTGAATCTGGTTCAATTAAATCAGTGCCTCTGTTTCTTTATTGGATATAGAACAGTTCATATCTTGACATTGTTAAGATACAGGGAGTTGTCCAGCTTATGCTTAAAACCAGACTCTGGATAACTCAAGGCACGTTTCTATAATGGCTGTTTGTGGGTTGACCCGGGCTATGACAAGGGTTGGCTTTCTACCATCTGGAAGATCAATAGTGATATTGTTCTTGACTCGCCACAGTTTTATTAAAAATGGTTTTTTTTTCAGAAAACAGTCGTGGGAGTATGGTAGAACTGGAAGTGATTCCAGAACCGCAAACGATTACTAAAGATTTGACAAGAACCTAAATATTCAATCTGGTTTGACATTCCATTGGCCACTCCGCAGATAAGGTGGGTAACCTCAGGCACCCGAGAGGTACTTCGGTATACTCAAAGACGGTGGCAGAGAGGTTCTTGTTTACCCAGACTTGCCATTGCTGTTGTTCCAGACTGTGAGACCCGGCAGGAGGATGAGTGTAGTGTCATTTTAAACTGGTTTTAGAAGCGTACGTGTATATGACTCTGCCAGAGGGTTGTCGTAGTCAGTGGGAGTAGCGGAAGCATTGGTGGACATCAGGCTTATGTCTATTTATAGACTAAAGCAGATATATCGGAGATAGATCATCTATTTCTGATATGACAGTCATAGGTTTGACTTCATCAGAATAGGGGATGGATCTGTTGAGAAGGTAGTAGGGTGTGTGATGTCCTGGTATTTGATGACATACACAGAGTAGGAAGTGATATTCCTATACTACGATCGGTTATACTTTGGTCGTCACACAGTGGTTTCTCCACATAGGATTTGGATATTATATCAGACATTCTGTTTACTAGATCTATGGTTTTAGATCTAGATTTGGGTGGTTTCCCAATCTGGGTAGTTTGACCGCATTCTATGAGTATTTAGAATGGACGACTCCTGGCACGGTAGTATACCTGCAGGTGATGGAGTCACCCTCTCTAAAGGTGTCTTACAGACTAAAGAGGAGAGGGATACGCATGATTGGCAGATCACTTGCTTAGGCAATTGAGTCAATCATGAGATGTCAAGTACCACACCAGATGTTGTTCTTGCAGTAGATGCAATAAGTTGATGATCCAATCCTGGGGAAACAGTCGGAAGCAGTTTTAGAACATAAGTGAATGTTCTAGAGATATGATAACAGCATTCTCCTTCGGAAGACAGTTATCATTCCAGGCTTCCAAGGTGACCTGGATGGCAGAGTGGCTGTCAGAGTTATAGTTTTCCTTCTGACGGGGGGCAGTATTTTAGACAGGTGGTCCAGGTGGATACTAAGGGAAGGCATAGCGCAGGACACTGATTAAGTTCAGTTGTCAATACAGTCTAAGAAGTTTGGATTTGGAGTTCATTTATGAGCTAGGTCCCATCAGACATCCAGACACATTCTAAGACAGGTATTGCTCATTTCGGGAGATGGCTTTCTCCGCGAACTTGAGATATAGAGAGACATAGAAAGAAACACCAGAGCGGATCCACTCACTGAGGATATTCCTCGAACGCAATAGTTTCACAAACGAGCTTTGTGAGACTGACTAGTAGAGGAGTTGGGTGTTCGGTATCACACGGGCTGTGAGTATGCGACATCGCAATAATTAGCCTTGAGTGCAAGTGGGAGAATGTTGGAGATAGTGCCCTCAGAGTCAATTATTGGATCACAGGCATGTGATTGCAATGATTGAGGGGAGGACCTGTCCCAGTAGGACAGTCTTACTCAAGATGATAGTATGCTATCTGGTTTATCTTTATCATCGTGTACTGCTTTAGGTGACTTTACGAGTCGCTATTACACGTTGATAGAGCCCATAGGATTCTTGCTTGACTACCAGCAGTATGAGGGCGATCATATACGTGAGAGCTGGAGTCTATAAGCACATCCTTAAAAGGTCCCTAGTCGTGGGAGTTTCGAGACAGGGCATTGATTCTCCAGAGTAGACTAGTGTATACAGTCGAGACCCCGACGAGGGGCGGTGGCCGGTCTCACAAGCCACTGGTGTCAGTTGGTTCACCTAAGATGTATACAGGTGCTCATTGGGTTATGAGTACACCGGACAAGACTCGCCGGGAACCTGCTAGTTGGGCATATACCAGACGTCAGATAGCAGTTCCCAGGTGACATGTGTACAGGTTAGTTCATCGACCTGAGATCGTCATTTGTCTCGTGTGAGTTACCACTGTGCTTTGATTACTACCCTACCACGGCTCAAAGGAGTCGTGCAAACAGGTTTTAGTTAGGTACAGTCCCGAGCCACATGGAGGCAGTGAGCGGATCTGCAGGGGTTCGTCTCTCCCGGTATTGGGGGTGAGGTCGCGCTGTGTCGAGGAGAGCCAGAACATGAAAATTCCTTGGCCAAGGAAGGAGATTTGCTGGTAGGTATTCCAGTAGTATCTCAGGGTGTTCTGGGCTGCACTCCGACACGACTTGTACCGCTATTGGGGGTTTGACTTTTACCAACCCCCTAGGCCCGCCATGCGATGCTCATAGACGAACGGACCGAACTGTACGGATATTGTTACTGACAGGCTCAGTAGAGTGTCAGGATGAGTTCGCTCATCGACGTCCCTTTTAGTCAGTATCTGGTAGTCCGTTACGTATTGGCTTATACCTCTGACGTGCTAGTGGTTAAATCCACAGCCATAGTATTGACGAGTCTTTAGAGTCCACCACACTCAGTTACTCAGGTTTCGGGAAAATGCTGTAGATGTTGTATGGAGATATGGCAGGGTTTGATCAGATACGTTCGGTATTGCACGGATCGTGATCGGACAGTTTTTACTAGCCGGCTTTGGTTTAAGCCGGATTCTAGTATTTGATAGTGTAGTTTTATCTCTTTGCATTTGTGTTCAGTGGGAATACAAATGCGGGCATGTATTTGCAGTAGCAGGGTTTTCCTGTAATTTATTACGGGATCAGTTTTTTGAGGTTGCCAGTTTGCATTCCGTTCCGGCCGGTTTTCCTTCATTCCTTCTCGGCCGGGCTTTCTGATGGAGGGTGTTAATTGCAAGTTTACAATTAACATTTTGTGAGGGGTTTCTTTGCATGAGTGTGGCTTCATAATCATGATATTCTATTCTAGTCTTATTCATTGCATTTAATGTGATGGTTTAGTGAGTGGATTGAAATGGAATATGGTTGTGACAATTTTGATATTAGATTATTGATTTTATTCTCTTGTATTGATTTTTCCTTTTTCCTCCACCATGATTTGGGCCGGCCACTATTCCAGGGAGAGGAGTGATTGTTTTTTTTTGGTGTGTGGTGATTAATTTTCATATCATGCATTAAAAATTAAAAGGGGTCCTAGCTAATTTAGAGGAGCTCATTCTTTTCACAGCAAGAATGAGCATGCTCCATTTTTCTTTTCTAGCAAGCATCCATGAAATTCTTGTGTACAAATTCCTCCATAAATGTCAACCTCTTAAACCCCAAAGAGACATGGCTACTACACTATTCTACAGCATCCCCTGGACGCGTCGGCTAGCCAACTTCGCGCCCGAGTTGCCTCGGTCAAGAGGTGGGAGCCCGTATACGATTCCGGCTACGTGGTGCTTTTCCGACGAGACGATGATGGACGGACTTTCCGCAGGAGATCGGAGTGGAGACGAAGACCGAAGGACACGGGTCGCTTGGTATAGCATCTCTACTCTTTTCTATTTTGCTAGTTGTTAGGTTAATGGCCCGATCCGGGTGAAAAGTGCGCGGTGGTGCCGGTTGCAAGTTTTGCAAAGTTTTTGTTTCCGCGTTTCCGGCGTCGGATCGACGGCCGGGGCGCCCCCGCGGGCTTACAGAGAGATCATCAGTGAATGTAATAAATTACGAGGAACCATTCCTGGCATGTGTAGACATAGAACCGCATGCATCACTATGTGTCAGTCCTAAGAGTTCAGTAGCTCTTTCTCCGTGTACAGTAAACTGAGTTTTGGTCATTTTTCCTTTGAGACATGACTGACAAGTTTCATAAGATGTAAATTCGAACGGATTCAAATATCCATCCTTATGTAACTTAGCTAGTCGTGTCGCATTGATATAACCTAGTCTACATTGCCACAAGAAGGATTCATTCATTTCTGAACTTTTCCTCTTGTGTGTGTTCTGTACATTTAGAACTGTATTTTGATTCAGAACGTATAAATCATTACATAACACACAAAACACAATCAACACTTGATTTAGGAAAATGTTCATAACATTTTTCTCTACTACAAAGTTATATCCTTCTTTATCTAATAAAGAAACTGATATTAAATTGCAAATCATAGATGGTACGTAATAACAGTCGTTCAAGATCAATGTATTCCCATTTTGTAATACAAGGTGATATTCACCAACTGCTTTGGTTGCAACATTTGCACCATTCCCTACTTGGAGAGAATGATCACCTATTCCCAGTTATCTACCTATCTTTAGCCCATGTAACATATTACAAATGTGGGATCCTGATC
Organism: Agapanthus africanus; assembly: GCA_030015575.1. NCBI lineage: Eukaryota > Viridiplantae > Streptophyta > Magnoliopsida > Asparagales > Amaryllidaceae > Agapanthus > Agapanthus africanus. The sequence goes on along the minus strand of JASDDO010000004.1, from coordinate 125,374,686 downwards.
CGGTATCCAATACCCAGGACTTAGAACAAAGTGAGAAACAACTCTCGGTAACGAACACACCCGAAGAAGATGCATCAACATGCTTATTCCTCGTTCGAGTCGCATGGGAATCCGGGTATTCCCCTATTTCCTGCTCAGACTTATAATAATTATAAGGTAGAGTGGAACCAACGTTCCCCAGCCCAGTATAACAAGCAGGTTCGTTCAATACATCCATATTATTATTTTGATCAAGGCCTGCCATGGTCGCTATCTGGAGAGAGAGAAGAAAACACTTTAGCGTATGCTCTTGCAAGATTAGATTGGTTATTATTGCAGGGTTACCTAAGACGGCAGCAAGGTTTCAGGAGGCATCGTCCATGCCAAATTCAAAATTTTGCCGTTTTAGCTAACTCTAACTAAGAATCGTTAACTAGAAATCGACGGAATATGAAATGCAAACACTTTGCAACCTAAGTGAGCAAGGAATACAACCTTTGTAGACCGGTCCTTCACTTCAATAGCCCCGTGTAGTAGTCCCTTTCGCTGCGATCGTGAACTCCGGACTCTAGAGAGGCTCTCTTGAAGAAACGAACATGCTTGCTTCGAAGACTTCGAGGCCGAAGATGATCTACGTCGAGGAGACACTAACCCAAGCTATCTCTTCACTAATCATGGAATTAGTGAAGCAAACACCCTATACTAAATGGCAAGTAGTAGAGGATGATGAAGTAGGAAGTGGGATCACTTTAGATTTCGTTTTCTCACATTTTTCCTCATACCTCCATTGAAGCTAGAAAGCTTTGAGGAAGAATAAGAAGAAGAAGACCTCATATGAAAAATATCATCCAAATGAATTATTGCAAACATGGGTGAGTTAAGGCATCATGCCTAACTCATGTAGGGAATTAACCAAGGGCTAAGGTTAAGGGTAGGGTTAACAAATATCTTAAGGAAAAACAAAACTTGAAGACTTTAGTCAATGCAAATCCAAGCTTCCAAAAGCTTCTTGCCATGACAAAAGACTTTTTGTTTTGAATTACTTAATGATAAATAAAACCCAAACACAAACCCTAGTATGGTATAAGTCTCATACACCCATCTTGCATGTATCACAAGCATGACACAATTCATGTACACAAATATACATATCACATATATACAATGTGCACATCAAGTGAGAAAAGAAATCTTAAGTGAGCTAATACTAGTTAATGTAATGTAATATATCAAATATATAATTATACATAAATTATTAAATCAACTCTTGATTTAATAATCTGGCTATATCATATACAACCGACAAATATTACATATCGCGAGAATGGAATAAGGTATCACATATCGTATTAATCTCGGTTCCGCACATATCACATATGTGCTCCTACTCCGTTCCGCTTGAGCCAGGAAACCCTTATGTAGGACTCTAAAGACTCGTCAATACGCCGGCAGTAGGTGATGATCATATCAAACACCCACAAGCCGCAAGCGGTCTGCTAAACGTAACGGCCACCCGGGTATTGAGCGATCAGAAGATCAACAAGCAAGCCTGCTCACACTCCTGCGAATCCAATCAGTAACACTATTGTACAGTCTGGTCTCTTTGCCTGACATGTCGCATATCTCGTCTAGGGGTGGCAAACGTCAGACCCTAGTAACTCGATAAGTCGTGTCGATATGAGGCTCATAACGGGTCGAGAAACTATTGATAACACTTACCAGTATATCTCTGAAGCAACCTTGGCCAAGGACTTCCTGTTATAGCTAATCGAGCACAGTGCAACATCAACTCCCAATACCGGGAGAGACGAAACCCCTCCTATCGCTTATTGCCTCCATGTGACTCGGGACTGTATCCAAAAGCCACCGTTTTGCACGTTCTCTTGAATGTGGTAAGGTGGAAATCAAAGCACAGTGGGAATCACACAAGACTCTATGACGATCTCGGGTCTACAGACTAACCTGTACTAGTGTCACCAGAGAACTGCCATCTGACGTGAGGTATAATACCATCTGGGAGTTCTCGGCCAGCCGTCCAGTGTACCCAGTCTCCACCGAGCACCTGTATACTGTCTCTGATGTCAAACACCAATGGATATGGGATCATCCATCGCCCATCTACATGGGTCGAGAAGCTATACGCTAGTCTACTATGGTATATCGATGCCCTGTCTCGATACACCTACGACTAGGAACATTTGAAGGATGTACTTAGCGACTACTCTGTCCCCACTAGTATGATCTACATCATATTACTGGTAGTCAAGTACTCATCCTAAGGGCTTTATCAACATGTAACATAGAGACAATCAGCGTACATGTTAAGATAAAGAGCAACCAGATAGCATACTATCATGTCGAGCAAGAAAGTCCTCCCTATATGTGTCCAAGCATCCACTACAATATACATCGTATGTACAGTAATGGCCTCTAGGGCATACATATAAATAACAATCTCCTACTTGCACTAGGGCCATCTGTTGTAGTATCTCATACCCAACAATCAGCAGTGGTTGAAGTATCTCATACTCAACCATCCCATAAAAGTCACTCCTGGGAATAGGCCTCTGTGAGTGGATCCGCCGTGTTGTCCTCTGTAGTCTACTCTCCAAACCTCGATCTCCCTGGAGATCAACCATCTCCATGATCAGGTGATACTTCCTAAGATTATGTCTGGATCACTGATGGGATGGGGGTTCCTAGGCCAAAGCCACAACTCCATTGTCTCACAATGGTAGGAACGAAGTTCATCTCATGAACTAATATACATCCAGACTACCTCTTTGGTAGCATCGTAGGTAGCAATATATCCAGCCTTTATCGTCTAGTATGCCACGGTATCAAGCTTTGAACTCTTCCAACATTCCATCTCTCCATTGAGGGTAAAGACAATGCCAGTGACTGACATTCAGTCGACCTTATCACCCTGGAAGCTATCCAGTGATTCTCCCCAGGATTGATTGATACCATTTCACTACACCTAGTGAGAATCCTAACATCCACTTAGATCTATCTCATAGATCCAAAAACCCAGGATTTAGGAGGTATCACCTTGATCCTATATGGAGAATCCTTGTGATAAGAGGAGATTGACCGAGCGTAGCATAAGAAACTCCTTCCCTATCAAGGGTATGTCATCCACGTACAATACGAGGATCACCACCATACTCCCTACTACCTTTTTGTATATACAAGGTTCATCTACCATTTTGATGAAGTCAAACACTTTGACTACCACATCAAAACAGATGTTCCAACTCCGTGATGCCTGCTTTAACTCATAAAGCAACTTGCACACGTTTCCGCTGCTCCCTACTGTCTATGAAGCCCTCTCGCTATGTACTTATAGAGGCTCTCTTCTAAATAATTATTTAGAAAAGCGGCCATGACACCCAACCGCCAGATATCGTAGTTATGGTATGTAGCAATAGCAAGTAGGATCTGGATGGACTTAGGCACAGGCATTAGAAAAGGTTTCATCATTATCCACACCTGGTCTATGACGAGAACCTTTTGCATCAAGTCTTAGCTTTGAAAGTCTCAACTTTTCCATGTACACCAAGTAATCTTCTCAAGATATAATTTCTCCTGATGGAGATTTAACCCTTCAGATAAAGCAACCAAAGTCCATACTTTGTTGGTGTATATGGATTCCATCTCAAATCGCATAGCATCCAGCCATTCTTACAGAGTCCCCACTCCTGATGGCCTGCTTGAAACTAGTTGGGTCATCATCTCATGATGCAATCCTCGCTTCCACTGTCATAGAGAAAACCGAAGTATCTCTCAGGTGGGTGAGAAACCCTACCGGATCAGCGGAGAGGCTGAGGTTCGTTGGGAGCTATTGAATCCTTCGGTTCTACCAAATCATCAGCTGCAGTTTGTACAGATGGAACTCCTTCCAGTTCTACCTCAAGACCACTAATTTCTTCACAAGAAATTCCCTTTCCAAAAGGTGGCATGCTGAGAAACAAATCACCTTTTGCTCCTCGGTGTGGTAGAAGATATTCCCTTGCGAATTCTTGGGATATCCAACAAACTTCCACAGAACTGACCTTGCCTCGAGCTTGTCCGGATTTTGCTTTTAGACATAGGCCGGACAACCCCAAATCTTAACTTACTTAAGAGAAGGGCTCTTCCCATACCATATCATATATGGAGTGGTAGGCACCTGATTAGATTGGAACCCTATTCAATAGGTATGCAGCTTCTCAAGTGCATTACCCCCAAAAGAAAATAGGCAACTCAGTAGTACTCATCATAGAGCACACCATATCATATAAGGCGCGATTGCTCCGCCCCGATACACTGACGTGCTGTGGTGTATACGGAGGAGTAATGCTGAAAGAGAATCCCATTCTCCTTTAGAATAGTCCAGGAATTCCATGATCAAGTATTCTCCTCCCTGATCTCATCAAAGGACATAATACTTATACCCATTTTGGTTCTCTACTTCTGACTTATATTCTTTGAATTTTCCAAAAGCTTCAGACTTGTGTTTCAACAGGAACACATGTGCGAATCTTGAGAGATGATCAGTGAATGTAATGAAGTACAAAGAACCAATCCTGACTTGTGTAGACAGGGGACCTACATACATCATCATCTATCAATCCCAATAGTTCACAAAATCTTTCTCTGTTTCCAATAAACGGAGCTATGGTCATCTTATCTTTTGTGACATGACTGGTAAGTTTCACAAGATGTAAATTCAAACAGATTTAAATATGCATCTAAATGTAACTTAGCTAGTCGGGTCGCATTGATATGACATAATCTACAATGCCTCAAGAAGGATTTGTTCATTTCTGAACTCTTCATCTTGTATGTGTTCTGTACGTTAAAGAACTGTGGTTTGATTTAAAACGTATATGATTCTAGATAACGTGCCTCAACCGATCAACTCTTGATGTATGAAATGTTCAAAACATTATCCATCAATACAAAATTATATCCTTCTTTATCTCAATAAAGAGACTGATATGATGTTGTATATCAGGTTCGGTATCTAATAACATTCGTTCAGAATCAATGTATTTGGTAATGCAGGGTGATAACTGCCAACATACTTGGCTGCAATACTTACACCGTTTACAACTCTTGAAACTTATCATCCATTCTCAGTTCTTTACCTATCTCTAGCCCATGTAACATATTACATATATGGGATCCTGATCCGGTATCTCATACCCAGGACGTAAAGGTAACTGAGAAACAGTTCTCGGTATTAAACACACCCGAAGAAGATGCATCGGCATGCACTTTCTTCGTTTGGGCGGCACGGGAATTCTGGCAATCCCCAATTTCCTGCTCGATCTTATAACAATTATAAGTTGCAGTGGGACCAACGTTCCCCAGCTCAGTATAACAAGCGGGTTCAGTCAATACATCCATATTGTTATCTTGATTAAGGCGTGACATGGTCGCTACCTGGAGAGAGAGAGAAGAAAACACTCAGCGTATGCTCTTTCAAGATTAGATTGGTTATTATTTTATCTAATCAGGGTAGCTCCCACTGTTTTAGTCAAATCTTCCTTCAAACCCTAAAAGGAAAGACTAGCTGGGATTAATTACACCCTACAATTTCGTAAATCATTCAGCCTGGCCAGTGTCTGTACTTTGAGGGAGGTTCCCCGTGCTTTCACACGTACCTAATTAAAATAAACCTCATTTTCCTAGAGGCGTAACTGTAAGTCCACGTTACCCATCCCCGGTTCTTTGGGGTTGCGGAAATGGTGAAAAACGATTTTTCTTTGGTGGTAACATGGACTCAAAATACGGATCTTTGTTAAACAACTATCTAACAACCTAACTAGGAGTTTTACCTACTCGGTTAGGGGGTTATACCTTAACTTGAACTCCTTCTCTTCGACTCCTTGTGGTGGTCGGATGGGTCTCTCCTCGTCGTCACCTTGTGCCGAAGATGGATCCACCTGAAAGCTTCTACCTTTGGCTCCAACCTCAATCTAGAGGAAACTAGAACACTTGGTTTGCTAGACCTTGTATACTAGGATGAGTAGAGAAGTGTTTTGGGTTTTATCTCTATGGTTCTTGCTTCTCAACACATGAGACAATAGAACCATGAACTAGAGAGAGAGCAAGAGGAAGAGGGAGAGCTTGGAGATGAGAGAGAATGAGAATGATAGAATGAGCAAGACTTTTTCCACCCTTGCTCTCATAATCCAAAATAATCATAACAAATAATAATAATTGAGTATTATTTGATGGTTGTTATCATATAAAATGGCAATATTATTTCATGTATTAAATGCAATTTGTGAACAAACAAGCAAGCAAAGGTCAATGCCAAGAAATTATAGCCATTGTCATGATGATGGTCAACAAGTCCAACCTAGTCAACCGGTCAACTAAGTCAACAAGTCAACAAAGTCAACCTTTCAACCCAACCATGGCACAATAATACTTAATTAATATTATCATTAATCATATTTCTTATTCTCATTAGGGTTTAGCAAAAGTCAACAGTCAACAACCCTAATGAGAATCATCTGTCTCTGTCTCTCTGTCAACCGTGCATACACACCCGCATCTGCGTTCCGAGGAACACGAATACAAACGAGATAAAACCAATCCCAAAACGTATACTAGGATCTGGCTTAAACCAAGCCCGCTAGTAATAACTGCCCGGACACTAAACGTGCACAAGTGTACGGATGTGACCGAACCCTGTCGCAAAAACCATACGACCTCTACTCTTTTGCCTAAAGGAGAATAGCTCTCTGTGTGGGACTCTAAAGACTCGACACAACGCTGGCAGTGGGTTTAACCACAGGCCTCAAGAGTCACTAGCTGTGCGTAACGGCCCCCAGGTAGATGCCGATAAGAAGACGGACGAGGTGAAACCCATCTGAACTCCTACTGAGCCTGAATGTGACAATCTCCGTACAGTCCGGTCTGTTCGTCTGAGAATATCGCATGGCGGGCCTAGTGGGGCGGTAAACGTCAGTCCCCTAATAGCGGTACAAGTCGTGTCGGAGTGTATCCCAGAACACCCTGAGATAACACTGGAAACCTACTAGTATATCTCGCTTGCCCTGGCCAGGGACTTTATGTAATGGCTCTCCTAGTCACAGCGCGATATCAACCCCCAATATCGGGAGAGACGAATCCTATCTAACCGTCACTGCCTCCAAGTGCTTCGGGACTGCACCGAACAACTACCTGTTTGCACGACTCCTTTGATCCGTGGTAGGGTAGTAATCAAAGTACAGTGGGAACACACTCGAGGCGAAGTGACAGTGTCAAGTCAGCAGACTAAGCTGTACTCATGTCACCTGGGAACTGATAACTGACGATAGGTATAGTACCAACCAACATTTCCCGACGAGTCCTGTCCAGTGTACTCGTAACCTAACGAGCACCCGCATACTATCTCAAGTACGACGTACTGACGGCTGTGGGACAGACCGTCTCCCATGCTGGGATGAGAAGCGCATACGCTAGTCTACTCCGGAGTATCGATGCCCTGTCTCGATAGTCCTATGACTAGGGACCTGCATAAGGATGTGCTTGTGGATTACCCAGCCCCCACAAGTGTGACTGCCATCACAACGCTGGTAATCAAGCAAAGATCCTAAGGGCTCCACTAATGTGTATAGGTGATATACTAAAAGAAACACATGTACACATTAAAGTAGAAACAAACCAAGTAGCATACTACTATTTTGAGCAAGATTGTCTATACAACTGTGAATATCCCAAGCTTCCATTAAGTGATATACAAACTAGTATGATACAGTAATGGCCTCTAGGGCATATACACTAACAATCTCCCACTTGCACTAAGGCCATGTACTGGCGTATCGAAGACCTATCATCTCGAATAGCCGCTCGAACTTAGTCTGGGGCAAGGCCTTCGTGAATGGATCAGCAGTGTTATCTTCCGTAGCATCTCTCCGAACCTCGATCTCCTGGCGACCCACGATCTCCCTGATCAGGTGATACCGCCTCAAGATGTGTCTGGACTTCTGATGGGACCTGGGATCCTTCGCTAAAGCTATAGCCCCGTTGTTGTCGCAATACAGAGGTATTGGATCAACAATGGACGGAACCACCTGAAGTTCTGTCTAGAACTTCCTTATCCAAACGGCTTCTTTTGCGGCATCTGTAGCAGCGATATATTCCGCTTACATCGTCGAGTCAGCAACGGTTTCCTGTTTGGAACTCTTCCAACACACCGCCCCTCCATTGAGGGTAAAGACATAACCCGACATGGACTTGGAATCATCCTTGTCAGTCTGGATGCTGGAGTCAGCAAAGGCCTCGATCTGGAGGTCTTTTCCACCATACACCAAGAACATCTCCTTAGTCCTTCTCAGGTACTTGAAAATGTTCTTTACCGCTATCCAGTGCTTCTCCCCAGGGTTTGACTGATACCGGCTTACCACACTTAGTGCATAAGCTACATCTAGTCTGGTACACAACATCGCATACATTATAGAGCCTACCGCCGAAGCGTAGGGTATAATAGACATGCGATCCCTTTCCAAATCAGTCTTGGGAGACATCTCTTTGGAGAAGGTGATCCCATGACAAGCCGGTAGATTACCGCGCTTGGAATCTTCCATACTGAATCTTTTCAGAATGGTGTCGATGTACCTGGACTGTGAAAGTCCTAATATCCTCTTGGATCTGTCACAATAGATCCGGATCCCCAGAATGTTAGAGGCATCACCCAGGTCTTTCATGGAGAACCTGTGTGACAAGAACCCTTTGACAGATTGTAGCATAGGAATGTCATTTCCTATTAAGAGAATGTCATCCACGTATAAAACGAGGAATACGACAGTTCTTGCTACAAATCTACTATAGATGCATGGTTCATATGGATTTTTGATAAAGCCAAATTATTTGACCGTCTCATCAAAACAGATGTTCCAACTCTGCGATGCCTGCTTTAGTCCATAGATGGACTTAAGCAACTTGCACACCTTTCCGCTGCTCCCACTCTGAATGAAACCCTCTGGCTGGTCCATATAGACACACTCCTCTAAATTTCCATTTAGAAAAGCGGTCTTTACGTCCATCTGCCAAATCTCATAATCGTGGAAAGCAGCAATGGCAAGAAGGATCCGAATTGATTTCAGCATAGCCACTGGAGAAAAGGTTTCGTCGTAGTCCAAACCAGGTCTCTGACGAAAACCCTTTGCAACAAGTCTAGCCTTATAGGTCTCAACCTGTCCATCTACACCAATCTTCCTTTTGAAGATCCACTTGCATCCTACGGGTTTTACCCCATCTGGAGCAACGTCCAACGTCCATACTTTGTTGGTGTACATGGACTCCATTTCGGTCCGCATTGCATCCAGCCATTTTACCGAGTCAACGCTCTGACTGGCCTGCTGGAAGCTAGTCAGCTCATCACTATCAATGATGCAATCCTCTCTATCCCCGTCTATGAGAAAACCGTAGTATCTCTCGGGCGGATGAGACTGCCTACTACTCCTGCGGAGCGGCGCACAAATGTCCTATTCTTTTGAACCCTGTGGTTCTACTAAGCTTTCAGTAATAGTCTGTGGTTCTGGAATTTCTTCCAGTTCTATTGCGCTCCAACTTATTTCCTTTTCTAAGAACTGGTGTTCCAGAAAGTGGGCATTACGAGAAACAAAGACCTTTTGTTCCTCTGCGTAATAGAAGAGATACCCCCTGGAGTTCTTTGGGTATCCCACAAACTTGTACAGTACTGAGCGTGCCTCGAGTTTGTCCGCATGCTGCTTTTTGACAAAAGCTGGACATCCCCAGATCTTCAGATATTGAAAATAGGGTTTCTTCCCACTCCTTATCTCATATGGTGTGGTAGTTGGAGCTCGGTTCAAAAGGTATGCAGCTGATTCTAGCGCATATCCCCAGAATGATCGCGGCAACTCAGCGTTACTCATCATGGACCGTACCATATCCAATAGGGTTCGGTTCCGTCTCTCCGATACACCGTTATGTTGCGGAGTGTACGGAGGAGTAAGCTGAGAGAGAATTCCATTCTCTTTTAAGTAATCCAGGAACTCGGCACTTAAGTATTCACCACCTCGATCAGATCTCAGTGTCTTGATACTTTTGCCTGTTTGTATTTCTACTTCATTCTTATAGTCCTGGAATTTTCCAAAGATTTCGGATTTATGTTTCATTAAGAAGACATATCTGTACCTTGAAAAGTCATCCGTAAAAGTAATGAAGTAAGAATAACCGCTTCGCGCATGCGTAGACATTGGACCGCACACGTCGCTGTGTATGAGTCCCAAGAGCTCGCTCGCTCTTACCCCGTGTCCAGTGAACGGAGTCTTTGTCATCTTTCCTTTGAGACAGGATTGACAAGTTGCATATGATTGATATTCGAACGGATCCAAATATCCTTCTGTATGTAACTTCGTCAACCTTCTCTCATTGATGTGACCCAGTCTACAATGCCATAAGAAAGCCTGATTTGTTTCCGGAGACTTTCTTTTGTGTGTATTCTGGACATTGAAAATCTGTGGTTGGTTTAATACGTATATACCATTGCTTAATGTACCTGACCCAATCAAAACTTGATTAAGGTGAATGTTTACAACATTGCTTACAAATGCAAATTCATAACCTTCTTTAGATAATAAAGATACAGATATGATATTAAAAGTTTCATTGTATACAAAATAACAATCACGCAAAACCAAAACGTGTCTATCTGACAATCCCAGGTGATAGTCCTCCACGGACCCAGCATCCATGCCAGCTCCGTTTGCAACTCTGAGGGTCATATCACCTGCCTTCAAAACCCTACGCTTTCTCAGTGCCTGCAAAGAATTACAGATATGAGATCCTGATCCGGTATCCAATACCCGGGAAGTAGAGTTTATTCATAGACAGTTTTCAATAACATACACACCTGAAGCCGAAGCCGCAACTTGCTCCGGGTCCTGGTTTCTGGCCTTCCAAGTCCCGCAATCCTTTTTCCAGTGTCCACTCTTGTGACAGTAAAAGCACTCTTCCTTCCCTACAAGCTTTCCCGCTACCTTTGTGGCCTTTGCCTTTCCCTTCGTATCCACTTTACTAACACCGCCCCTTGCTTTAGTGGTGGTTTTCTTCTTCTTTCCCTTGGCTTTCGCCTTGGACCTAGAAGAGGAAGATCCTCCTACAAACAAAGTGGATGTTTCCCTACCTTTCTGTAGGGTTCCCTCTGCACTCCTCAGTATGTTGAGGAGTTCTGAAAGTTCAACTTCTTTTTCTTACAAGTTGATGTTCAGGATAAACTGGGCGTAAGTGGAAGGAAGGGACTGGAGAATCAAGTTCGTGTAGAGCTCGTTCTCTAATGTTGTCCCAAGGTCCGCGAGCTCCTCAATGAAGCCAATCATCTTAAGCACGTGTTCCGCTACCGATGATCCGACTGCCAATCTCGCCGAAAACAGCTTTTTCGAGACTTCGTATCTGGCGATACGGGATTGCTCTCCATACAGTTTTTTTGTATGGAGAAATATGGATTCAAGGTCCATATTCTCGTGCCTCCTCTAATGTTCATTGTCCATAGAGGCAAACACGAGGCACTTGGCCTTCGCGCAGTCGATTTCCCAGGTCTTACGGATTTCCTTATCCGCGACGCTGGTTTTGGGACCTGGGACAGGGGGAGCTTTGGTGGTAAGGAGATACCCCAACTTGTCATAAGTGAGCCATTTTGACATTCCTGAGCCAATCTTTGTAATTTGGCCCTGTCAGTATGTTTTTATCCAGTAGTAACTTAAGTCTAGTCATGATGTTTGGTCGCTGCAATTAGGAGAGAGAGAAGAAACACTTTAGCATGATGCTCTTGTAAGTTTAGAGTGGTTTTTAGTTTGTCTAAATAGGATGGCTCCCACTGTCTCTCGAATCCCTCCTCAAACCAAAAAGGAAGAATTAGTCGGGATCAATCTCACCGTACAATACTTGCTTAACCGTTCAGCCAGGCCAGTGTTGGTACTTCGAGGGAGGTTTTCCAACGCTTTCGCGAAGTTCCTTAATTAAATAACCTCTTTTCCCTGTGGGCGTAGCCCCGCTAACACCTTTCTAGACACCTACTTGGTTTATAGCATTGATCGTTAAGTGAGAAAGTTCCGGAAGAGTAGCATATACTCACAGTAGGATCGGGATCCAAATATCATCGTGTGACAAAACTGAAGGAATCCTACCAGAATCATCACTCCAAATGGTATGCAGCGCTAGCAAGTTTCAGTTTCTTTAGAAACTCCCGATGTGGATTTTTGCCCCATGCTCTTATGACCTTGGCGTGAGGTCAAAATGTCATAAGTCACATGTCAAGTTCTACCCATCATTATCCAGGTTAATTTGAACCCACCCGTACCTACCCTTGACGTAGGCCAAAATGGCAGTACGACTGTCTCAAACCAACGCATTCTATCTATGCAACAGATAAATATCCGGCAGCTACCAATCACTATGCCTTGGCGTGAGGTCAAAATACATAGCTTGAATACTACCGAATATTTAATTGAAATGATGGAGGGCTACGAATGGTTTTGGTGAAACCGTGAACGTAGGGAACTTGATATAATCGATGGAACGAGATAGCTTTTAAAAGGAGTAGCTTAAGCTCCGCGTTTAAAAGTTCTTTTTGAAAAGAAACCGAGTGGTTTTGAAAGTGTTCCACCGAATCTACTTTGGTTTATTTTCTTGCATTAATTTAATGCGTCCCATCATTTAATCCTACCATTGCAGAAAACAACGAAAATATGATGTACGCTTATACCATCCGCATTTGCCACGGGGCCTCGTCATTACCCGTTAGGTTACTTAACTAACGACAGAGCGGGGGCTGGACTAGCGCGGATGCAAAACATAAGCAACGCCTAAATAGATATCATATATAGATATATACATTCGTCACATGCAATGATAGCCATTCCAGATCACAGATTAACACATTGGATATACTAGGAATCCGAATTCCGTACGAGCGTGTAACGAAAGGCGTATTACACGGTCGCGGTGAATAGCCAATACCCCACCCTAGACCCCTACGGGTGCGGCAAACTACCCGCCAAATACCCGAAGTGAAGCAACCTCCCTCAACAACGTGAGTAGGCCACTCGGCACTTCGAGGTACCTGGTAGTTTGTGCACCCCCTCCATGGGTCTATCATAGGAGCAAAAACAGTAAAAGAAATTATACAATGACGGCTACAACCCCATCACGGTTGTGCGGCCATATAAATAATATTACATCAATTACAAATTAAACGAATTGAAAGAAAAAGAAAACTCTCATCTCACAACCCCCCGGCTATTCATCCGCGACAATCCAATGAATTCGTATACACATACCATCAACATTACAGATCACAGATATGTATAACCCCCACTAATTGACGTATAGCGATTAGCAGACGTTCAATACATATATCACATCATAGATATAAACCCGTTAGCTAAAGTCTTTAGAAGTTCAATCAAAATACGGATTTTTAAACCCCAAAAACAAATTTTTCTTTCTGGAAAATCTGGGCAGAATCGATTGATACCATTTCACTACACCTAGTGAGAATCCTAACATCCACTTAGATATATCTCATAGATCCAAAAACCCAGGATTTAGGAGGTATCACCTTGATCCTATATGGAGAATCCTTGTGATAAGAGGAGATTGACCGAGCGTAGCATAGTAAACTCCTTCCCTATCAAGGGTATGTCATCCACGTACAATACGAGGATCACCACCATACTCCCTACTACCTTTTTGTATATACAAGGTTCATCTACCATTTTGATGAAGTCAAACACTTTGACTACCACATCAAAACAGATGTTCCAACTCCGTGATGCCTGCTTTAACTCATAAAACAACTTGCACACGTTTCAGCTGCTCCCTACTGTCTACGAAGCCCTCTGGCAGTGTACTTATAGACGCTCTCTTCTAAATCATTATTTAGAAAAGCAGTCATGACACCCAACCGCCAAATATCGTTGTTATGGTATGTAGCAATAGCAAGTAGGATATGGATGGACTTAGGCATAGGCATTAGAAAAGGTTTCATCATTATCCACACCTGGTCTATGACGAGAACCTTTTGCATCAAGTCTTAGCTTTCAAAGTCTCAACTTTTCCATGTACACCAAGTAATCTTCTCAAGATATACTTGCTCCTGATGGGGATTTAACCCTTCAGATAAAGCAACCAAAGTCCATACTTTGTTGGTGTATATGGATTCCATCTCAGATCGCATAGCATCCAGCCATTCTTACAGAGTCCCCACTCCTAATGGCCTGCTTGAAACTAGTTGGGTCATCATCTCATGACGCAATCCTCGCTCCTACTGTCATAGAGAAAACCGAAGAATCTCTCAGGTGGGTGAGAAACCCTACCGGATCGGCGGAGAGGTTGAGGTTCGTTGGGAGCTATTGAATCCTTCGGTTCTACCAAATCATCAGCTGCAATTTGTATAGATGGAACTCCTTCGAGTTCTACCTCATGACCACTAATTTCTTCACAAGAAATTCCCTTTCCAAAAGGCGGCATGATGAGAAACAAAACACCTTTTGCTCCTCAGTGTGGTAGAAGATATTCCCTTGCGAATTCTTGGGATATCCAACAAACTTCCACAGAACTGACCTTGCCTCGAGCTTGCCCGGATTTTGCTTTTAGACATAGGCCGGACAACCCCAAATCTTAACTTACTTAAGAGATGGGCTCTTCCCATACCATATCATATATAGAGTGGTAGGCACCTGATTAGATTGGAACCCTATTCAATAGGTATGCAGCTTCTCAAGTGCATTATCCCCAAAAGGAAATAGGCAACTGTAACATTTCAAAAAAATAAAATATTATTTTTGGGAATTTTCATAATTTAATATTAATTTTTAATGAATATTTTAATATTTCGGTATAATTAAATACCGATAAATGGGAAAAAATTATGCAAATTCTAAACTAGGGTATTTTGTGGAAATATGTCATTTTTAAGTTTTTATGGTATAGTATATGCTATTTTAGTGTTAATCGCGATTAAAAAAAAATCGCTAATTGGATTTTTGGCTTTTTGTGCAAAAATGTGCACATAACATTTTCCACACTTGTCACACTTGTTTCATGTTTTGGATTCATGGTAGCCTTGGGTTGAACCATACTTAGATGACCATGGTGGTCTAACCCATTTGGTTAGGTTAATTAGCTTGATTAAGGGGTTTTAGTTCTTAAGATTTACATTGTTTATGGGTTGACTTGTATAAGAGAGAGAGAGAGGTGGCTATAGGTTATATCACCCTCCATGTCATTTCAGAACTTTTTACCTCTCACATCTCTCCCTCTCACTCACATACACTCACCATCATCAAACACAACCAACACACCAACATCAGCTGCTGCTATAAGCAACAGTAACATCAGCAGCAACCCCATCAACAACATCGACACAACCTCAAATACTTCAACTTCACCACAAACCAACACCCCATAACTACAACAGCTGCACACAACTAAGCCACCAACACTTCATCTGCTGCCTCACACAGAGAAAAAATAAAACAAAAGAGAAATGGCAAGCAGCAGCAGCAACCAAACCAGCAACTACATCAGCAGCTGCTACAGGAGCACAGCAGCAGCAAAAGCCCTTCCTCCCTCCTCCTTCTTCCCTTCTCCTTCATCCTAGGACCTCCTTGAGGTGTAATCTCGCAACCAAACTCTTTTCTTGTTCAGTTATGGGAAGTTGGCTGAAATTTAGTGTTTATATTGTGATCTAGTGCTAGTTTAGGATGATTTGAGTGAGATTTGGCCAAGTGATGGTTTTGAATGTTAGTATAGCCTTAATAGGTGTGTTTGGGACCAGTTAACCCTAGATCTAACCCAGATTCCAGTAAAATACCAGATTGTTTAGAATCGGCGTAATTTAGAGTTTTTGTGGATTTTCAAGCCTTTCTGGAATCTGCTACAACCCGAGATACCCTAAATAATTTTGAGTTGGCAATGAGATGTGCAGGCCGATAGCAACCAATACCCAAAACCCTAGCCCCCACCTCTTGACTTCAGCCACAGATTTATTCCCCCTGGCCGCAATTTGCGGCCAGAGCAGAGGGGAATCGCCTCGTTTTTGGTGCATAGCTCTTTTACATGTAAACTTGACCCTGGGTATGTCTAGTTTTGTCTGATTCCAATATGGGTAGAATCTGGGTTGATTTTCTTGAGTTGGCGCATTATTTACGACTTGTTTTAGCATGGGTTTTGATATTCGATGATTCGTTTCTGTCGGGTGGCGTTTGAACGCCAACGGCAGAGGGATATTGGCTGTGATTGCACGTGAGGCTATAGGTTTTTACCTACGGGCATAGCGTGTACCGTTTTGGTTTCCGACACGGTTTTCATGTGCTTTAGCGTTTGTGATATCCTTGTAGGTACCCCACGTGACGTCGAGGCGTTGAAGATTGAGATGGAGACATCGACATCGGAACACGAAAGCAAGGTGAGTAGATTTATATCTACGGGGAGAAGTCGGGTGGATGGTGTATAGCACCCCCGCAGTCCGATGTCTAGTATACCATATATACTATATATATATATATATATAGAGAGAGAGAGAGATATAGATATATACGCTAGCTTATGTGTGACTTGGTTGTTTAGGATGTGTTAGATGTAATATGCATAGGTTAGGGTTAGAAGTAACTAGTGTAGTTTCTAGTCGCGAACCTAGAATAGGCTTACACCTACACGCACACATGTACATATTTGCTATGTTATACTGTGATGATGAGGATATTGGAGGACATTAGAGATGAGTCGATGAGATTGGGCTTAGTGCCGTGATATCGGTGATGTGATGTGATTCGTATTTGGGATACGATATGAGATTTTAGCGGGCATTTGGACGTGTGTTTCACACACGCATTCTTACCTAGATAGACGATATCGACTTGTACTAGACTTAGATCAGTACACCAGATTATGTGATATGTTGATAATGACAACGGATATGTGATGAGAGAAATGTGATATTGACCCGTACCCAGCTATTGGGATGCCATACGACGACTTACCGTACAGGCTGGATTTTGATGATTGATCCGCACTCATGACTCGAGGAGTCAGATCATATACGTTATCGTACGCGATACTATTGGGGCGGGATCACCGACTATTATATTTATATTTATACATATATCAACTCAGATTTCGATGGTTTCCATACCCCTCCCGATTTACTTGATAGTTAAATCAGTGGTTAGTCTAGTTGATGTTAGACTAGACCCGAGCCATACCTATTTTAAAAACTTACGAATCGGGAATATCTTAAAAACAAGTAAAGGGATTCTACGGATATTTTCAAAGGACGTATCTTACTTAAAAACTCCGTAGCCTTTATTTGACAAAAAACCCGATTTGTCTTATTTCAAATGGCACAATTTCATGACATATACATATTATTGTAGACTCTTCATAGTTGCGTTGATTTATTCGATTCCGCATTTTCATTGCTTTTCACATTTCATTTCATGTGCTATAGCTATATTACCATCATGCTGTTAGGACACCAGCACCATTATCGATGATGCGTATGTTCCACGTACACTTGCTTGCCGGCTCACACACTTTATCATCGATAATTGCCATATCACTACACTGTAGTACTGCTGCATTCAGGATATGACCTTTGCATGGCATACTTGTACATATACTTATCGTACACTTATACTTGTGCACATACTTACTGTACACTCATACTTGTGCACCTGCCTGTCGTACACTCATATTTGCACATACATAGATGATATTTCTAGATTTGGGAACCGCAAGATACTCTCCAAAACTGATTCATTTTAAAAGAGCGGTTTCCCTCAATATGTGCATATTACTATTCCTGGTTGCATGATAGACAGATATGCTTGCATTTCTTTTACATGTTGCATATATCATGCTTCTGATTATACGCATTGAGATATGTTGTTTTCATGATATTTCTGGATTTGGGAACCGTGGATATTTCAAAAGGAAATATGTAATTCTTTTAAAAACCCAGTTACCCTTGATATGATATTTCAGTACGTCCACCATGTGTTTTCTCGGTGCTAGAGTGACATGTGAAACCCGATTCGTGGAGGCGGATGAGGCCGATTGCGGGTACATGGTGGGCCCGGTATGGTACCCCGGGGCGAGAACGGATCGCTGTGCAGTAGACGGTGAGCCTGGCAGAGGGACCACTACCTACCGGTGATTGGTTAGACCTGGCGTTTATCCGGAGGATACTGACCAGAGTCGATAGATGGATATGGGCATACTGCTGGGGCCGAGGGCCGATACCGCAGACAGAGCCCGTGGGCTGACCCGGACTGACGGATGCCCGATGTATGAGGATTTACGTGCCGATACTAGGCACGGGTTTCATGATGCTTTCCATGATTTTGATTATATCCTCACATTTACATGCATGATGCTTATTGTCATTGGGTCACGGGTGGACGGGATCCACGTTTATACAGACTTTGATCACATACAGACTTGATTACATTGATCATACTTCATATGTATATATAACAGGGTATGAGGGCGCTGTTATATATACCCTTACACCAATATTAGTGGAATGGGATGCTAATATATGTGTATTGATATCCATTTGATACTTCATCATATTTACTACATGCAGACATAACTTATATTATGACATGTTATTAGCTGAGGCACTGGCACGAGTATTTGGTACTACCTACATGTTTAGATGTTACATTACCACCTTATCCTGCTTCAGGTTTATTCTTTGAGATTTATATATATCTGAACGTATTGACCAAGGATTATGTCATGCATTCGATTTCTGCTTGTAGATATTTTTCTATTCATGAGTTCGCAACTCACCCCCGTTGTGGCACAGTTCTTGCAGGTTTTGCCGTACAGGTTCTATAGCGGCATTTCCGGCACATTGTTTTCCTTTGCGGGTGATTTGCTGGGTAGGTGGGTTCTTTGCATCAGAACCACCCTTGTTATGTATTATTCATTGTATCTAGAATTTCCATCAACCAAAACTTGTATATTGTTTCATACTTAGACACTAGTGATGTATTATTTTGACCTTAGAGTCGCGCCTTATAGTATATTGGTTTTCATGCTGTTGAGTTTTCCTTGAGTTTTGAACCTCGCCCTTCGGCGTTGTATATCATGCTGCTTGCATGGTTTTGCCCGTCGATTGACTAAGAGCTAGCTCCCGCTTGGCGATGCATTTTACCATTTCGTACATATTATTGTTGAACCCCGTTCGGGGTCAGTATTTACAAAGGAAACTCTGCCGAGATTTTCAGAAAAGTTATGTGATTTTTAAAAATACATATTCGGCTTACTTATTTAAAAACCTTGTATTTAAAACATGTTTTCTCCACTTCTTTAAACTAGTTTTTCCTTATTTATTACTTAAAAAGGTTTTAGATTTCTGGGCTTTTGGCTTACTTGGATTAGATGGGGTCCTATAGACTTCATATGATTCAAGTGCCAGTCACGGGCTATTTCGTGTCGTGACAAAGTTGGTATCAGAGCGCTAGGTGAACCTTGGTTCGAGTCTATGTTTGACTATGTGGAGCCTAGGGCGTCTATATGTATACGGAACTTAGGCTTGACCTTACGGAACATAGACTTAGTCGAGGGGTTATTAGACCCGAACTCTCGTCGCGTAGGATGACCCTTGGTTGATGGAATAGGCGACTAAAGTAGAGTGACGTATCGTGGGTATGTTCCGCGGCATACTTACAACATGCCACTCCACTTAAGAAACCTTAGGATGCACATATTTTCGAGATCAGTGATTCCCTTCATATCCATGATTATACACCCACTTGAGATCCTCGATTCTGTTAGTTCCATGATCATACTTTCATTGATGCTGTTCCTTCTTATGATCATGTATCCATTCTGGATCTGTTGTTTTCTTTCTTACCATTGATCTGCTCTCTTCGATACTCGATTGAGGTTCCTGTCGCCATTGTTTGAGCGCAGTTTGGGCTGCTGCTAGGGTTATGGTCATGGCGAGCTCGTCTGGTACGAGGGCCGACCATTGTGTTTTCTGGTGACATGGGAACGTCTTGAGTTAGTATTGTTGATTGTGACCTCTTGTGGAGGCGAGTGATTGGTTTTACACCAGTTGATCGGGCCATTGTTAGAGCTTCCCGTTGAGAGAGGACTATTAATGTACAGTATACCTCAGAGATTATGATGTCGCCTACCGTGCAGACAGATGAACCAGCTATTGTTGAGATTGACAGGATGTCGCTTCCGGAGCTTATGAGCTGAGATCGTCGGAGCTTCTAGAAAGATATGAGACAGATGATAGCTAGTCTACCCGATTTGAGAGACGAAGGTGATTCATCCGATTTATGCGCCGGAGCAGGCCAGTTGAGTTGAAGATTTCCAGTGTGGAGAGTCTTACTAAGATCTAGAGCAGACCGATTTAGAGATGACCGTCAATGTATCGCCTTTCCTGGAGGATAGAGGCGATGTTCAGCGTACAGACGAAAGAGCCAGTTGTTGCTGCGAACGACGAGATATCGCCCCAGATGTTGGAGCTTATGCGGTACGAGTTGTACTAAGAGATGATAGAAGCTGCTAGTCACCGAGGATGAACGACTAGGACATGGGGTTCGTTCGCTACCCCGATGCGAGGTCATCAGATAGATTGATTCCAGCTAGAGACGACTTCATACAGATACGTCGAGAGTCGACAAAGATGATCAAATGTCAGGAACCTCTAGAAGAATGAAACCCTAACTCGACATAATGACCGTGTGAAAGCCTTTGAACCTTAGGGTTTGCGGCAGTTCCGCGGCGCCATTAGTGAGGCTTGGGTTTTCCCTTCTACGGCTGGACCACCGATGTTGTGGTATGTACTCGATGCTATTAAACTGTACCCATGATATTGATCTCTTGGGGGTTATGAGGTTCTGACGAGTCAATCGAATGGGTCGACATCAATTGGATGTCATGTGATGGGACCCACTGCTTGGGAGATTCCAGATACGAGCATAGCCATTGGAGCGCAGTCCATGCCGCCATGATGAGACGAGTCCGAATCAGTCGACATTGGAGCCGAGTGAAGTGAAGAGTTCGCACGAGAATTCGACGAGGTGACGTTCCACACCGCTGACATCAGAGATGCGATACGCATGCAGAGGAGTTTTATGTGGATATACCTTCCAGAAGGAGTCGCGAGGAGTATGCAGCCGTTCCGGAACAAGAATTTGCATCAGTAAAGGATGATGACTTCCGGGCAATTCGTCGGGAATGAGATTTAAGAGAGAGCTCGACAGGACCTTTCTGGAATACTATACGAGAAGACCTGGACCCAGGAATGGTCATATTGCGCACACCCAGCAGGCTAAGTTCGGCATCGTCGACGAGATTGTTGACCAGGTTCGGATAAAGGGCCTCACCCAGATGCGTTGTGAGTTGATCGAGGACGGACGAGTGTTGAGTATTCTTCCGATGGTTGGGACGCGTTCCCGTAGACCTGTTCGGCCAAACATCTTCTACAGAGTGATGAAACTACAGAGTACGTGATTTTGAATCCATGCGAGAGACATCGGATTGACCTTGGTCGAGAATAGTGCAGTGCGTAGATAGCATGGCGTGACGTCATAGTGGGCGACGATAAAGATAAGTGGAACCAGAGGTCGAGCGAGACGCTGACGAGCTGTCATTACTTTCCGTCGAGAATAGAGACCTGATATGCTTAACTGAGGCATTGGGATGCGACCAATTTCCGAGGAAATGCTGTGCTGAGGACGCAAATGTCCATAGAGCGAGAAGAGATTATGCAAGAGCACCAGCCTCCGTACAGATCGGCATAGGCAAGATCGGAAGAGACACTGAGCAGGATTCCTTCCAGGACACTGCTGCAATGAGATTTGCACCCAGGATCAGATGTGTTGCGTGTATTCTGAGAGCCAGAGGCCTACGCCAGTGACGTGCTGCTTTACGAGTGGTCGCGATGATTGACCGAGAGATGACAAGAGAAGTACCAAAACGGAATCTTCCCCGTTAGCACACCTAACAGGGCTGATGAGCCGATTGATTGTGAGATTGGTAATCCACGGAGAAGATAAGGACCCAGAGACAGAGGACGCCAGACCGTGAGCAAGAGGCAAGTAGATATCTTGCGCTGCTAGCATTGGATCCACCGACACCTTCTCGACTTTGAAGGAGGAACTACCGACGACGATATTTATGATTTTTGATTTTGTGATTCGATTATCACGTATCCGTCATCTTGGATTTCGGTATTTTGGACGTTCTGTCTGCATGATCTAGTCTTTATGATTGAGTTTTATGACATTTGTTTTCATGCACCATGGTGGCACTTACTGAGTATTTACGATTTTCGCACAGTTGTTGCACTTGATATCGTTTTCGTGACTTGATTTCTCGTGTTCATGATTTTATGGGTTTCACATAGTTGAGTTGATTTTGTGCGTACATACGCACACAATTTGGTTTCTGCACTCGGTATAATTCACATCTGCTTGCAGTGCAGTGATTCGCTTTTTGTGCACTTAGTTGCATTAGACTTCGATTTCGATTGTGATGTTCGATATTTATTTTGTGCACCTTGTGCACCTGATTGGATTGTGCGCATGTTCGGCGCTTGATGGTGGATTTCATGATTTCGTGCATGATAGATGCACCTGATTTGGATTTTCGCGCATGTTGGGCGCATTTTATGAGATGCGAGTTGGTGCACACCAGATGCACTAAATCGAGATTTTTTCGTGCATGTCAGATGCACCTGATTTTGCTGTCAGGCACACACGTTGCCTATGACCGATGTTGTGTGCACACCCGTTGCACCTTGATATCGTTTTTGTGCACCTGCTTGGCACATGTATGGATTTTGATTTCCGTGCGCACCAGACGCACGTCGTATTCATATGCATATTTTGGGATTGGTTTCTTATGGAGCAGTACATTTTTATGATATTGCGATTTGTTTTCGTACTGAGCAGGACTAGTCAGATGACAGTACCTGAGTTTGTTTTGCATGCATTGATAGATTTCAAAGGGATTCCAAAAAGCGAGTTATAGTCTCAGTATTTTATCTACGTGTCTGATATGACATGAAACGTTTGAAACAGGGAACCCTTTTAAATTGTTTTCGAAATGGCGGAACGTGCATATTAAACAAAAGAGATATACGTATATGGCTATTTTCTAATTGAGACGTCCGCCACTGTGCAGTGTTATGCGCATTGCACATCGATTTTAAAGAATTTGGCATGCATTTCCTTCATATATTTACATGTGTAGTTCCGATTTATAGCATTTCGGTTTTGCTTTGGATTTGGCATTCGTGTTCTCACCTTGACTCCGATGATTGCGGGATGCTTGACGGAGTTTTGATTTCGAATTATCTGCTCGTTACTCAAGCGCATGTATTGCGCTATGATGCCTTTTGTGTATTGATGATTTCGAAGCCCCGTTGACTTGGACATTTTATTGAAATGTTTTAAAATTTTGGGGGTTTAATTTAAAATTCGGGGACCGAATTTCTTTAACGGGGGAAGATTGTAACATTTCAAAAAAATAAAATATTATTTTTGGGAATTTTCATAATTTAATATTAATTTTTAATGAATATTTTAATATTTCGGTATAATTAAATACCGATAAATGGGAAAAAATTATGGAAATTCTAAAATAGGGTATTTTGTGGAAATATGCCATTTTTAAGTTTTTATGGTTTAGTGTATGCTATTTTAGTGTTAATCGCGATTAAAAAAAACCGCTAATTGGATTTTTGGCTTTTTGTGCAAAAATGAGCACATAACATTTTCCACACTTGTCACACTTGTTTCATGTTTTGGATTCATGGTAGCCTAGGGTTGAACCATGGTTAGATGACCATGGTGGTCTAACCCATTTGGTTAGGTTAATTAGCTTGATTAAGGGGTTTTAGTTCTTAAGATTTACATTGTTTATGGGTTGACTTGTATAAGAGAGAGAGAGAGAGAGGTGGCTATAGGTTATATCACCCTCCATGTCATTTCAGAAATTTTTACCTCTCACATCTCTCCGTCTCACTCACATACACTCACCATCATCAAACACAACCAACACACCAACATCAGCTGCTGCTATAAGCAACAGTAACATCAGCAGCAACCCCATCAACAACATCGACACAACCTCAAATACTTCAACTTCACCAAAAACCAACACCCCACAACTACAACAGCTGCACACAACTAAGCCACCAACACTTCAGCTGCTGCCTCACACAGAGAAAAAATAAAACAAAAGAGAAATGGCAAGCAGCAGCAGCAACCAAACCAGCAACTACATCAGCAGCTGCTCCAGGAGCGCAGCAACAGCCCTTCCTCCCCCCTCCTTCTTCCCTTCTCCTTCATCCTAGGACCCCCTTGAGGTATAATCTCGCAACCAAACTCTTTTCTTGCTCAGTTATGGGAAGTTGGCTAAAATTAAGTGTTTATATTGTGATCTAGTGCTAGTTTAGGGTGATTTGAGTGAGATTTGGCCAAGTGATGGTTTTGAATGTTAGTATAGCCTTAATAGGTGTGTTTGGGACCAGTTAAACCTAGATCTAACCCAGATTCCAGTAAAATACCAGATTGTTTAGAATCGGCGTAATTTAGCGTTTTTGTGGATTTTCAAGCCTTTATGGAATCTGCTACAACCCGAGATACCCTAAAATAATTTTGAGTTGGCAGTGAGATGTGTAGGCAGATAAAAACCGATATCCAAAACCCTAGCCCTCACCTCTTGATTTCGGCTGCAGATTTATTCCCCCTAGCCGCTATTTGCGGCCAGAGCAGGGGGGAATCGCCTCGTTTTTGGTGCATAGCTCTTTTACCTGTAAACTTGACACTGGGTATGTCTAGTTTTGTCTGATTCCAATCAGGGTAGAATCTGGGTTGATTTTCTTGAGTTGGCGCATTATTTACGACTTGTTTTAGCATGGTTTTTGATATTCGATGATTCGTTTCTGTCGGGTGGTGTTTGAACGCCAACGGCAGAGGGATATTGGCTGTGATTGCACGCGAGGCTTAAGGTTTTTACCTACGGGCGTAGCGTGTACCGTTTTGGTTTCCGACACGGTTTTCATGTGCTTTAGCGTTTATGATATCCTTGTAGGTACCCCACGTGACGTCGAGGCGTTGAAGATTGAGATGGCGACATCGGCATCGGAACACGAAAGCAAGGTGAGTAGATTTATATCTACGGGGAGAAGTCGGGTGGATGGCGTATAGCACCCCCGCAGTCCGATGTCTAGTATACCATATATACTATTTATATATACAGATATACGCTAGCTTATGTGTGACTTGGTTGTTTAGGATGTGTTAGGTGTAATATGCATAGGTTAGGGTTAGAAGTAACTAGTGTAGTTTCTAGTCGCGAACCCAGAATAGGCTTACACCCACACGCACACATGTGCATATTTGCTATGTTATACTGTGATGATGAGGATATTGGAGGACATTAGAGATGAGTCGAGGAGATTGGGCTTAGTGCCGTGATATCGGTGATGTGATGTGATTCGTATTTGGGATACGATATGATATTTTAGCGGGCTTTTGGACGTGTGTTTCACACATGCATTCTTACCTAGATAGATGGTATCGACTTGTACTAGACTTAGATCAGTACACCAGATTATGTGATATGATGATAATGACACCGGATATGTGATGAGAGAAATGTGATATTGACCCGTACCCAGCTATTTGGATGTCGTACGACGACTTACCGTACGAGCTGGATTTTGATGATTGATCCGCACTCATGACTCGAGGATGTCAGATGATATACGGTATCGTACGCGATACTATTTAGGCGGGATCACTGATTATTATATTTATATTTAGACATATATCGACTCAGATTTAGATGGTTTCCATACCCCTCCCGATTTACTTGATAGTTAAATCAGTGGTTAGTATAGTAGATGTTAGACTAGACCCGAGCCATACCTATTTCAAAAACTTACGAATCGGGAATATCTTAAAAACAAGTAAAGGGATTCTACGGATATTTTCAAAGGACGTATCTTACTTAAAAACTCCGTAGCCCTTATTTTACAAAAACCCCGATTTGTCTTATTTCAAATGGCACAATTTCATGACATATACATATTGTTGTAGACTCTTCACAGTTGCGTTGATTTATTCGATTCCGCATTTTCATTGCTATTCGCATTTCATTTCATGTGCTATTGCTATATTACCATCATGCTGTTAGGACACCAGCACCATTATCGATGATGCGTATGTTCCACGTACACTTGCTTGTCGGCTCACACACTTTATCATCGATAATTTCCATATCACTATATTGTAGTACTGCTGCATTCAGGATATGACCTTTGCATGGCATACTTGTACATATACTTATCGTACACTTATATTTGTGCACATACTTACTGTACACTCATACTTGTGCACCTGCCTGTCGTACACTCATATTTGTACACATACATATTTGCACATACATAGATGATATTTCTAGATTTGGGAACCGCAAGATACTCTCCAAAACTGATTCATTTTAAAAGAGCGGTTTCTCTCAATATGTGCATATTACTATTCCTGGTTGCGTGATAGACAGATATGCTTGCATTTCTTTTATATGTTGCATATATCATGCTTCTGATTATACGCATTGAGATATGTTGTTTTCATGATATTTCTGGATTTGGGAACCGTGGATATTTCAAAAGGAAATATGTAATTCTTTTAAAAACCCGGTTATCCTTGATATGATATTTCAGTGGGTCCACCATGTGTTTTCTCGGTGCTAGAGTGACATGTGAAACCCGATTCGAGGAGGCGGATGAGGCCGATTGTGGGTATATGGTGGCCCGGTATGGTACCCGGGGCGAGAACGGATCGCTGTGCAGTAGACGGTGAGCCTGGAAGAGGGACCTCTACCTACCGGTGATTGGTTGGACCTGACGGTTATCCGGAGGATACTGACCAGAGTCGATAGATGGATATGGGCGTACTGCTGGGGCCGAGGGCCGATACCGCAGACAGAGCCCGTGGGCTGACCCAGACTGACGGATGCCCGATGTATGAGGATTTACGTGCCGATGCTAGGCACGGGTTTCATGATGCTTTCCATGATTTTGATTATATCATCACATTTACATGCATGATGCTTATTGTCATTGGGTGACGGGTGGACGGAATCTACGTTTATACAAACTTTGATCACATACAGACTTGATTACATTGATCATACTTCATATGTATATATAACAGGGTATGAGGGCGCTGTTATATATACCCTTACACCAATATTAGTGGAATGGGACTCTAATATATGTGTATTGATATCCATTTGATACTTCATCATATTCACAACATGAAGACATACCTTATATTATGACATGTTATTACCTGAGGCACTGGCACGAGTATTTGGTACTACCTACATGTTTAGATGTTACATTGCCATCTTATCCTGCTTCAGGTTTATTCTTTGAGCTTTATATATATCTGATCGTATTGACTTAGGATTATGTCATGCATTCGATTTCTGCTTGTGGATATTTTTCTATGCACGAGTTGGCAACTCACCCCCGTTGTGCCACAGTTCTTGCAGGTTTTGCCGTACAGGTTCCATAGCGGCATTTCCGGCACATTGTTTTCCTTTGCGGGTGATTTGCTGGGTAGGTGGGTTCTTTGCATCAGAACCACCCTTGTTATGTATTATTCATTGTATCTAGAATTTCCATCAACCAAAACTTGTATATTGTTTCAGACTTAGACACTAGTGATGTATTATTTTGACCTTAGAGTCGTGCCTTGTAGTATATTGGTTTTCATGCTGTTGAGTTTTCCTTGAGTTTTGAACCTCGCTCTTTGGCGTTGTATATCATGCTGCTTGCATGGTTGTGCCTGTCGATTGACGAAGAGCTAGCTCCCGCTTGGGGATGCATTTTACCATTTCGTACATATTATTGTTGAACCCCGTTCGGGGCCAGTATTCACAAAGGAAACTCTGCCGAGATTTTCAGAAAAGATATGTGAATTTTAAAAATACATATTCGGCTTACTTATTTAAAAACCTTTTATTTAAAACATGTTTTCTCCACTTCTTTAAACTAGTTTTTCCTTATTTATTACTTAAAAGGTTTTAGATTTCTGGGCTTTTGGCTTACTTGGATTAGATGGGGTCCTATAAACTTCATATGATTCAAGTGCCAGTCACGGGCTATTTCGGGTCATGACAGCAACTCAGTAGTACTCATCATAGAGCACACCATATCACATAAGGCGCGATTGCTCCGCCCCGATACACCGACGTGCTGTGGTGTATACGGAGGAGTAATGCTGAGAGAGAATCTCATTCTCCTTTAGAATAGTTCAGGAATTCCGTGATCAAGTATTCTCCTCCCTGATCTCATCAAAGGAAATAATACTTATACCCATTTTGGTTCTCTACTTCTGACTTATATTCTTTAAATTTCCCAAAAGCTTCAGACTTGTGTTTCAACAGGAACACATGTGCGAATCTTGAGAGATGATCAGTGAATGTAATGAAGTACAAAGAACCAATCCTGACATGTGTAGACAGGGGACCTACATACATCATCATCTATCAATCCCAAGAGTTTACTAAATCTTTCTCTGTTTCCAATAAACGGAGCTATGGTCATCTTATCTTTTGTGACACGACTGGTAAGTTTCACAAGATGTAAATTCAAACAGATTTAAATATGCATCTAAATATAACTTAGCTAGTCGGGTCGCATTGATATGACCTAATCTACAATGCCTCAAGAAGGATTTGTTCATTTCGGAACTCTTCCTCTTGTGTGTGTTCTGTACGTTAAAGAACTGTGGTTTGATTTAGAACGTATATGCTTTTAGATAACGTGCCTTAACCGATCAACTCTTGATATATGAAATGTTCAAAACATTATCCATCAATACAAAATTATATTCTTCTTTATCTCAATAAAGAGACTGATATGATGTTGTATATCAGGTTCGGTATCTAATAACATTCGTTCAGAATCAATGTATTTGGTAATGCAGGGTGATAACTGCCAACATACTTTGCTGCAATACTTGCACCGTTTCCAACTCTTGAAACTTATCATCCATTCTCAGTTCTTTACCTATCTGTAGCCCATTTAACATATTACATATATGGGATCCTGATCCGGTATCTCATACCCAGGACGTAAAGGTAACTGAGAAACAGTTCTCGGTAATAAACACACCCGAAGAAGATGCATCGGCATGCACTTTCTTCGTTTCGGCGGCACGGGAATTCTGGCAATCCCCAATTTCCTGCTCGATCTTATAACAATTATAAGTTGCAGTGGGACCAACGTTCCCCAGCTCAGTATAACAAGCGGGTTCAGTCAATACATCCATATTGTTATCTTGATTAAGGCGTGGCATGGTCGCTACCTGGAGAGAGAGAGAAGAAAACACCCAGCGTATGCTCTTGCTAGATTAGATTGGTTATTATTTTATCTAATCAGGGTAGCTCCCACTGTTTTAGTCAAATCTTCCTTCAAACCCTAAAAGGAAAGACTAGCCGGGATTAATTACACCCTACAATTTCGCCAATCATTCAGCCAGGCCAGTGTCGGTACTTTGAGGGAGGTTCCCCGTGCTTTCGCACGTACCTAATTAAAATAAACCTCATTTTCCCAGAGGCGTAACTGTAAGTCCATGTTACCCGTCCCCGGTTCTTTGGGGTTGCGGAAATGGTGAAAAACGATTTTTCTTTGGTGGTAACATGGACTCAAAATACGGATCTTTGTTAAACAACTATCTAACAAACAAACTAGGAGTTTTACCTACTCGGTTAGGGGGTTATACCTTAACTTGAACTCCTTCTCTTCGACTCCTTGTGGTGGTCGGATGGTTCTCTCCTCGTCGTCTCCTTGTGCCGAAGATGGATCCACCTGAAAGCTTCTACCTTTGGCTCCAATCTCAATCTAGAGGAAACTAGAACACTTGGTTTGCTAGACCTTGTATACTAGGATGAGTAGAGAAGTGTTTTGGGTTATATCTCTATGGTTCTTGCTTCTCAACACATGAGACAATAGAACCATGAACTAGAGAGAGCAAGAGGAAGAGGGAGAGCTTGGAGATGAGAGAGAATGAGAATGATAGAATGAGCAAGACTTTTTCCGCCCTTGCTCTCATTATCCAAAATAATCATAACAAATAATAATAATTGAGTATTATTTGATGGTTATTATCATATCAAATGGCAATATCATTTCATACATTAAATGCAATCTGTGAACAAACAAGCAAGCAAATGTCAATACCAAGAAATGATAGCCATTGTCATGATGATGGTCAACAAGTCCAACCTAGTCAACCGGTCAAATAAGTCAACAAAGTCAACCTTTCAATCCAACCATGGCACAATAATACTTAATTAATATTATAATTAATCATATTTCTTATTCTCATTAGGGTTTAGCAAAAGTCAACAGTCAACAACCCTAATGAGAATCCTCTGCCTCTGTCTCTCTGTCAACCGTGCATACACACCCGCATCCGCGTTCCGAGGAACACGAATACAAACGAGATAAAACCAATCCCAAAACGTATACTAGGATCTGGCTTAAACCAAAGCCCGCTAGTAATAACTACCCGGACACTAAACGTGCACAAGTGCACGGATGTGACCGAACCCTGTCGCAAAAACCATGCGACCTCTACTCTTTTGCCTAAAGGCGAATATCTCTCTGTGTGGGACTCTGAAGACTCGACACTACGCTAGCAGTGGGTTTAAGCACAGGCCGCAAGCGGCAATAGCTGTGCGTAACGGCCCCCAGGTAGATGCCGATAAGAAGACGGACGAGGTGAAACCCATCTGAATTCCTACTGAGCCTGAATGTGACAATCTCCGTACAGTCCGGTCTGTTCGTCTGAGAATATCGCATGGCGGGCCTAGGGGGGCGGAAAACGTCAGTCCCCTAATAGCGGTATAAGTCGTGTCGGAGTGTAGCCCAGAACACCCTGAGATAACACTGGAAACCTACCAGTATATCTCGCTTGCCCTGGCCAGGGACTTTGTGTAATGGCTCTCCTAGACACAGCGCGATATCAACCCCCAATACCGGGAGAGACGAATCCTGTCTAACCGTTACTGCCTCCAAGTGCTTCGGGACTGCACCCAACTACTACCTGTTTGCACGACTCCTTTGAGCCGTGGTAGGGTAGTAATCAAAGTACAGTGGGAACACACTCGAGGCGAAGTAACAGTATCAAGTCAGTGGACTAAGCTGTACTCATGTCACCTGGGAACTGATAACTGACGATAGGTATAGTACCAACCAATAGTTCCCGATGAGTCCTGTCCAGTGTACTCGTAACCTAACGAGCACCCGCATACTATCTCAAGTACGACGTACTGACGGCTGTAGGACAGACCGTCTCCCATGCTGGGATGAGAAGCGCATACGCTAGTCTACTCCGGAGTATCGATGCCCTGTCTCGATAGTCCTACGACTAGGGACCTGCATAAGGATGTGCTTGTGGATTACACAGCCCCCACGAGTGTGACTGCCATCACAACGCTGGTAATCAAGCAAAGATCCTAAGGGCTCCACTAATGTGTATAGGTGATATACTAAAAGAAACACATGTACACATTAAAGTAGAAACAAACCAAGTAGCATACTACTATTTTGAGCAAGATTGTCAATACAACTGTGAATATCCCAAGCTTCCATTAAGTAATATACAAACTAGTATGATACAGTAATGGTCTCTAGGGCATATACACTAACAGTAACCCCGTTAACACCTTTCTAGACACCTACTTGATCGGCTATTTGTAATGTGTAAAACTCTCTCAGGAGTAACTCTTACTCGCAGTGGGTATCGGAATCCAACTATCTCATAGGAGGTATGAAATATCATTGCAAATTTCAACACTTGAAACTCCCGATAATATTTTACCCCAAGCGTCCTATGACCTTGGCAGAGGTCAACAAACCATAGGCTGCTAGTCAAGTTCAACCCGTCATTTCCTGATTGATGTAAACCCTGTTGGAGATAGTGCCCTCAGAGTCAATTATTGGATCACAGGCACGTGATTGCAATGATTGAGGGAGGACCTGTCCCAGTAGGACAGTGTTACTCAAGATGATAGTATGCTATCAGGTTTATCTTTATCATCGTGTACTGCTTTAGGTGACATTACATGTCGCTATTACACGTTGATAGAGCCCCTAGGATTCTTGCTTGACCACCAGCAGTATGAGGGCGATCATATAAGTGGGAGCTGGGGTCTATAAGCACATCCTTAAAAGGTCCCTAGTCGTGGGAGTTTTAAGACAGGGCATCGATACTCCAGAGTAGACTAGTGTTTACATTCGAGACCCCGACGAGGGGCGGTGGCCGGTCTCACAAGCCACTGGTGTCAGTTGGATCACCTAAGATGTATACAGGTGCTCATTGGGTTATGAGTACACCGCACAGGACTCGCCGGGAACATGCTAGTTGGTCTTATACCTGACGTCAGATAGCAGTTCCCTGGTGACATGTGTACAGGTTAGTTCATCGACCTGAGATCGTCATTTGTCTCGTGTGAGTTCCCACTGTACTTTGATTACTACCCTACCACGGCTCAAAGGAGTCGTGCAAACAGGTTTTAGTTGGGTACAGTCCCGAGCCACATGGAGGCAGTGAGCGGATCTGCAGGGGTTCGTCTCTCCCGGTATTGGGGGTGAGGTCGCACTGTGTCTAGGAGAGCCATTACACAAAGCCCTCGGCCGAGGCAGGAGATTTACTGGTAGGTATTCCAGTAGTATCTCAGGGTGTTCTGGGCTACACTCCGACACGACTTGTACCGCTTTTGGGGGTCTGACTTTTACCAACCCCCTAGGCCCGCCATGCGATACTCATAGACGAACGGACCGGACTGTACGGATATTGTCACTGAC
The DNA here is from genome assembly GCA_030015575.1 of Agapanthus africanus. Lineage (NCBI taxonomy): Eukaryota > Viridiplantae > Streptophyta > Magnoliopsida > Asparagales > Amaryllidaceae > Agapanthus > Agapanthus africanus. The sequence continues at coordinate 125,341,811 of JASDDO010000004.1, read as the reverse complement.
AGGCTCAGTAGGGTGTCAGGATGAGTTCGCTCATCGACGTCCCTTTTAGTCAATAGCTGGTAGCCCGTCATGTACGGCTAATACCTCTGACGTGCTAGTGGTTAAATCCACAGCCATAGTATTGATGAGTCTTTAGAGTCCACCACATAGACAGTTACTCAAGTTTCGGGAGAAACGCTGTAGAGGCCGTATGGAGATACGGCAGGGTCCGATCAGATACGTGCGGTATTGCACGGATCAGGATCGGACGGTTAGTACTAGAGGCCGTATGGATATATGGCAGGGTTCGATCAGATACGTGCGGTATTACACGGATCAGGATCGGACGGATATTACTAGCCGGCTTTGGTTTAAGCCGGATCCTAGTATAGTACAGTGTAGATTTTGTCTCATTGCATTTGTATCCGGTCGGAATACAGATGCAGGTGTGTATGCACAGTATCGGGGTTTTCCTGTAATTTATTACGGGACCAGTTTTCTGGAGTTGCCAGTTTGCATTCCGTTCCGGCCGGTTTTCCTTTGTTCTTTCCCGGCCGGACTTTTCCGATGGAGGGGGTTATTTGCAAGTTTGCAAATAACATTTTGTGGAGGGGTTTTCTTGCATTCTGTGGCATCATGATGAGATTCTTTTTCCATCCATTCTTTGCTTTATTTGTGATTAGAAATGAGATGAAGGTTGATTTGATTTGGTTATCATTTCTTTTTGGATGTGGTCACCCATTGCTTTTACTACACTCACCTCCCTCTTGTATTATGTTTTTTCACTCCACCACCATTTTCCAATAAGAGGGGGCCGACCACTTGGAGGGGGAGAGATGAGAGATTCATTTTTGTGGTGGCACATATTTCTTCATCTCATTCTTCTTGTTTTGGAAAAATGAAAGCACCATCTTTCCTTAAGCTCATTCCTCCATCACCAATGGCAACTTCACTACCCCAAATGAGACAACCATTCTACACTAGCCTACAGCACTTCTTGGACGCGTCGGCTAGCCAACTTCGCGCCCGAGTTGCCTCGGTCCAGAGATGGGAGCCCGTAAAAGAAATCGGCTACGTGGTGCCCTTTCTGACGAGAAGACGACGAATGGTGATTCCGCGGGAGATCGGGACGACGACGAGAAGACCGAAGGACACGGATCGCTCGGTATACTTCTCTACCCTTCTCTTGATAGCTAGCATTAGGTTAATGGTTACGATCCGGGTTTATTGTCCGCGGTAGCGCCAGTTTGAAAGTTAAGAAAATTTTTGATTCCGCATTTTGGCCTCGGATAGACGGCCGGGGCGCTGCCGTGGCGCAACATGTTATCAGAGCCTCGCCATTAACTTAGTCTAGCTTTGTCTAATGTGTTTTACATTTCCGATCGACCAAAATTCCAAAAACCCGCGTTTTCTTCACATCGGTTTTCTGTCGAATTTTTTCTGGCTCTAAAAATTTTTCAGGTTGTAGAAAACTGATGTACTGGAAGTCCTAAGAATTCTGGAGAAATTCGAGACGTTGATCTTTCAAGGGGAGCGCGGAACCGCGGCCAAACCACACTTGGCGCCGCGGTTCCGCCGCGGTATGGAGGGATCGATGTGTCGAATTTTTCCAGTGGGCTTCTGGGGTGAAAATAGGGTTTCTGGAATATTATGTTTGGGCCCAGAATTTCTTGATGTGCTACAGTAGTACTTGGGGGCCCACTTGGTAAATTTGATCGATCGGATATTTTAAACACATTGGTTCACAGTATTTACATTATATCTGCGACCGTGAATGTCACTTGATCGGTAAATCCTGTCTAACTGCTATAGCCCGGTTAGAAGGATTTGCGAACGTGACTTTCACGTTGATGTTCTATGTATTGCTGTGATGTTGCGGATTGGTCGTGGGGGATAGCCTGGATGCAATGGTAGTACAGTTTTTGTTGTATTATGTACATTTCATATTGCGGGGCGAGCGTCCGACATGTGGACTGCCATCACTGCCTGTTTGTATTATTATTTTGGGGCACGACCAGGTTGCGGTCGATGTGCCCGTTGTATGTATATTTTATTTTCTGTACTAGCATTACCCCGCGGAGGGGTGCACGGATAGCCGGGTTCTAGAAGGAAACAGGCCCGCATCTCATGGCATTGAGATGGAGGGGGCTTCACTCTAGAATTGGTGGGCTATTCGCCGCACTCGTAGGGGGTACAGGTTGACCCAGGAGGGGTGCCCAAGTTACCGGATTCCGTGAAGTGCTGGGTGGTCCATTCACGACACTGAAGGGGGCTGCCTCGCTTCAGGTTTTGGCGGGTAACTTTCTTCGCTCGTAGGGGTCTAGGATTTCATTGCATAGGCTATCCACACGACTAGGGAAACGTCGGGTTTCAGCAGCGGCTCTGTGAAACCCGGGGATCCCAGATATCTGTATTGTTCTGTGATGTTGTACATTTCTGTGATGTTGCATTTTATCACGCCTTGAGCGAAAATTATATATTGTATATATATTAGTAGATGTTGTATATGTTTTGCTTCCGCGCTAGTCCAGTCCCCGCTCTGTCGTTAGTTAAGTAACCTAACGGGTGATGACGGGACCCAGTGGCGAATGCGGATGGCATATACGTACATCATTATTTTCGTTCTTTTGTGGTGTGATCAATTGATGGGACTGCGTTGATTCGGATCAATGCAAGATAAACAAACCTATTCTGATGTTGTTGGAACAATTTTTCAAAAAGTTGTTATTGCAAGGGCGTTCTCTTTTGTTTTGAACAGTGATATTCGGTTATGAATATCCAGCACCTCAGTCGACGAGGCAAAGGCCGAGATCCCTTCACCGGGAGTGACCCCTTGGACAGAAGTTTGCGTCAGGGCATTAACTTCACTATAGCCGATTACTTTTTCTTTGCATCGTGGTATTCATTTGGAATATCCTGCACCCCATCCTACGGGGAAAGAGCCGAGATCCCTTCACCGGGAATGACCTCTTTAGTAAAGGTTTTCGTCACTATATTTTCTAAAAAGGCTATGCAGTTCCTTCAACGATATCAAGTTCATTACGTTAAAGGTTTTTCGCCAAAAACCAGTCGTAGCCCTCCGTCATTTCTTATGGGTATTATTTAGTATTCGTGCTGCGTTTGTTGACTCCGTCAAGGCTTAGTGTACGGTAGCTAAGTGGTGCTTGTTTGTTGCATAAATGGGATTGGTTAGGACAGTCGTGCAGCCTTGTTGACTCCGTCAAGGGCACGCACGGGTGGGTTTAATGCAATCCAGATAATGACGGGTTGAACTTGACTAGGACTCTTTGATTTGTTGACTCCGTCAAGGTCACTTAGGTCCTTGGGGTAAAAATCACATCGGGAGTTTCTAAAGAAACTGAAACTTGCCAGGCATGCGCATACCTTCTGGAGTGTGGTGACTTGAGTGGATTCCGTCAAGTTATCATGCGATGATAGTTGGATCCCGATTCCCACTGATGAGTTGGTTTACTCCTCGGGTGATCCCGACTAATTCTTCTTTCAGGTTTGGAGAAGAATTTGACGTTACAGTGGGAGGTTTCCAGATTAGATAAAGTTATAACCATTCTGATCTAGGTTAGAGTGCACGCTGAGTGTTTCTTTTCTCTCTCTCTTTGGCAGCGACCATTGACCCGACTCTAGACTATGACTTAGTGACCAAGTTGACCGAACCTTCTTAACACTGGCTTTTGGATTGTCAGAGTTGCAAACCTCATTGCCACTCCTACTCTTACCCTTTTCTCCAGGACACCCCGTATTACTACGAACGTCCACTTCCATTGGAAAAAACCATCGTATGGTTATATACGAACACGAAGGAATTCGAGGATGGTTTCTGGTTCTGGAGAAAACGAATAAGACTATTCAGTTGTCTTTTCCTTTTACCTTCTCTCTCAGATTGCGAGTACTCCTTGGCTTAGGAGATAGTACACCTATTACGCAAATTGGATAGTCTTCTTCCAAACCTTAGGCTGGTGCCGAACGGTGTGGAATGAAGAATACCAATTAGCCTAAACGGTGTACAGAAGGTATTAAGTTCAGACAAAGCAAGGGATTAGTAAGAGGGCAAAGTAAATTGTGACTGCTATTCGCGACCAAACCAAGTATTTCTTCGCCAATCCTAAATCACCTTTGTATTTCTCCAGGACACTCCGTATCACTACGAAGATCCCAAGTTTATTGGATAATCCATCGTATGGTTATATACGAACTCGAAAGGAACTTGTTCCATTTCGGGGATGGATTCTGGTTCAGGAGAAATAGGAATAAGGTTTATTCAGTTGTCTTTTATCTTCACCTTCTCTCGTGTTGCGAGTGCTCCTAGGATTAGGACAGTACACCCATTATGCTTATTGGACAGTCTTCTTCCAAACCATAGGCCGGTGCCAAACGGTAGGGAAGGAAGAAAACCATTTGGCCTAAAGGGGTGTACAGAAGGTAATGACTAAATACATATAAAGGGATTTGGAGAAATGGCAAAGAATTATACGGTTACAGTTGTGAATCTGGATAATGGAAGAGGCATTACTAGGAATACCAGGATACCCCAACGAAACATTTCAATGTTTCAGTTTCACTGTGTAATGTTAATGGAAAACTGATTTCCCGATTAGACACTTGCTCCAGGGTATGTATTTACCAGGTATGATTCTCACATCTGTATGGTTTTACAGATGATGAGTGGGAGTAAGCTATTGGGAATTGGGTGAGCATCCTCATTATATCGGGATTCGTTGTAATCGGTGATATTTGAGGAAATCACCTGGGCTGTTTGCCGGTCGGCAAATATTTGGTTTTGAATATCCGCTATTATGCACCAATTTCAAATTGATATATCTGTACGTCTATTTTTATAGAGTGAGATATACCTTTTTGAAATTATGTCTACGACATTTACCTATATCAGTGGATGGTTAGGTAAGGAGCATTAAACAGCGGTGTAATTCTTCTTAACCATAAGTACAGTTTTCAACCTACGACACACAGTGAATGAGTTATCAGACTCAAGGGACTTATACAGAGTATTGTATGTTGTCCAGGGTCTATCAGGACAGAGGGTTGGTCCTCGTACTATATTCGGTTTACTTATGACTTCTCTAGTTTTTTAGACAAGTGTTTCGTGGAAACACAGGGTCCGAATTTTGAGAAGTTATAGGTATTTGAATAAAGTAGAGAACCAGGTGTTGCAAGTATCGGGATTCTTCGAGTTGAATCGAAAATGTAGATACTTGTGTATGGTATTCAGTTGATAGTGATGATTAAGAGAACTTGCTTCTCTTTCAGGTTACTCATAATTGGAAACGTTCCTAAGTTGAGTAACGCTGATCGGCCTCCTTCCATTTAGTTGACATGCACTGGAGACAGCTGCATGATTTGAATCTAGTTCAATTAAATCAGTGCCTCTGGTTCTATATTGGATATAGAACAGTTCATATCTTAACGATGTTAAGGTACGTGGAGTTGTCCGGCTTATGCTTAAAACCAGACTCTGGATAACTCAAGGCACGTTTCTGTAATGGCTGTTTGTGGGTTGACCCAGGCTATGACGAGGGTTGACTTTCTACCATCTGGAAGATCAATAGTGATATTGTTCTAGACTCGCCACAGTTTTAACAAAAGTGGATTTTTTTTCAGAAAATAGTATTGGGAGTATGGTAGAACTGGAAGTGATTCCAGAACCGCAAACGATTACTGAAGATTTGATAAGAACCTAAAAATTCGATCTGATTTGACATTCCATTGGCCACTCCGCAGATATGATGGGTAACCTCAGGCACTCGAGAGGTACATCGGTATGCTCAAGGACGGTGGCAGGGAGGTTCTTGTTTACCCATACTTACCATTGCTGTTGTTCCAGACTGTGAGACCCGGCAGGAGGATGAGTATAGCGTCGTTCTAAACTAGCTTTAGAAGTGCACGTCTATATGACTCTGCAAGAGGGTTGTCGTAGTCAGTGGGAGCAGCGGAAGCATTGGTGGACAGGTGGCTTATGTCTATTTATAGACTAAAGCAGATACAGCGGAGATAGATCATCTATTTCTGATGTGACAGTCATAGGTTTGACTTCATCAGAATAGGGGATGGATCTGTTAATAAGGTAGTAGGGTGTGATGTCCTGGTATTTGGATGACATAAACAGAGTAGGAAGTGATATTCCTATACTACGATCGGTTATACTTTGGTGGTCATACAGTAGTTTCTCCACACAGGACTTGGATATTATATCAGACATTCTGGTTACTAGATCTATGGTTTTAGATCTAGATTTGGGTAGTTTCCCAATCTGGGTACTTAGACAGCATTCTATGAGTATTTAGAATGGATGACTCCTGGCACGGTAGTGTACCTGCAGTTGATGGAGTCACCCTCTCTAAAGGTGTCTTATAGACTAAAGGGGAGAGGGATACGCATGATTGGCAGATCACTTGCTTAGGCAATTGAGTCAATCATGAGATGTCAAGTACCACACCAGTTGTTGTTCTTGCAGTAGGTGCAATAAGTTGATATTCATCCAATCCTGGAGAAAAAATCAGAAGCAGTTTTAGAACATAAGTTGATGTTCTAAGGAATTGATAACGGCAGCCTCCTTCAGGAGACGGTTATCATTCTAGGCTTCCAAGGTGACCTGGATGGCAGAGTGGCTGTCAGAGTTATAGTTTTCCCTCTGACGAGGGGCAGTATTTTAGACAGGTGGTCCCGGTGGATACTGAGGGAAGGCATGGCGCAGGATACTGATTAAGTTCAGTTGACAATACAGTCTAAGAAGTTTGGATTTGGAGTTCATTTATGAGCTAGGTCCCATCAGATATCCAGACACATTCTAAGACAGGTATTGCTCATTTCGGGAGATGGCTTTTTCCGCGAACTTGAGATATAGAGAGACATAGAAAGAAACATCACAGCAGATCCACTCACTGAGGCTATTCCTCGAACGCAATAGTTTCGCAAACGAGCTTTGTGAGACTGATTAGTAGAGGAGTTGGGTGTTCGGTATCACACGGGCTGTGAGTATGCGACATCGCAATAATTAGCCTTGAGTGCAAGTGGGAGATTGTTGGAGATAGTGCCCTCAGAGTCAATTATTGGATCACAGGCACGTGATTGCAATGATTGAGGGAGGACCTATCCCAGTAGGACAGTCTTACTTAAGATGATAGTATGCTATCAGGTTTATCTTTATCATCGTGTACTACTTTAGGTGACATTACATGTCGCTATTACACGTTGATAGAGCCCCTAGGATTCTTGCTTGACCACCAGCAGTATGAGGGCGATCATATAAGTGGGAGCTGGGGTCTATAAGCACATCCTTAAAAGGTCCCTAGTCGTGGGAGTTTCGAGACAGGGCATCGATACTCCAGAGTAGACTAGTGTGTACATTCGAGACCCCGACGAGGGGCGATGGCCGGTCTCACAAGCCACTGGTGTCAGTTGGATCACTTAAGATGTATACAGGTGCTCATTGGGTTATGAGTACACCGGACAGGACTCGCCGGGAACATACTAGTTGGTCTTATACCTGACGTCAGATAGCAGTTCACTGGTGACATGTCTACAGGTTAGTTCATCGACCTGAGATCGTCATTTGTCTCGTGTGAGTTCCCTCTGTACTTTGATTACTACCCTACCACGGCTCAAAGGAGTCGTGCAAACAGGTTTTAGTTGGGTACAGTCCCGAGCCACATGGAGGCAGTGAGCGGATCTGCAGGGGTTCGTCTCTCCCGGTATTGGGGGTGAGGTCGCGCTGTGTCTAGGAGAGCCATTACACAAAGCCCTCGGCCGAGGCAGGAGATTTACTGGTAGGTATTCCAGTAGTATCTCAGGGTGTTCTGGGCTACACTCCGACACTACCTGTACCGCTTTTGGGGGTCTGACTTTTACCAACCCCCTAGGCCCGCCATGCGATACTCATAGACGAACGGACCGGACTGTACGGATATTGTCACTGACAGGCTCAGTAGGGTGTCAGGATGAGTTCGCTCATCGACGTCCCTTTTAGTCAATAGCTGGTAGCCCGTCATGTTTGGCTAATACCTCTGACGTGCTAGTGGTTAAATCCACAGCCATAGTATTGATGAGTCTTTAGAGTCCACCACACAGACAGTTACTCAAGTTTCGGGCGAAACGCTGTAGAGGCCGTATGGAGATATGGCAGGGTCCGATCAGATACGTGCGGTATTGCACGGATCAGGATCGGACGGTTAGTACTAGAGGCCGTATGGATATATGGCAGGGTTCGATCAGATACGTGTGGTATTGCACGGATCAGGATCGGACGGATATTACTAGCCGGCTTTGGTTTAAGCCGGATCGTAGTATAGTACAGTGTAGATTTTGTCTTATTGCATTTGTATCCGGTCGGAATACAGATGCAGGTGTGTATGCACAGTATCGGGGTTTTCCTGTAATTTATTACGGGACCAGTTTTCTGGAGTTGCCAGTTTGCATTCCGTTCCGGCCGGTTTTCCTTTGTTCTTTCCCGGCCGGACTTTTCCGATGGAGGGGGTTATTTGCAAGTTTGCAAATAACATTTTGTGGAGGGGTTTTCTTGCATTACGTGGCATCATGATGAGATTCTTTTTCCGTCCATTCTTTGCTTTATTTGTGATTAGAAATGAGATGAAGGTTGATTTGATTTGGTTATCATTTCTTTTTGGATGTGGTCACCCATTGCTTTTACTACACTCACCTCCCTCTTGTATTATGTTTTTTCACTCCACCACCATTTTCCAATAAGAGGGGGCCGGCCACTTGGAGGGGGAGAGATGAGAGATTCATTTTTGTGGTGGCACATATTTCTTCATCTCATTCTTCTTGTTTTGGAAAAATGAAAGCACCATCTTTCCTTAACCTCATTCCTCCATCACCAATGGCAACTTCACTACCCCAAATGAGACAACCATTCTACACTAGCCTACAGCACTTCTTGGACGCGTCGGCTAGCCAACTTCGCGCCCGAGTTGCCTCGGTCCAGAGGTGGGAGCCCGTAAAAGAAATCGGCTACGTGGTGCCCTTTCTAACGAGAAGACGACGAATGGTGATTCCGCGGGAGATCGGGACGACGACGAGAAGACCGAAGGACACGGATCGCTCGGTATACTTCTCTACCCTTCTCTTGATAGGTAGCATTAGGTTAATGGTTACGATCCGGGTTTATTGTCCGCGGTAGCACCAGTTTGAAAGTTAAGAAAATTTTTGATTCCGCATTTTGGCCTCGGATAGACGGCCGGGGCGCTGCCGTGGTGCAACAAACCCACCCGAACAACCCTTGACAGTGGTCAACAAGGTCGCACGACTACCCTAAATCAATCACATCATATGCTTAGGTAGATAAGCACTAATCTGCTACCGCACAGTACGCCTTGACAGAGGTCAACAAACGCAGCACGAATACTAACTATTACTTATCTGAAATGACGGAGAGCTTCGACAGGTTCTTAAGAAAACCTTTTGCGTAATGAACTTGATATTGTCGTAAAATCGAGTGATTTTGAAAAGGAGTGTTTTTTAGGCTTTTACTAGTTTTGCTAAAGAGGTCACTCCCGGTGAAGGAATCTTGACTCTTTCCTTATCGAATAAGGTGCATGATATTTCAAATACCACTATGCATAGAAAAAACTATAAAAGCAATCAAAAGTAAACCGAGTTTGTAGCATCTGCTGGTTTCTCTAAAGAGGTCACTCCTGGTGAAGGGATCTCGGCTCTTTCCTTATCGAATAAGGTGTTGGATATTCTACAAGGAATACCGCTATGCAAAGTAAGAACTAGAGCTACCAGTTTTCGAGACAAGTTTCTACAACAACTTTAGCTTTCTTTTATTTCATTAATCTCATTAATGAAGTCCCATCATTTTAAGTTACCTAAACATCACAGATAAATACAACGTACGCATATGCCATCCGCATTCGCCTCGATGTCCACTCGTGCACCGTTAGGTTATGTAATTAACGGCAGAGCGGGGCAGTGCTGTAAGTCGATGTACAACACCCCACGACTTACGGGGAGGCGGAAATATGAAAAACGATCTTGTTCTTTGCTTAAACATCGACTAACCGCATGAATCGAACCTAAACGATAACTAACATCAAACATAGAAGTTCTAAACTACTATGTGAAGGGATTATACCTAAAGAACCGTGTCCTTCGTCTTAACGAACTCCACCTCCTCCTCGGCCATCTCCAAGTAGTAGACGATCCACCACGAGAGCTAAACTCCAAGCTTTGCCTCTAAACTTGAGGCAACTAGGTATCTTTAAGTGCTAATCAAAGTACCTAGATGAAATAGAGTATGGTTATGGATTAAGTAGTCTAACTAATCCTTGTACTCAACACATGAGAGGGGAGGATTAGGGTTTGAAGAGAGAGAGCTTAAGGAGAGAGAAGGTGAGAAGAATAATAAAATGAGAAAATGAGTTATCATAATATATATCAAGCATTATTGTTTTTCAAGAAAAGAAAAAAAATGATTTACAACCATGCTAGATAAATATCTTATGGTGATTCATCTCCATGAGTCATTAAGCAATTATGAAGCATTAATGACATGGATGATTCATCCATATGACTCACTAATCTCATTTAATGTATATGCCACCTAAACCTCCTTAGTCACCATCTTCTAGAAGCTTCTCGCGCAATTACGAGAATGCCCCTCCCATGAAAACACGGAAAAACTTTAGACTGTATAAATCTAATAACCGGATACTATTAACTGGCTTAAAGCAAAGCCGACTAGTAAAAACTGTCCGAAAGTCGTACGTGCGTAAACACACGTATGCATCCGAACCCTTGTCGTAAAACCATATGACCTCTATATCGTTTCTCCTGGAGTAGGGAAACTCTCTGCGTGGGACTCTAGAGACTCGACTACTATGCTGGCAGTGGGTTTAACCACAGACCGCAAGCGGCACTAGCTGTACGTAATGGTCCCCAGGTAAATGTCGATAAGAAGGCCGATGAGGAAACCCATCCGAACTCCTACTGAGTCTGATGTGACAATCTCCATACAGTCCGGTCCGTTCGTCTAAGAATATCGCATATTGGGCCTAGGGGGCGGCAAGCGTCAGTCCCCTAATAGCGGTATAAGTCGTGTCGGAGCGAAGCCCATTACACCCTGAGAAACTACTGGAACCTACCAGCAAATCTCGCTTGCCCTGGCCAGGGACTTTGCGTAATGGCTCTCTGACACAGCGCGATATCAACGCCCAATACCGGGAGAGACGAATCCTGTCTAACCGCCACTGCCTCCAAGTGCTCGGGGCTGCACCCAACTGCTACCTGTTTGCACGGCTCCTTTGAGCCGTGGTAGGGTAGCAATCTAAGAACAGTGGGACACACTCGAGGAGAAGTAGCAGTGTCAAGTCTGCGGACTATGCTGTACTCATGTCACCTGGGAACTGTTCACTGACGACTGGTATAAAACCAACCAACAGTTCCCTGTGAGTCCTGTCCGGTGTACCCGTAACCTAACGAGCACCTGCATACTATCTCCAGTACGACGTACTGACGGCTGTGGGACAGACCATCTCCCCAACTGGGATGAGAAGCGTACATACTAGTCTACTCTGGAGTATCGATGCCCTGTCTCGATAATCCAACGACTAGGGACCTGAATAAGGATGTGCTTGTAGACTACCCAGCCCCCACTAGTGTGACTGCCATCACAACGCTGGTAGTCAAGCAAGATCCTAAGAGCTCTATCAATACGTATACTCACATATTAAGATAGAAAAACCAAGTAGCATACTACCATATTTAGCAAGACTGTTATATACATGTGAATATCCCAAGCTTCCATTAAGTAATATACAAACTAGTATGATACAATAATGGCCCCTAGGGCATATACACTAACAATTCTGCCACTTGCACTAGGGCCATGTACCGGCATATCGAAGACCGATGATCTCGAGTAGCCTCTCGAACTGAATCTGAGGTAGGGCCTTTGTGAATGGATCAGCAATGTTCTCTTCAGAAGCAACTCTCCGAACCTCGATCTCCCGACGATCTATGATCTCCCTGATCAGGTGATACCGCCTTAAGATGTGTCTAGACTTCTGATGGGACCTTGGTTCCTTCGCTAAAGCTATAGCTCCGTTGTTGTCGCAATACAGAGGTATTGGATCAACTATGGTAGGAACCACCTGAAGTTCTGTTAGGAACTCCTTCATCCAGACTGCTTCTTTTGCGGCATCGCAAGTAGCTATATACTCCGCTTCCATCGTCGAGTCAGCAACGGTGTCCTGCTTGGAGCTCTTCCAGCACACCGCCCCTCCATTGAGGGTAAAGACATAACCCGACATGGACTTGGAATCGTCCTTATCACTCTGGAAGCCGGAATCAGCAAAGGCCTCCAACCTGAGGTCTTTTCCGCCGTAAACCAAGAATATCTCCTTAGTCCTTCTCAGGTACTTGAGAATGTTCTTTACTGCTGTCCAGTGCTTCTCCCCTGGGTCTGACTGATACCGGCTTACCACGCTCAGTGCGTAAGCTACATCTGGTCTGGTGCACAACATCGCATACATTATAGAGCCTACCGCAGAAGCGTAGGGTATAATAGACATGCGTTCCCTTTCCAAATCAGTCTTGGGAGACATCTCTTTGGAGAGGGAGATTCCGTGACAAGCCGGTAGATTACCGCGCTTAGAATCTTCCATACTGAATCTTTTCAGTACAGTGTCGATATACCTGGACTGCGAAAGTCCCAACATCCTCTTGGATCTATCACGATAGATCCGGATCCCCAGAATGTAAGAGGCATCACCCAGGTCTTTCATGGAGAACCTGTGTGACAAGAATCCTTTGACAGATTGTAGCATAGGAATGTCATTTCCTATTAATAAAATGTCATCCACGTACAAGACGAGGAATACGACACTTCTGGCCACAACTTTACTATATATGCACGGTTCATCTGGATTTTTGATAAAGTCATATTCTTTGACTGTCTCATCAAAACAGATGTTCCAACTCTGCGATGCCTGCTTTAGTCCATAAATGGACTTAAGCAGCTTGCATACTTTCCCGCTGCTCCCACTCTGATTGAAACCCTCTGGCTGATCCATATAGACGCACTCTTCTAAATTTCCATTCAGAAAAGCCGTCTTTACGTCCATCTTCCAGATTTCATAATCATGGAAGGCTGCAATAGCAAGAAGGACCGGAATGGATTTGAGCATAGCCACTGGAGAAAAAGTTTTGTCATAGTCCAAACCAGGTCTTTAACGAAAACCCTTTGCAACAAGTCTAGCCTTATAGGTTTCCACCTGTCCATCTACACCAATCTTTTTCTTGAAGATCCATTTGCATCCTATGGGTTTTACCCCATCTGGAGCAAAGTCCAAAGTCCATACTTTTTTGGTGTACATGGACTCCATTTCGGTCCGCATTGCATCTAGCCATCGTACCGAGTCGCCGCTCTGGATGGCCTGCTGGAAGTCAGTAGTTTCATCATCATCTATGATACAATCCTCTCTATCCCTATCTTTGAGAAAACCGTAGTATCTCTCAGACGGATGAGACGGCCTACTACTCCTGCGGAGGGGTGCGGGAATGTCTTGTTCTTCTTGAACTACCGGTTCTACCAAACTTTCCGTAGCGGTTTGTGGTTCTGGAATTTCTTCCAGTTCTATTTCGCTCCCACTTATTTCCCTTTCTAAAAACTGATATTCTAGAAAATGGGCATTACGAGAAACAAACACCTTTTGTTCCTCTGCGTAATAGAATATATACCCCTTGGAGTTCTTTGGATATCCCACAAACTTACACTTTACTGATCGTGCCTCGAGCTTGTCCACATGCTGCTTTTTAACAAAAGCTGGACATCCCCATATTTTCAGATACTGAAGATAGGGTTTCTTCCCACTCCACATCTGATATGGCGTGGTAGGCACAGTCTTGGTAGGAACCATGTTCAAAAGATATGCCGCTGATTCTAGCGCATAACCCCAGAAAGATCGTGGTAACTCAGCATTACTCATCATGGATCGTACCATATCCAATAGGGTTCGATTCCGTCTCTCCGATACACCGTTATGCTGTGGTGTGTATGGAGGAGTAAGCTGAGAGAGAATTCCTTTCTCTTTTAGGTAACCTAGGAACTCAGCACTCAAGTATTCACCACCTCGATCAGATCTAAGTGTCTTGATACTTTTGCCGGTTTGGTTTTCTACTTCATTCTTATACTCTTGGAATTTTTCAAAAGCCTCGGATTTATGTTTAATCAGATAAATGAATCCGTACCTTGAGTAATCATTCGTAAAAGTAATGAAATAGGAAAAACCACCTCTTGCATGTGTAGACATTGGACCGCATACATCGCTGTGTATGAGTCCTAAGATCTCGCTCGCGCTTACTCCATGTCCAGTAAATGGAGTCTTTGTCATCTTTCCTTTGAGACAAGATTGACAAGTGTCATAAGTTTGATATTCGAACGAGTCCAAATATCCTTCTCTATGCAACTTAGTCAACCTTATCTCATTGATGTGACCCAGTCTACAATGCCATAAGAAAGCTTTATTTAAATCTGGAGACTTTCTTTTTAGTGTGTTATGGACATTGAAAATTTGGAGTTGGTTTAAAACATATATACCGTTATTTATTGTACCGGACCCAATCAAACCATGATTAAGGTGGATGTTAACAACATCTCATACAAACGTGAAATCATAACCTTTATTTGATAACAAGGAAACTGATATGATATTACAGGTTAAGCTTGGTACAAAAAAAAGTTATGTAAAACCAAAATGTGTCCACTCGTCAATCCCAGGTGATAATCCTCGACGGACGCAGCTCCCACGCTAGCTGCGTTAGCAACCTTTAGGGTCACATCACCTTTCTTCAGCACTCTACGGTTTCTCAGTGCCTGCAATGAATTGCAAATATGAGATCCTGATCCGGTAACCAATACCCAGGAAGTAGAGTTAATTGACAGACAATTCTCAATTACAAACACACCTGAAGTCGAAGCCACAGCTTGCTTCGGTTCCTGGTTCTTGGCGTTCCACGCCTTGCAAACTTTCTTCCAGTGCCCTTTCCTGTGACAATGGAAGCACTCATCCTGGCCCACTACCGGTACCGCAAACTTTTTCTTTCCCTTCCCTGCCACCTTACTAACACCTCCTCTATGTTTGGTGGCGGCCTTTTTCTTCCTTCCTTTGGCCCTAGCCTTGGACCCGGAAGAAGATGCACCGCTAACAAACATAGCGGGTGTTTCCCTTGCCTTCTGCAAGGTGCCCTCTGCACTCCTTAACATGTTCAGGAGTTCCGGAAGTTCAACTTCTTTTCTTTGAATGTTGAAGTTCAGGATAAACTGGGCGTAGGTGGAAGGAAAGGACTGGAGAATAAGGTCTGTATAGAGCTCATTATCCAAAGTCTTCCCAAGGTCTGCGAGCTCTTCTATATAGCCGATCATCTTTATGACATGTTCTCCTACCGATGACCCGACAGCCAACCTCGCTCGAAACAAGTTCTTAGAGGTCTCGTATCTTGCTATACGAGATTTCTCTCCATAAAGTTCCTTTGTATGGAGAAATATGGCATCTAGTTCCATATCCTCGTGCCTCCTCTGATGTTCATTGTTCATCGAGGCAAGCACGATGCACTTGGCTTTCACGCAATCGAAATCCCAGGTTTTGCGGATTTCCTTTTCTGCATTACTGGATTTGGGACCAGGGACAGCAGGTGCCGTAGCGGTGAGGACGTACCCCAATTTGTCATAGGTCAAAGCCATTTTGACATTCCGCAGCCAATTTTTATAGTTTGGCCCTGTCAGTATATTTTTCTCTAAAAGTAACTTAAGTCCAGGCATTTTCAGGGTCGCTGCAATTAGGAGAGAGAGAAGAAAACTCTTTAGCATGATGCTCTTGCAAGTTTAGAGTGGTTTTTAGTTTATCTAAACTGGATGGCTCCCACTGTTTCTCGAATCCGTCCTCAAACCAAAAAAGAAGAATTAGCCAGGACTATTCTCACTGTACAATTCTTGCTTAACCGTTCAGCCAGGCTAGTGTCGATACTTCGAGGGAGGTTTTCCAACGCTTTCGCGAAGTTCCTTAATTAAAGAACCTCTTTTCTCTGGGGGCGTAACCCCGCTGACACTTTTCTTGACAACTACTTGGTTTATAGCATTGATCGTTAAGTGACGAATATCTTGATAAGTAGCATATACTCACAGTAGGATCGGGATCCAAATATCATCGTATGATAATGTTGAAGGAATCCTACCAACATTCATCAAACTCCAAATGGTATGCTTCTCTTTGCAAATTTCAGTTTCTTTAGAAATTCCCGATATATATTTTTGCCCCATGCTCTTATGACCTTGGCGTTGGTTAAAATGTCATAAGTCACATGTCAAGTTCTATCCATCATTATCTTGTTAATTTGAACCCATCCGTACATATCCTTGACGTTGGCCAAAATGATCATACGACTGTCCCAAACTAACTCATCTATCTATGCAACAAATGAATACCCAGCAGCTACCAAACACTATGCCTTGGCGTTGGTCAAATACATAGCTTGAATACTACTGAATACCCAGATGAAATGACGGAGGGCTACGAATGGTTTTGGCGAAACCGTGAACGTAGTGAACTTGATATAACCGAAGGAACCTGATAGCTTTTTAAAAGGAGTAGTTAAAGCTCCGCATTTAAAAATATCTGTTTTTAAAATTAACCGAGTGGTTTCTTTTAAATTGTTCCAACGATTAAACTTTTGGTTTATTTTCTTTGCATTATAAATAATGCGTCCCATCATTAACCTATCATTACAGAAAACAACGAAAATACAACGTCCTCTTATGCCATCCGCATTCGCCACGGGGTCCCGTCATTACCCGTTTGGTTACTTAACTAACGACAGAGCGGGGGCTGGGCTAGCGCGGGTGTAAAACATAAGTGACGTCTAAATAGCTATCATATATAGATATTGTACATTCGTCAGACGCAATAATAGGCATTCCAGATCACAGATGAACTTTATTGGATTTACAAGCAATCCGTGTTTGTTTTGAGCCTGCAACAAAAGACGGATTACATAGTTATGATGAATAGCCATTACCCCACCCAAGACCCCTACGGGTACGGCAAACTACCCGCCCGGCAGTTTTTGCACCCCACCTTGGGTCTGTCCTAGGAGCAAAAACAGTAAAATGAAATAATACAACGGTGGCTACAACCGCAACCTAGATGTGCCCCGCAAAATAATATTACAACAAATTACATTTACATCAAATGAATTAAATAATAACCCATCACATAACTCCGGCTATACATCACAACAGTCCAACACAGTTCATATCCACAAACAGTAAAAACCATTACAGAAATGTGCAACCCCCTACCAACCGACATACTAGCAGTTGGGGGAGGTTTACGAACACATTATACAAACACAAATATAATCCAACAAGCAAATACCGTATAATTTCGATCGATTAAACACATTTAATTTTGCTCCAATACTTCTCTGTAAATCTGAAACCTGAGCAACAATTAAAAAATTCCAGAAAATACCAAATATCACAGAGAACCAACACAGGAAAATTGGGCTGATGAATCGGCAACTCGGCGGCGGAATCGCGGCCGATCGTTGGGATCCACGGCGGTTCCGCGGCGCTTTAGCCAATTCATGATCCCAGTTTTCTAGGGTGTTCTTAAACTATCATTTAAGGCTTTCTGAAGGTCCCTGAAAAATTTTTGGACCTCATTTAAAAAACGACAGAAACTCATTATATCGGAGTTTTCCGGTTTTGTTTTTTTTTCGTTCGAAATTCATACAATTTTGCAAGTGAGTTATTTATTGTTTAGCGAGGCTCTGATACCACTGTAAGTCGATGTACAACACCCCACGACTTGCGGGGAGGCGGAAATATGAAAAACGATCTTGTTCTTTGCTTAAACATCGACTAACCGCATGAATCGAAGCTAAACGATAACTAACATCAAACATAGAAGTTCTAACTACTACGTGAAGAGATTATACCTAAAGAACCGTGTCCTTCGTCTTTACGAACTCCACCTCCTGCTCGGCCTTCTCCAAGTAGTAGACGATCCACCACGAGAGCTAAACTCCAAGCTTTGCCTCTAAACTTGAGGCAACTAGGTATCTTTAAGTGCTAATCAAAGTACCTAGATGAAATAGAGTATGGTTATGGATTAAGTAGTCTAACTAATCCTTGTACTCAACACATGAGAGGGGAGGATTAGGGTTTGAAGAGAGAGAGCTTGAGGAGAGAGAAGGTGAGAAGAATAATAAAATGAGAAAATGAGTTATCATAATATATATCACGCATTATTGTTTTTCAAGAAAAGAAAAAAAATGATTTACAACCATGCTTGATAAATATCTTATGGTGATTCATCTCCATGAGTCATTAAGCAATTATGAAGTATTAATGACATGGATGATTCATCCATATGACTCACTAATCTTATTTAATGTATATGCCACCTAAACCTCCTTAGTCAACATCTTCTAGAAGCTTCTCGCGCAATTACGAGAACGCCCCTCCTTTCCGTGAAAACACGGAAAAACTTTAGACTGTATAAATCCAATAACCGGATACTAGTAACTGGCTTAAACCAAAGCCGACTAGTAAAAACTGTCCGCAAGTCGTACGCGCGTAAACACACGTATGCGTCCGAACCCTTGTCGTAAAACCATACGACCTCTATATCTTTTCGCCTGGAGTAGGGAAACTCTCTGCGTGGGACTCTAGAGACTCGACTACTACGCTGGCAGTGGGTTTAACCACAGACTGCAAGCGGCACTAGCTGTACGTAACGGTCCCCAGGTAGATGTCGATAAGAAGGCCGATGAGGAAACCCATCCGAACTCCTACTGAGTCTGATGTGACAATCTCCATACAGTCCGGTCCGTTCGTCTAAGACTATCGCATATCGGGCCTAGGGGGGCGGCAAGCGTCAGTTCACTAATAGCGGTATAAGTCGTGTCGGAGCGAAGCCCATTACACCCTGAGAAACTACTGGAACTTACCAGCAAATCTCGCTTTCCTTGGCCAGGTACTTTGCGTAATGGCTCTCTGACACAGCGCGATATCAACCCCCAATACCGGGAGAGACGAATCCTGTCTAACCGCCAATGCCTCCAAGTGCTCGGGACTGCACCCAACTGCTACCTGTTTGCATGACTCCTTTGAGCCGTGGTAGGGTAGCAATCTAAGAACAGTGGGACACACTCGAGGCGAAGTAGCAGTGTCAAGTCTGCGGACTATGCTGTACTCATGTCACCTGGGAACTGTTCACTGACGACTGGTATAAAACCAACCAACAGTTCCCTGTGAGTCCTGTCCGGTGTACCCGTAACCTAACGAGCACCTGCATACTATCTCCAGTACGACGTACTGACGGCTGTGGGATAGACAATCTCCCCAACTGGAATGAGAAGCGTACATACTAGTCTACTCCGGAGTATCGATGCTCTGTCTCGATAATCCAACGACTAGGGACCTGAATAAGGATGTGCTTATAGACTACCCAGCCCCCACTAGTGTGACTGCCATCACAACGTTGGTAGTCAAGCAAGATCCTAAGAGCTCTATCAATACGTATACTCACATATTAAGATAGAAAAACCAAGTAGCATACTACCATGTTTAGCAAGACTGTTATATACATGTGAATATCCCAAGCTTCCATTAAGTAATATACAAACTAGTACTATACAATAATGGCCCCTAGGGCATATACACTAACAAGCGCTAGCGCGGGTGTAAAAGATAAGCAATATCTATATAATATATCACATATACTATATCCTGTATTCATCTCATCAATATATCAAATGATCACATCACAGATATCACAGCAGAAAACAACATATCAAATATTGGATATACGAGGATTTCCGGGTTTTATTTTAAGCCTGTATAAAACATGGATTCTACGGTCGTAATGAATAGCCAATCCCACACCCCTAGACCCTTACGAGAGCGGCAAGCAACCCTACCAATTCTAGAGTTAGGAGACCCGGTCTCGACTCCTCGAGATGGTCTCCCACTGGACCCTAGAACCCGGTTACTTATGCTCCCCGCCTTAGGTCTATCCTAATGCGGAAAAGTAAATAATATACAATGGTGACATCATCCTCAACCCAGAAGTGCCCCAATAAAAGAATATTACATACAATGAATTTTACATGAATGAAAATGAAAAACTCTCATCTCACATAAAACCCCCGGCTATTCAAAACACGACGATCCAATATAACATATCAAAGCAACACATAACATCACATGTCATCAATGTAAGTAAATATATGTATCCCAATTATCGTTGACATATAGCACCGAAACAGGAAATACACCACATATTACACCTACGGTCGCAGAAAAGAAAGTGTAAAAATACAACGTTGGAATCCGCAACCACCTTAGACATCATAAACCCAACGTATCACATACTTTTGATTTCATGCCAAACCTAATGAATTCCTTAGTGTCACGCCCCGCTTCCCAGAGTACGCAAGATTGAGCACGTGACATAGCCAACCATGCTACCTGTGGGTAGGAAGTATCCATCCACAGTCACATTACGGCTGTAGAGATATCAAGAACAAGATAAACAAACTATCTAACACATGTCCAAATCCATAATAACCAGAGTCAATGATAAATAAGTGCGGAAGCAAATGATCCAATGCAATAATAGAAAGGTACGTCCCGTAATGCGGGATCACACCTGGAAATAAAATGCAATAAATGAACTAACCACTACAGAACTCACAAATCAGCCTGCTGGCTGAAGTACTCCTGCTCAGTCGTCGACAGTGGTAAAGAATCTGGGCCATGCAAAACCCAGACGTCAGCGCGTCATGACATCAAGTATATAGTATAGACATGGTAATAAGCAATGCAAGTATGAACATGAATAAAGCAGTACTAAGAAATAACAGAGCAGGGTAAGGTGCAGTGGTGACTAAACTGTCCTATTAGGTTTCTACTCTATAGTCTTTGAAATCAATTAATGAATCGTCGATGTAACTCAATAGTATCCCGTGCGTGCCGGGGACCACGGTCAAGGTCCTCGGGGCTGAATCCGAGACGTGCCGCTAAGCAGTAATAGGTAGTAGGATGGATGAGTGATGTCAGCATCATCACTCCCGGACTGGCCAAGCCCGTAAGACTGATCAGAACAAGTATCGAACTGTTGAGTTACAAGTCGGTTTCACCTTTGATTTCCCCATACCCCCAAGTTATGTATGTCAGGTCAGGTATTCAGTAGTCAAGGACTAATGCCAACACAAAATCAGGTAAAAGTAGGTCTGTCTGGATAGACAGCAGGAATGGTCAGGTTTGTCGGCATTAGACACAAGATCAGGTAACAGGTAAAGCCATGGTACATTAGGTCCAGCCAGGTAATGTATAAAGGTGTCATGTCATGTCAAGAGTGTACGGTACCATGTCATGTCAAGTAGGAAGTGTAACAGGTCATGTTAGGAAGCACAAGATGTCATGTGGGTGCTCATAATCAAACTAACATAAGCATGTGTATAAATAAACAAGCATGAGTACTATCAGAACAATAAACTGGAACATATAATATGATATGCAAATAGATATAATTTCAAGGATATGGATGCACAGTTATCGATTAGGGTTACATTTATAGTTCCAATATTAATTAGGATGCAATT
Organism: Agapanthus africanus; assembly: GCA_030015575.1. Classification (NCBI taxonomy): domain Eukaryota; kingdom Viridiplantae; phylum Streptophyta; class Magnoliopsida; order Asparagales; family Amaryllidaceae; genus Agapanthus; species Agapanthus africanus. The sequence continues at coordinate 125,320,172 of JASDDO010000004.1, read as the reverse complement.
TATTAAATATGGAGTGTTAATATCACATTATTATGTAGTGATGTGATCTATGGATGCAATTATATGTATCTTAAATGCGATGGATGCAAACGGGTATCCGAAAAGTTATAAAACTATAAAATGGTAATGTGGGATGTGCAACTAAGCAATATGTGATATAAATATTGATATAATAATATTAATATGGATAGCATATTCAAAGAGATTAGTTACTATAAAAGATGTATTGATTAACCATGCACAAGAAGGTTCCGTTCAGAAATTTAGCGTCACCCTAATTTGTAAAATAGCTTAAAAATAACAAACGTTCTCCAAAAGGGACGTGTCTTATACCAAAACAAAGATAATTCAATAAGGTTTTCAGTTTTATAAGTATAAGCATCTCAGGTTATCCCTACAAAAAGTTATGAATCTTCAAAGTTGAAAGTTTGCTGCTGGAATTTTCCTGGACAGCAGTTTCGAGACGTGTTCATTTGCATTTTACGTTTATTAAACAATTTATTTTGCAAGTAAATATTTCATAGAGTTATAGTATTCTGAATTAGCTTCGTAACAAACTAAAGAACGTATACTAATGATTTTTCTATGATTTATAATGAATTTTATAAGATAAGGTGTACAGTAAATTTCAGATTTGTCATATCCGATTTTTCAACGACATTTCATATGTAAACTATAAGATTTTCAAATGTATAACATTATAAAATGAAGATTATAAAAGTATATAGCATGTAGCAAGATTAACTTTCCTCGATGGGTCGCGAATCGGGAAAACGGAACGTTAACCGTCGGCGGGGAAAACTCGCGACGGCGCACGGTTCACGGAATGAACCCAAACGACGAACAAAGGAACCACACCGGTCGGGGTATCTCGCTGGAACGTCGAGAAACGTCACCGGCACGACGGAATTCCGGCAACAAAAGAATAGTTAAAAGAAATGAGAAACGAGACATGAAGCAAGAAGAGAAAAATGATAAAGAGAAGTACGAGAGAATATATGAGGGAGAGGGAGAGAGAGGAAAAAGTGGAGAGAGAGAGAGAGAAAGTGGGGCCCACGGGGTTAAAGGGGAGGTTGCGATTGGCTGAGAGAATAAATTAAGAAGGATATAAAAGATTGTAAAAATATTATATGGTTAACTTAAAGATTTAAAAGATAGGTAATGAACAGTAAGATATCAGGTTAGTTAGAAAAATATATGCGAAGGTTTTAATAATATTAAAATTTAGGATTTTGGCGCCAAATGAAACATTTCCAAATTGCGCCCGGGTTGGGTCCAAAAAATTCGAAATTCAAATAATAGGATTTTAGGCGGGTTCCAAATTTTAAAATGAAATGTTTTATGATTAAAAAGCATACTCCCAAAACGGACACACGCACGTGCACGTAGCCATCCAAACTCGCCCGTTTCACTGAACGGGACGAGAACACAATGCACGGATGCTCCCACGAGGCTAAGGGTGTCAAGTAGGCCAAGATGAATATTTTTAATTTTATTTTAGGTGCTAAAATTTGTTATATGCAGAATGACTTAGCCGGTAAAAATTGTGCAATAAGATCCAAACAAGCAAGATAAATGAAATGAGCAATGCCAAACACTCAACCAGTAACAGGAAAAAAATAGCAGCATTGGGCTCGGGTGTTACATTATACCCAACTACAAAAGAATTTCGTCCTCGAAATTCCAAAAAATACAAGATAGAAAACTACAGGAAAAGGTGAGGAAACTTCTGTCGGATCTCGTCTTCTCGCTCCCAAGTGGATTCTCCATGCGATCGATTACCCCAAGAAACTAGCACAAGAAGGGTAACCTTGTTCTTAAGAACCTTTTCTCTCCGATCCTTGATTTCTACTGGTCGCTCTTCAAAAGTTAGGTCCTCCCGTACAGTCAACTCCGAATGATTCAATACTTGGGTTTCATCTCGAACATACCTCCGTAGTTGAGATACATGAAACACATCGTGCACTCCTGCCAAGGACTGTGGTAACGCCAAATGGTACGCTACCTCTCCAACACGCTCCAATATCTCGAAAGGTCCAACGAATCGAGGGCTAAGCTTTCCCCGACTCCCAAAGCGAATCACCCCTCTAGTCGGTGATATCTTCAGGAATACCAAATCACCCACGGCGAACTCTAGAGGTCTTCTTGACGTGTCGGCCCAACTCTTCTGTCTGTCTTGTGCTGCCTTCATATGATTTCTGATAGTGTTAACCTTCTCAACTGTCTGCATCACCAAATCTGGTCCCAACAATTTTCGTTCACCGACATCATCCCAACAAATAGGTGAACGATATTTACGACCATACAAAGCTTCAAATGGAGCCATCTGGATAGTTGCCTGAAAACTGTTGTTGTAAGAAAACTCCACCAAGTGTAGATGATCCTCCCACGAACCCTTGAAGTCCAACATGCATGCTCTCAACATATCATCATGAGTTTGGATCGTTCTCTCCGACTGACCATCAGTTTGAGGATGATATGCTGTGCTAAACTTCAATCGAGTCCCCAAACTTTCCTGTAAACTCCTCCAGAAGTGTGATAAGAACCGAGTGTCCCGATCGGACACGATGCTCACCGGTACGCCATGCAATCTTACAATCTTCTGCATGTACCGCTCTGCCAAAGTCTCCGTTAATTGACCAACCTGGAAAGGAATAAAGTGAGCTGCCTTGGTCAATCGATCGACAATCACCCATACTGCATTGTTGCCATTTGGACTTCGCGGTAAAGCCGTCACGAAATCCATGGTTATATGTTCCCACTTCCACTGAGGAATCGGAAGTGGTTGCAACAAACTAGCAACCCTTTGGTGTTCAGCCTTAACTTGCTGACATACCGAGCACTTAGCCATGAAGCGAGCAATCTCCCGTTTCATGCCTTCCCACCAGAAATGCTGTCGAATATCTCGGTACATCTTTGTACCTCCTGGATGTATAGAATAAGCTGAACTGTGTGCCTCCTTCATAAGCTCTTCACGAACATCCCCCTTTGGCACACACAAACAGCTACCATACCTCAACGAACCATCTTCGTAGACCAGTAAATCTGTTCGTAGTCCAGCCTCAACCCGCTCTCGAAACTTCTGCGGTCTAGGATCCTGCGATTGTGCCGCTTTAATCTTCTCAACCAAGGACAACTGTACTTGCAACTGCATCAACTGTCCCGTAGAATGTGGTAGCACAACTTCCAAGTCAAATCTTCGAAAATCTGCAATGATCTCCCCCTGTGTAGTTAACACCTGAATTGCTGGTAACCGACTAAGCGCATCCGGCACAACATTAACCTTCTCCGGATGGTACTTAAGATCAAGATCGTAGTCAGCCATCAGCTCCAACCATCTACGCTGCCTCATGTTAAGCTCCTTCTGTGTAAACACATACTTCAAGCTCTTATGATCTGTAAAAACTTCGACTCTTTCCCCCAAAAGGTAGTGTCTCCAAATCTTCAAAGCGAAAATCACAGCCGCACGCTCCAAGTCATGAGTTGGATAATTCTTCTCATGGGTCTTCAACTGTCTCGATGCGTATGCTACAACCTTCCCATGCTGCATCCAAACACATCCCAATCCTTTCCCAGATGCGTCGTTATGAATCACTAGTCCTCCGGAATTGTCTGGTACGGTCAGGATAGGGGCGGTTATCAACTTCTACTTCAACGTCTCAAAAGCCAACGCACACTTATCCGTCCATACAAAAGGTACCTCCTTGCGCGTAAGCTTGGTCAACGGTTCTGCCAAACGAGCGAAGTTCTCCACAAATCTCCTGTAGTATCCGGCTAATCCAAGGAAACTTCTTATCTCGGCTACATTCCTTGGAATAGGCCAATCTCGAACTGCTGCAATCTTTTCGGGATCGACGGCGATTCCATCGCCCGACACAACATGCCCCAGAAACTTCACTTCTTCCAGCTAGAATTCGCACTTACTCATCTTCGCGAATAACTTCTCTTGTCTCAGCGTCTGCAGTGCGATCCTTAAATGCTCAGCAGGCTCTTCCGGACTCTTCGAGTATACCAGAATATCGTCAATGAATACCACAATAAACTGGTCCAAGAATGGTGAAAAGATCCTGTTCATCAAATCCATGAATATTGCCGGCGTATTAGTCACTCCGAAGGGCATCACTAGATACTCGAAATGTCCATATCGAGTCCGAAACGCCGTCTTGCAAATGTCTTCTGCTCTCACTCGGACCTGATGATATCCTGATCGCAAATCCAGTTTCGAGAATACTCTCGCGCCACTAAGCTGCTCAAAATTTCTCCAATGCGAGAGATCGGGTACTTGTTCTTAATAGTCACCCGGTTCAATTCTCGATAGTTGATGCACATCCTTCTCGTGTCATCCTTCTTCTTTATTAGAAGAACTGGAGCTCCCCAAGATGAGTTGCTGCTTCGAATCCAACCCTTCTCGAGTAATTCACCAACTTGTTTCTTAACTTCTTCCAATTCCACTGGTGCCATCGGATAATAAGATTTTGATACTGGCGCTGCACCAGGAATAAGGTCAATCGCGAACTCCACATCTCGCTTCGGCGGTAAGCCCGATATATCTTCAAATACGTCCATAAAATCGCGAACAACTGCCGGCTCTTCATTACTATCAACTTCCATAGCTGCAAGAACACTGTTTGTCGGCCTAGCCCTAAACTCGACTGGCCCGACAGAACTGCTTCCTTACCGCAAACGCTGTCTACATTATTGGCCACGAAAGGTCCAGCAAGACTACTGAGTCTCGTCCATTCTGCTGCATGCACGTCCACGGTTGCTCCATTCTGCCTTAGTCCGATGAACTTCTCTTCCATTTCCTCCGCGCAGTCCGCGGAAGGACTTCTCCAGTAAACTCTTAGAAAAAATCCGCCCACTGCTTGGCCTGGGGCAAGCGGTTCTCCTCCACAAGCCACCACTCTCGGGCGTAATCCACTAGTTGAATGCGCACTACATCAACTCCTTTGTCCTCTGGAATCTGTGCCGCAATCAGCAAATTCTCCGTGTCACTAGCCACTGCTCGGCTGGCAACGGCTCCTCCAGACCAGTGAAAGTAGACGGACCCAAAAGTCTGAAATCTGCTACAGTCCCTACTCGTTCGACTGGTCTAGTTCCATCGTTGTTTACAGACTGCTGAACGATCTGCAAACCTTCCTGAAACGAATCTGCTATTGCTGGATCAGCTCAGTCTGTCTCTTTGATTTCCAGCATTCCTCTTATCACTCCAAGCATGGCGGCTTCGTTCACACGCCTCTGGTAAGTCTTCAACTTCTTACCTGTGATAATCCTGAACTCAAAACACCCAACATTAGCATGATGATAGATTCTGAATGTGGATCGAGGCTAGAACTCCAAGATACTTAAATAGAGTACCGCATTGTAGCTATGCCGCGGTATCATAGCCGCAATTACTTAACTCCACCCAAGTCGCCTAAGTCCTAGAGATAACAAGAAATTAGGTTTTCGAGTTGACAATGCAAAGTAAGTTTGCATGTCGACCTGATCCGGAAGAATGATTCAAGGATGGTAAAGCGGTCAAGGTGGTAGGACATGTTTCCTAATCACGGGTATTATGATTCGTGTATCGGGTGCAATACCCAACTACAAAGAATCAACCCAATTAACCTATGGCTCTGATACCAAAAGAACCATGTCACGCCCCGCTTCCCAGAGTACACAAGATTGAGCACGTGACATAGCCAACCATGCTACCTGTGTGTAGGAAGTATCCATCCACAGTCACATTACGGCTGTAGAGATATCAAGAACAAGATAAACAAACTATCTAACACATGTTCAAATCCATAATAACCAGAGTCAATGATAAATAAGTGCGGAAGCAAATGATCCAATGCAATAATAGAAAGGTACGTCCCGTAATGCGGGATCACACCTGGAAATAAAATGCAATAAATGAACTAACCACTACAGAACTCACAAATCAGCCTGCTGGCTGAAGTACTCCTGCTCAGTCGTCGACAGTGGTAAAGAATCTGGGCCATGCAAAACCCAGACGTCAGCGCGTCATGACATCAAGTATATAGTATAGACATGGTAATAAGCAATGCAAGTATGAACATGAATAAAGCAGTACTAAGAAATAACAGAGCAGGGTAAGGTGCAGTGGTGACTAAACTGTCCTATTAGGTTTCTACTCTATAGTCTTTGAAATCAATTGATGAATCGTCGATGTAACTCAATAGTATCCCGTGCGTGCCCGGGACCACGGTCAAGGTCCTCGGGGCTGAATCCGAGACGTGCCGCTAAGCAGTAATAGGTAGTAGGTTGGATGAGTGATGTCAGCATCATCACTCCCGGACTGGCCAAGCCCGTAAGACTGATCAGAACAAGTATCGAACTGTTGAGTTACAAGTCGGTTTCACCTTTGATTTCCCCATACCCCCAAGTTATGTATGTCAGGTCAGGTATTCAGTAGTCAAGGACTAATGCCAACACAAAATCAGGTAAAAGTAGGTCTGTCTGGATAGACAGCAGGAATGGTCAGGTTTGTCGGCATTAGACACAAGATCAGGTAACAGGTAAAGCCATGGTACATTAGGTCCAGCCAGGTAATGTATAAAGGTGTCATGTCATGTCAAGAGTGTACGGTACCATGTCATGTCAAGTAGGAAGTGTAACAGGTCATGTTAGGAAGCACAAGATGTCATGTGGGTGCTCATAATCAAACTAACATAAGCATGTGTATAAATAAACAAGCATGAGTACTATCAGAACAATAAACTGGAACATATAATATGATATGCAAATAGATATAATTTCAAGGATATGGATGCACAGTTATCGATTAGGGTTACATTTATAGTTCCAATATTAATTAGGATGCAATTTATTAAATATGGAGTGTTAATATCACATTATTATGTAGTGATGTGATCTATGGATGCAATTATATGTATCTTAAATGCGATGGATGCAAACGGGTATCCGAAAAGTTATAAAACTATAAAATGGTAATGTGGGATGTGCAACTAAGAAATATGTGATATAAATATTGATATAATAATATTAATATGGATAGGATATTCAAAGCGATTAGTAACTATAAAAGATGTATTGATTAACCATGCACAAGAAGGTTCCGTTCAGAAATTTAGCGTCACCCTAATTTGTAAAATAGCTTAAAAATAACAAACGTTCTCCAAAAGGGACGTGTTTTATACCAAAACAAAGATAATTCAATAAGGTTTTCATTTTTATAAGTATAAGCATCTCAGGTTATCCCTACAAAAAGTTATGAATCTTCAAAGTTGAAAGTTTGCTGCTGGAATTTTCCTGGACAGCAGTTTAGAGACGTGTTCATTTGCATTTTATGTTAATTAAACAATTTATTTTGCAAGTAAATATTTCATAGAGTTATAGTATTCGGAATTAGCTTCGTAACGAACTAAAGAACGTATACTAAAGATTTTTCTATGATTTATAATGAATTTTTTAAGATAAGGTGTACAGTAAATTTCAGATTTGTCATATCCGATTTTTCAACGACATTTCATATGTAAACTATAAGATTTTCAAATGTATAACATTATAAAATGAAAGATTATAAAAGTATATAGCATGTAGCAAGATTAACTTACCTCGATGGGTCGCGAATCGGGAAAACGGAACGTTAACCGTCGGCGGGGAAAACTCGCGACGGCGCACGGTTCACGGAATGAACCCAAACGACGAACAAAGGAACCACACGGGTCGGGGTATCTCGCTGGAACGTCGAGAAACGTCACCGGCACGACGGAATTCCGGCAACAAAAGAACAGTTAAAAGAAATGAGAAACGAGATATGAAGCAAGAAGAGAAAAATGATAAAGAGAAGTACGAGAGAATATATGAGGGAGAGGGAGAGAGAGGAAAAAGTGGAGAGAGAGAGAGAGAGAAAGTGGGGCCCACGGGGTTAAAGGGGAGGTTGCGATTGGCTGAGAGAATAAATTAAGAAGGATATAAAAGATTGTAAAAATATTATATGGTTAACTTAAAGATTTAAAAGATAGGTAATGAACAGTAAGATATCAGGTTAGTTAGAAAAATATATGCGAAGGTTTTAATAATATTAAAATTTAGGATTTTGGCGCCAAATGAAACATTTCCAAATTGCGCCCGGGTTGGGTCCAAAAAATTCGAAATTCAAATAATAGGATTTTAGGCGGGTTCCAAATTTTAAAATGAAATGTTTTATGATTAAAAAGCATACTCCCAAAACGGACACACGCACGTGCACGTAGCCATCCAAACTCGCCCGTTTCACTGAACGGGACGAGAACACAATGCACGGATGCTACCACGAGGCTAAGTGTGTCAAGTAGGCCATGATGAATATTTTTAATTTTATTTTAGGTGCTAAAATTTGTTATATGCAGAATGACTTAGCCGGTTAAAATTGTGCAATAAGAACCAAACAAGCAAGATAAATGAAATGAGCAATGCCAAACACTCAACCAGTAACAGGAAAAAAATAGCAGCATTGGGCTCGGGTGTTACACTTAGACATCGCATGCCTAACAATTATGAACCCCGCATTTTAGTCTCGATCTCGAAAACACTTTTCAATATCTAGTCAGGCAATTCAACAAGATTCCCGACGTCCTGATCGAATGCTCGTCGGAAACTTTAGTAGACGGCCGCACCCCCCGATACCATCGACGAAGTGCACTAAGGCGGAATACCGCTGCCGCGAGCACCCGAACGGATGCTTTTGGCGATGGGGTTCTCCTACAGTCACTTGGTCGGGGCTATGGGGCGTGGCTATCTATTAAGTTTACCCGGCGAGTATCCGCGTACGCTACGTGATTGCGACGGACTTTTGATCTCATCAAAATCCCGTGGCAACCGATCATCTGATACTAAACCGCTAGATTTATAACATTCAAATTAGTTATCTCATAACTATTTGTGGATTCCAAATATTGTATCCCATCACATAATATCCGGATGACGTTAAACATTTTGATCGATTCATCAAAGTCCCACAATTTCCCGACAACTCAACACTTGAGCATAGTTTTAATAATACCCAAAATATGCCACAGTACCTATGCACCAGCCATAGAAGGGTAAACCCAAGCCTCACTCATGTCGCCACGGAACAACGGCAAACCCTTAGGGTTTGACCGTGGTTCCGCGATCCAAAAAATCGAGTTAGGGTTTCATTCTTCTAGAGGGTGCATAAAATCACTTGCATGTTTTTCCGAATACGTTAAACATGGAAAAATAGGTTTTTGACATTCGATCAAACTTTTTAACTTCGCCTAGACAATATGTGAATAACCCGAAACAATGTTAAAACTACGAATAAGAAACACTCCGAATTGTTTATATTGTAAGATTATATCACATGCAAAATTAGCAAAAACAAACAACACCTGAAACATCAAAACCCAGTCACTGGAACACAGGCAAAAAATCAGGGGGTGAGCTCGGAATTTAGCCAAGATCAAGGGTTTGGGGCTCGACCAAATTTTCTATAAAATGCATGAAATTTTGTCAATGTTCATATTATATCATATATAGCACTCTGTACTTGTTTGAAATTTTTTTGACAACATTTTAAAATCGACAGCAAGCAGGTTTTGGCGATGCCAGTTTCGGAGTATTTCGGTTTCGTAATTCTAACAAAATTCGTATAAATTTCTAGCATGGCTCTGATACCACTGCAGGGTTACCTAAGACGGCATCAAGGTTTTTGGGAGGCATCATCCATGCCAAATTCAAAATTTTGCCGTTTTAGCTAACCCTAACTAAGAATCGTTAACTAGAAATCGACGGAATATGAAATGCAAACACTTTGCAACCTAAGTGAGCAAGGAATACAACCTTTGTATACCGGTCCTTCACTTCAATAGCTCCGTGTAGTAGTCCCTTCGCTGCGATCATGAACTCCATACTCTAGAGAGGCTCCCTTGAAGAAACAAACATGCTTGCTTCGAAGACTTCAAGGCCGAAGATGATCTACGTCGAGGAGACACTAACCCAAGCTATCTCTTCACTAATCATGGAATTACTGAAGCAAACACCCTATACTAAATGGCAAGTAGTAGAGAATGATGAAATAGGAAGTGGGATCACTTTAGATTTTATTTTCTCACATTTTTCTTCATACCTCCAATGAAGCTAGAAAGCTTTGAAGAAGAAGAAGAAGAAGACCTCATATGAAAATATCATCCAAATGAATTATTGCAAACATAGGTGAGTTAATCCCTCATGCCTATCTCATGTAGAGAAATAACCAAGGGCTAAGGTTAAGAGTAGGGTTAACAAATATCTTAAGGCAAAACAAAACTTGAAGACTTTAGTCATTACAAATCCAAGCTTCCAAAAGCTTCTTGCCATGACAAAAGACTTTTAGTTTTGAATTACTTAATGATAAATAAAATCCAAACACAAACCCTCGTATGGTATAAGTCTCATACACCCATCTTGCATGTATCATCAAGCATGACACAATTCATGTACACAAATATACATATCACATATATAAAATGTGCACATCAAGTGAGAAAAGAAATCTTAAGTGAGCTAATACTAGTTAATGTAATGCAATATATCAAATATATAATTATACATTAAATTATTAAATGTCAGGACCCAAAGTTTAGCACGTGACCGGCACTTAACCACGTAACGTCTACAGGCGTAACGCGACTAAGTGAACCGAAAACCCAGAAAACAAACCAGTAAAAGTATAGAGTGTTTTAGTTTTTAAAATGGAAGCATTTAGAAGTGACAAGAACTCTTAAGTAAATAATCACCAAGATAGCAATATACGACGCCGTAGCGAAGATCAAGAGTAAAACGTGGGAACATCACAGATAGAATAAACCGCAAAGTAAGTCGGCTCACAACGAGCTCGACACCAGAATACAAATAATATACATCATCGTCCTCACACTGTCTCTAAGTCAATACATAAGTGGTAGATGGAGAGTACTAGATACAACAATGTACAAAACTGAAAGATAAACAGATACCGCATAAAACCCACCTATCAGCAAAAGAGCTAGTATGCCAACTGTAAGGGTATCTGTGTCAAAAGATGCAAGAACGCAGCCAGCCGCGACTACTCCGAAGGGCAACCTGCAAACACTGTGGCACAACGGGGGTGAGTTGCCAACTCATGAATAGAGATAACATATAAAGGTAATCGCAAGCATGCACGTACTGCGCTACTCTATCATATGCCAACAGATGATATCAAGGTGTGATAAGCAGTATGTGCAAAAATCATGCAAGTGCTCTATCAGGTAACATAACTACAGGATGAGATATAATAATGAATGCTGAGCAAGGGAAGTATAACATCTACACGGAATGTCAATGTGGAATATATATATATATATATGCACCGCAAATCCCAACAACCCAGACGCCGGCACTCCCATCGGCCCTCAAATCGTGTACATCCCTGAGAATCACGAGTGCCCAACATCGGCACCCAAATATCATAAATACTCGTGTCTAGCATCGACACGCAAATCCTCCTATATCGGGCATTCGTCAGTCCGGGTCAGCCCTCTCTCAATATATCGGGCATCCGTCAGTCCGGGTCAGCCCTCTCTCAATATATCGGGCATCCGTCAGTCCGGGTCAGCCCTCTCTCAATATATCGAGCATCCGTCAGTCCGGGTCATCCCTCTCTCAATATATCGGGCATCCGTCAGTCCGGGTCAGCCGTCTCTCAATATATCGGGCATCCGTCAGTCCGGGTCAGCCCTCTCTCAATATATCGCTCTAGCACTGAGAAAACACATGGCGGGCGCACCGAAATATCATATCAAAAGAACCGGGTTTTTAAATGATTACATATTTGAAATAGCTACGGTTCCCAAATCCAGAAATCACATGTAATCCAAACCAATATGCAAGTCAATGATCCGATGTGATATGTGTATCTAGTATGAATATCATGTCAAGTCACATAAAGATGAGCTACAACATACTGATCTGATGTGATATATGCATCAAGTATGAATATCATGTCAAGTCACATAAAGATGAGCTACAACATACTGATCCGATGTGATATATGCATCAAGTATGAATATCATGTCAAGTCACATAAATATGAGCTACAACATACTGATCATGGAAATTCTACAGTGTGAGTGTCATGGCAATTACTAACGGTGTGTGTGTAACATGCAGGATAGTACTCGTGCAACATGAACCGTTAGTAAGGGTGCGGTGTTCTATCAATTCTAGTTTATATACATACATCAGGGAATGTGGTATGCACTAAATAGTAGCCATGAACAGTCAATGTATGGAGATGTAGCTATAAGATCCTATCAGCCCTGACGTAGAACGCCATGCGGGCGATATCACCATAGATGTTAAATCTACTCACCGTAGTCTCTCGCTAGGTATAGCCGACGACTTGTTCCCCTCCTTCGCGGCGTCCGTCGCACTCGCCTGCGAATTCTAGAATTTCACAATATATCACACATAAGCTCAAAACCGTACAAACACGACATTAAAGCCGAACTAGTAACTCGTGTCGCAAACCAAGCGCGCGTGTGCGCGATACGTTAAAACGTGTGATTACGCGCCTGAAGTCGCTCCGACGCGTCGCGATACGCAGAAACCCCCAAACCCACACACACGTATCACGCGTGTCGCGAAAGATTAAAAATACGGAAAATAGGGTATTCTACTCCATATTTTGATACAGAACAGATATTACAAATATATATATACCAAAATAACCCACATAGCAGCGGACTCCAGTGGACCCAACCCCAACCCCCATATCACCCATCTGGCCGCAAATTGCGGCTAGAACGATTATTCCGGCGGCCTCACTTGGGAATTGGGCCCCTAGGTTTGGTGTGTGCACTCTATACCCCCCCATACATGCTACAGAAAAATCTAGTTTCACTCTGAAATATCTCGGGTAGTAGCAGATCCAACAGAACCCTATTTCTAGTTAAAACCCCCACTTTTTGCACTAAAATGGAACTTAAGGGTATTTTTGTGTAGACCTGAAACAAAACCTGGTCTAAACAGCTCTAATAACACTTAAAAGAGTTAACTAAACCATGAGAACACCAATCTATCACATACTTCACAAATATCCTCTAATATCACCAATAATGCACAAAAACATGATTTTTAGCTAGGATACTACAAGATATGGAAAAGAGTGTTAACTTTGAGCCATATACCTTCAAGAGACCTTAAGAAACACCAAAATTCTCAGCCCTTGCCTCAAGTGTGCAGATTTGCCTCCAAACACCTCAAAAAGCCCCTTTTCCCCATGGTTTTGTGAAGAAAATTTGAGGTTTTGGTGTAGAGTTTGTGTAGAGATCTTAAGAGAAGTGAAAAGGAGAAGAAGGGATGAAGAAAAGATAGGGTTTGCCGCTGAATTTTCTGCAGGGATTTCAGAAGAGAGGAAGAGAGAAGAGAAAGAGAGAGAAATAGTTCAAAAAAGTCAAATATCTCACCTAACACTATGCTTCGATTTTCTATTGAAAATTGAATTTTAAAAAAGGGGTTTTGTTTTGATTAAAGGGTGGGAAAAATAACAACCATGCAAGAATGAAATGGCTAACTTTAACCTATGTCCCAAAATGGCTAAGTGTGCAAGTGTAAACTACATAAAGGAAAATTCCAATTAGTGTAACACGACTAAATATAACTAATAATCCTATACACACATATAAAAAAACACGGACAACTGCTAAATAACACGAACACATTTGTCACGTCCCGAAAGTACGGAACATGACCGGCACTTAAACTACGAAACGTCTCGAGGCGTACGTAATCTAAGTAAACCGAAAATCCAGAAATCCAAACCAAGAAAAGTAGTAGAGTGAAGGAAAACCAATTTAAATCAAGTAGTTTTAATAGCATAAGCCGAATTATGCGTTTTTAAAAAAAATCAAATATTTCCTGAAAATTTCGGCAGAGTCTCCTTTGTAAATACTGGCCCCCAAACGGGATACAACATGAATAGTATACGAAATCAATAAAAGGGCATCCCCAAGCGGGAGCTAGCTCTTCGTCAATCGACGGTCACAACCACACAAGCAATATAATATACAACGCCAAGGGCGAGGATCAAAACTCAAAAGGAAACTCAAAACCATAAGAAAACCACAGAAATATAACGCGCGACTCTAAGGTCGAAAGAATAACATCACTGGTCTCTATCTCAAAAATAAATACATGTTTGGTTGATGGAACTTCTAGATACAACAGAATAATGATATACAAGATATATAATGGGGGTACGATACAAGTAAAACCCACCTACTAGCAAATCACCCGAAGGAAACTATGCCCGCAAGCCGTAATGAAACCTGTACGGCAAACCTGCAAGAAACTGGGGCACAACGGGGGTGAGTTGCCAACTCGTGAATAGAAAAACATCTACGGAAAGAAAACGCATAAATAACGCAACCTAGGTCAAAGATCATAATATATCCTCAATTATATATATAACATGCAACCTATAACAAGGCTAGGATAAATATATAATCCGAGTGTAATCTCATGTGCCCGTGTCAGTGCCTCAGGTAGCAATATATCATATGAATGAGGTATGTATGCATGAAAACAGAATACATGTAAATGAAGAACTGTTTTCATAATTTAGTGAGATTTCCTTTGTATTTTTAAAATGAGGTATCATAATGAAATCAGCATAAAACAGTGCCTAGCATCGGCACAAAACGTAATCCTAATATCTCGATATCTCTGTATCACAGTCTATGTACCTTAATATCTAGAAATCTCAATGTCTCAATCACAATATCTAGGGCGCCGTCAGTCCAGACCGGCCCCTACCATCCATCTCAAGACCACGACGGTATCCTCCGGATATCTGACGCGTCCGGTAAAATCACCGGTAGGTAGTGCTCCCCTGCTAGGCTCACATCATCATCATCACGCGCTTCTTGCCCCGGGGTTCCTTACTGGGTCCACCATGTACCCGAAATGGTTCATCCGTCTTCTCGAATCGGGTCTCGAAATCCATCAGCAAACTCATGGTGGACGACTCATACATCATGGGAAAAACCGCACTTTTTATTTAAAAAGAGGGAGATCAGTTTATATAAGTTTTGCGGTTTTCCCCCCAAATCCAGAAAATTTCATGGAAATCTGAATCCAAATCATCAATAGCATGTAAAACCATGAATATAGGCATAACAATGAATAATAGTATGCATGAAGTGACAAGTAATAACTACAATGTTAAGCTGGCATATAAGGCAGGTACACTAATATCATGTCAAATTACTAACTAACAAGCTAAGTCAAGCAATAATATTTTCTAAGGTGTACGTGACATGGCAATTACCGATGAAGATGTGTGTGAGCCGGCAAGTATGTGTACGTGGTACATACGCATCATCGGTAATGGTGCTGGTGTCCTAACAATATGATATCAACATTGCAATAAGAAATTATAACATAAGTATGCGATGCGAAGCGAACCACAATAATAAGCGGGAGCAGAATACTAGACGCAACTGTAACTAACCTGTATTAATCTAATATAAGTCCTACAAATGGTGCCTTTTGAAATAACACGAATCATGGTGTTTTGAAAATAGGGGCTACGGTGTTTTTATGAAAAGATACGTCTTTTGAAATATCCGTAGGATCCCTTGGGCTGTCTTTTAAAATACCCACGATTCGTTAGTTTTTGAAATAGGTAAGAATCGAATCTAATCTAACAACTAAACTAAACAAAAGGGCTAAGCTAACAAGCTGGACTACAGGTAAGGAAACCGCCTAACATCTGAGTGGATCCATATACATACCTGTATATATATTAGTCGGTGATCCCGCCTCAATAATATCATATCCGATACCATATCTACAATCAGACATCCCAAGTCAAGAGTGCGGATCAATCATCAAGATATAGCTCGTACGTAAATCCGTCGTACGGCATCCCCAGATCTGGGTACGGGTCAAAATCATATTCCTCACACCATTCCTCTGGTATCCTCTTTATTCAAGATCATAGTCTAGGGTACTGACCTATGTCTAGTACAATACTAATATCCTCAATATACTCATGATCTGACTACAGATCGACAATCTCGTACAAACCGATACCGTCAGCACATAGCATCATCAAGGGTATACATCGCCCGATACGGCCTAATGTCAATATCCTAGCATATCATGCCTCATATCACGATCACATGTCGACCATTTTATTTATAATACTATTCACCCGTATCGCCGTCCCAAGATCCGCTATAACACCAGGACGTACCTCAAGTACGAATCCTGCCATATCACCGATATCACAACCACAAAACAAATCTCATCGACTCAGCTCAATCCCAAGTATCATCCTCAAATCCGTATGTTAAAACATAGTCCCATACCCATGTGATCACATAACTATGAAGAATCCCATGAGCACATATAAATAGGAATGTATGCAAGTATGTATGTGTGTATGTGTAGTGCAACACTACCCTAGGGTTCGCAACACTAAAATAATCCAACACACCAATATCCATCCTAAACATCGTTATTAATCCCAAATAATATATAATAATTGTTGGTGTGTATACGTATCCGTATACACCACCACGGACTGCGGGGGTGCTATACGCCATCCACCCGACTTCTCCCCGTAGATATAAATCTACTCACCTGGTCCTCGCTCGCCGGTGCCGACGTCGCCACGCGCTTGCTTGTCGTCTCGAAGTCTACATGGGGTACCTACATATCATAACGCATCTTATCGCATTAAAACCCAATTTGAAATCGAAACAGCGTACGAAAACCAAATCGGTACGCGTATCACGCATAGGTTAAAACCTATCGCCTACGCATGCAAGAATAGCCAAACCAACCCTCGATGTCGATGTACAAACATCAACCCATCGAGAAAAAACCCAAACAACCCGATCGTGTTTTCACAATCCCTAATTTTAATATTAAGTAGATTGCAACTCATCAAATCCCCAAATTAAATCAAATCGATTTATTTCCGAAAACCTAGAAAGCGCTTAATTTTCGTTTTAATTCGAAACTTGATGTTTTATCAAAACTAATGGCCATAATATCCACTAAATATCATAACTAAGTCATATAAACCATTTCCATAATTTTATCTCGTCAATTTTTATTAAACCCAAAATTCTAGTTTGCAAAATATCACATTTAAACACTTTTTAAAGCAAAATTCACAATTCAACAATTAAGCTTGGTTTTGCATGAACTAAAGTAGTAAACTATAATTTAAAATTTTAATAATGTCATGAATACCCTTACAAGATTTTAATCTCACATTTCAATAAATTTCTAAAAACCTAGTTTGCTTAAAAAAAATCTTAATTTGGGTAATTTAAATGTTACAATTAGCAATAAGCACCAAGATTAAGTTTTGCATAGCATTAACATGTTAATCTACTCATTGTAACCTTAAGTAAGTGACAACCACTCTAATTGAATCCAAACCCAAACTTTTTAATTCAAAGTCTTCTCTTGAAAATTCAAGTGTTGAAATTGAATCCAAATTACACACAAAATTCAATTAAATTGGAGTAATTAACCAACCATGAAGACATAGGTTAAGATTTTTACCTCCCAATTCTAGAGATCTAGCTTGGAAATTAGCCTCCAAAACATCAACTTTCCTCCAAGATCCAAGTTAGAATAGGCCAAGGAGAAATGGGTAAAGCTTGGATTTGGAGTTGGTGTGAGTTTGTATGGTTTTTATTGCATTTTTGAGTGAGGTTTCTTCATGAAAAATGAAGATTTTGAGGAGGGTTGCTGGTGGATTTAGGGAAGAGGCTCGGCTGAAATGGAGAGGGGTGAAGGAGAGAGAATGTGTGGGTGCAAGTAGAAAGGTCCAAGTCAACAAAGTCATGCTCCATTCTTTATTAATTCCCTTTTCTTTTCTTTTTCTTTTCTCTTCAAATTCAAGTGGGGAAAAGGGTGGGGGCTGCTGAATTCAGCCAAGGGGAGAGATAAATGGGGGTGTGTGAGTGTGGGTATGGGTGTGGGGTGATGAAAAATGATAAATATAACACCCCAAACATCCATTTACACTAAAAAAAGCCATTTTTCTTCAATAATTTCTAAAACGTTTTGGCAACCGATTTCGTTTCAAAAACCACATGATAAAATTTTGTTTAATGTTTTATGATGCACAAAATTTGTTTCAACTCATTCCAATTTGTAATTTTCCCTAATTAAATGTATTAGTGACGGCTTAAAATAATATTAAAATAATATTTTTTTCAGAAAATTTGAAATTTCACCAGTGGCTCAATAAGCACCAAATACTAGCAATTACATAGCTAGAATATGTAAATTTAATTTTATAATAAAGATATTTGTATTTTGACTTTTTACAGAAAACCCCTTATTTTACCGTTTTTTCGAAATTTCACCGAAACGATTTTCAAAACGCTACAACATTCTAACGAGATTTCAAAGTGTTACAATCTACCCCCCTAAAAGAAATTCGGTCCCCGAATTTAAAAAAAAATCTAACTACACGCACCTTCAAAAAGATGGGGATACCTCTTCCTCATTTCGCTCTCGGTCTCCCAAGTGACCTCCTCGCCGCTCTGGTTACGCCAAAGTACCTTAACTGACGGTATGTCCTTCGATCTCAATTTCTTCCCTTGTCGATCCAAGATCATCACCGGCTGCTCTGCATAGGAAAGGTTACGCTCAAGCTGGATCGTCGGGTGCTGAATCGCATGCGAAGGATCATGAAGATATCTGCGGAGCATCGAAACGTGAGAAACAGGGTGCACATCTGGAAAACTGGGCGGAAGGGCTAACCGATACGCAATTACACCAACTTGCTCGAGGATCTCGAAAGGGCCCACAAATCTGGGACTAAGCTTCCCTTCTTCCTAAATCTCATCACACCTTTCATTGGGGAGACCCTCAAGAAAACATAGTCACCAACAGAAAACCCGAGTCTGCGCCGCCGACGGTCCGCATAAGATCTCTGCCTACTCTGGGCTGCTCTCATCCTACCGCGAATCAACTGGATCTTCGCAGTCGTCTCCTCCACAATCAGCGGCCCTAAGATACTGCTCTCACTGAGCTCTGTCCAACAAGCGGGCGATCTGCATCTCCTCCCATAAAGAGCCTCAAACGGTGCCATCTGAATGGTCTCCTAGTAGCTGTTGTTGTAGGAGTACTCTACTAAGGGTAAATGATGCTCCCAGCTACCTCCGAAGTCTAAAACGCACGCTCTGAGCATGTCCTCTAGAGTCTGAATAGTCCGCTCTGACTGTCCGTCGGTCTGTGGATGAAACGCTGTGCTGAACTCAAGCGAGTGCTCAAGCCTTCTGAAGCCTCTGCCATAGTCGGCTGGTAAACTGGGTGCCTCTGTCTGACACGCTACATGTCGGAACCCCGTGCAGTCGTACAATCTCATCAATGTAAATCTGGGCATACTGAGAAAATCCGAAAGTCGTCTTCACCGGTAGGAAGTGGGCCGCTTTCGTCAAACGATCCACGATTACCCAGATGGAGTCATACCCTCGACTAGTCCTGGGCAAACCCACAATGAAGTCCATAGATATCTGTTCCTATTTCCGCTCCGGAATGGGTAACGGCTGTAGCTCTCCCGCGGGCCTCTGGTGCTCAGCCTTAACTTGCTGACAAGTCAGGCATCTCGACACAAAATCTGCGATGTCTCTCTTCATTCCGTCCCACCATTAAACACCTCTCATGTCATGGTACATCTTGGTGGAACCAGGATGAACACTATATACCGATCGATGTGCCTCCTCAAGAACCTCGCGCCGCAATCCCTTAGCATCTGGTACGCACAGTCTAGTACCGGATCGTAGTATCCCCTGATCATCGATCACGAACTCGGAAAATCTGCCCTGTCCAATCTGTGCCCTGACCTCTGAGCGTCGGCCATCTCTGTGCTGTGCCTCATGTATACGGTCAAGCAACTGTGGGCATGCACGAACATGCTCAATCTGTCCTTCGATCGGCGTAAACTCGAGCTGCACCCGGCTGTCGCACAATATCTGCCAATCTGCCGACGACTGCCTCTGTACTACGCTTAAACAAGATAGACTACCCCAGGGCCTCCTGCTCAAAGCATCCGCCACTACGTTCGCCCTGCCCGGGTGATACAAGTTCTCACAATCGTAGTCCTTCACTAACTCCATCAATCGGCGCTGTCTAAGGTTCAGGTCTCGCTGCTGGAATATATACTTTAAGCTCTTGTGATTAGTGAATATCTGGCACGACTCTCCATACAGGTAATGTCGCCAGATCTTAAGTGCAAAGACCACTGCAGCCATCTCCAAATCATGAGTGGGGTAATTCTGTTCATGTTTCTTCAATTGCCGCGAAGCATACGCGATCACCCTGTCATGCTGCATCAATACGCACCCTAGCCCCACTCGTGAAGCATCACAATAGACCACAAATCCGCCTGATCCTGAAGGCAAAGATAGCACTGGTGTCGTAGTCAGTAGAGCCCGTAGCTGCTGAAAACTGCACTCACACTCCTCCGTCCAAATGAAAGGAACTCCCTTCCGGGTCAACACGGTCAAAGGTGTAGCAATGCGAGAGAAGTCCTGCACGAATCGCCTGTAGTAGCCTGCCAGCCCTAGAAAGCTGCGAACCTCCGTCACTGACGTAGGTCTAGGCCAACTCCGAACGGCCTCAATCTTCCTCGGGTCTACACATATACCATCTCGTGTAATCACGTGCCCTAAGAAGTCTACGCTGTCCAGCGAGAAAGCACATTTGGAGAATTTGGCGAAAAGCTGATGCTCCCTCAAGGTCTGCAATGTAATCCACAGGTGCTGTTCGTGCTCCTCTCTACTCTGAGAATACACCAGAATATCGTCAATGAACACTATGATGAACAGATCAAGATACGGCCGGAAAGTACGGTTCATCAAGTCCATGAATGCTGCTGGCGCGTTGGTGAGTCCGAACGACATCACCAAAAACTCATAATGGCCATAACACGTGCGGAAAGCTGTCCTAGGAATGTCCTTCCCGTCGAACCCGCAGTTGATGGTAGCCTGATCGCAAATCGATCCTCGAAAAGTATCCTGCCCCCTGGAGCTGGTCGAACAAATCGTCGATGCGTGGCAAAGGATACCTGTTGCGCACTGTAACCCTGTTCAGCTGACGGTAGTCGATACACAGATGCAAACTGCCGTCCTTCTTCTAGACGAACAGGACTGGAACACCCCAAGGAGAAACACTTGGTTGAATAAGTCCCTTATCTAGAAAATCTTGCAACCCTTCAATTCTCTAAGTTCCGCCGGGGCCATCCGATACGGCGGTATAGAAATAGGCCCCGTGCCAGGAACCAAATCAATACAGAAGGAAATATCACGCTTGGGCGGTAGCCCAGGAAGCTCGTCATGGAACACATCAGGGAACTCGCTAACGACCAGAACCTGATCCAATGGAACCTTTGTAGCTCTAGTATCGCAAACATAGGCGAGAAATCCCTGACATCCCTTCCTCAAAAGCTGTCCAGCGCGAAAAGAAGAAATCACACTGTGAGGGATGGCACCACGGTCCCCCAACACAACAAAACCGACTCGCCGGGAAAACAAAATCTAACTGTCTTCTCGCGGCAGTCAACAAAAGCATAGCACGTGGCTAACCAATCCATGCCCAAAGAACGTCGAAGTACAACCTCTCAAGAAGGATCAAATCGACCGGCAACTTTCTCTCTTCAATACGGATGGTACAGGATCGGAACACGTGACTAGCGACAAACGACTCTCCCACGGGAGTAGTCACAACTAGCGGCTGATCAAGCAAACCGGACTCTCTACCCAAACTCGGCACAACGTGTGTGGATACGTACGAGTACGTGAAAACAAATGAGCACAAGGATCCTGATCAGAAAATACGTGTGCAACAAAGGACATACTGAAAGAGTACCTGAAAGCTCTTGTTGGACGCCCTCGTGTCCCGATGAGTCGAAGCGAAAACTTGTGCCTGTCCTTCATCTGCGACTGACCGAACTCCTCCTCCACTAACCTGACCCCTCTGCGCGAACCCTCCGCGTCCACGACGTCTCAGAATACGACCCTGACGTGGTGTGAAGGAACACTGCCTGATGAGGTGTTGAAGGCTCCCACATCGTAAACATCTACGCGCTGGCTGCCGTCCTCCCTGGGGATGAGAGCCAAACAACTGTCATCGTCCTAAGCCTCTGCTCTGGGCTGGTACACCAATACGATTACTCAACTGTTCTGGAACTCTCACGGTCTCTGGAAGACGTGTCCCGTAAACTGGGGCTGCCTCCACCGGTGCTATGTAAGGGACGGAATACTGCATGATGATCGCAAGGAACAACTGGGTAACAGGTGTGACAACCACCTGTCGCTGCGCTTGAACGACCTCCACCAACGAGCTCATCGCCTGGCGTAAGCCCTGCATCTCTACCACTAGTCTAGCGATCTGAGCTGTCGTAGGGGGAACAATCTGTCCTGGTACAACAGGGGTACTACTAGGATCAGTCCTCATCTCAGATGAATCAACTCGAACCTCGGCTCTCACGGCCGTTCTCTGCACCCTCATAGTCCTTGGCGGCATAATGGCTGAAAAGAAGGTAGGATTCGATGAGGATACGGAAATCGAATCGCAAGGATGTATACAATCATGAGGGAATTTCAATCACTAAGTCCTAAGGTCGCTTAGGCGGAGTACCGTGTCGTGAGTATGCCGCGGAACATACGCACGCTACGCCATTCTGCTGCAGCTACCTACTCCATCATACCAGGGTCATCCTACACTCCGAAGGTAAAAACCTACGCTCTGATACCAACTTTGTCACGACCCAAAGTTTGGCCCGTGACCGGCACTTAACCACGTAACGTCTACAGGCGTAACGCGACTAAGTGAACTGAAACCCAGAAAACAAACTAGTAAAAGTATAGAGTGCTTTAGTTTTTAAAATGAAAGCATTTAGAAGTGACAAGAATTCTTAAGTAAATAATCACCAAGATAGCAATATACGACGCCATAGCGAAGATCAAGAGTAAAACGTGGGAACATCACAGATAGAATAAACCGCAAAGTAAGTCGGCTCACAACGAGCTCGACACCAGAATACAAATAATATACATCATCGTCCTCACACTGTCTCTAAGTCAATACATAAGTGGTAGATGGAGAGTACTAGATACAACAATGTACATAACTGAAAGATAAACAGATACCGCACAAAACCCACCTATCAGCAAAAGAGCTAGTATGCCAACTGTAGGGGTATCTGTGTCAAAAGATGCAAGAACGCAGCCTGCCGCGACTACTCCGAAGGGCAACCTACAAACACTGTGGTACAACGGGGGTGAGTTGCCAACTCGTGAATAGAGATAACATATAAAGGTAATCTCAAGAATGCACGTATCGCGCTACTCTATCATATGCCAACAGATGATATCAAGGTATGATAAGCAGTATGTGCAAAAATCATGCAAGTGCTCTATCAGGTAACATAACTACAGGATGAGATATAATAATGAATGCTGAGCATGGGAAGTATAACATCTACACGGAATGTCAATGTGGAATATATATATATATATATATATATATATATATATATATATATATATGCACCGCAAATCCCAACAACCCAGACGCCGGCACTCCCATCGGCCCTCAAATCCTGTACATCCCTGAGAATCACGAGTGCCCAACATCGGCACGCAAATATCATAAATACTCGTGTCTAGCATCGACACGCAAATCCTCCTATATCGGGCATCCGTCAGTCCGGGTCAGCCCTCTCTCAATATATCGGGCATCCGTCAGTCCGGGTCAGCCCTCTCTCAATATATCGGGCATCCGTCAGTCCGGGTCAGCCCTCTCTCAATATATCGGGCATCCGTCAATCCGGGTCAGCCCACTCTCAATATATCGGGCATCCGTCAGTCCGGGACATCCCACTCTCAATATATCGGGCATCCGTCAGTCCGGGTCAGCCCTCTCTCAATATATCGCTCTAGCACCGAGAAAACACATGGCGGGCGCACCGAAATATCATATCAAGGGAACCGGGTTTTTAAATGATTACATATTTGAAATAGCCACGGTTCCCACATCAAGAAATCACATGTAATCCAAACCAATATGCAAGTCAATGATCCGATGTGATATGTGCATCTAGTATGAATATCATGTCAAGTCACATAAAGATGAGCTACAACATACTGATCCGATGTGATATATGCATCAAGTATGAATATCATGTCAAGTCACATAAAGATGAGCTACAACATACTGATCCGATGTGATATATGCATCAAGTATGAATATCATGTCAAGTCACATAAAGATGAGCTACAACATACTGATCTGATGTGATATATGCATCAATTATGAATATCATGTCAAGTCACATAAAGATGAGCTACAACATACTGATCATGGAAATTCTACAGTGTGAGTGTCATGGCAATTACTAACGGTGTGTGTAACATGCAGGATAGTGCTCGTGCAACATGAACTGTTAGTAAGGGTGCGGTGTTGTATCAATTCTAGTTTATATACATACATCAGGGAATGTGGTATGCACTAAATAGTAGCCATGAACAGTCAATGTATGGAGATGTAGCTATAAGATCCTATCAGCCCTGACGTAGAACGCCATGCGGGCGATATCCCCGTAGATGTTAAATCTACTCACCGTAGTCTCTCGCTAGGTATAGCCGACGACTTGTTCCCCTCCTTCGCGGCGTCCGTCGCACTCGCCTGCGAATCCTAGAATTTCACAATATATCACACATAAGCTTAAAACCGTACAAACATGACATTAAAGACGAACTAGTAACTCGTGTCGCAAACCAAGCGCGCGTGTGCGCGATACGTTAAAACGTGTGATTACGCACCTGAAGTCGCTCCGACGCGTCGCGATACGCAGAAACCCCCAAACGCACACACACGTATCACGCGTGTCGCGAAAGATTAAAAATACGGAAAATAGGGTATTCTACTCCAGATTTTGATACAGAACAGAGATTACAAATATATATATACCAAAATAACCCATATAGCAGCAGACTCCAGTGGACCCAAGCCCAACCCCCATACCACCCATCTGGCCGCAAATTGCGGCGAGAACGATTATTCCGGCGGCCTCACTTGGGAATTGGGCCCCCAGGTTTGGTGTGTGCACTCTATACCCCCCATACATGCTACAGAAAAATCTAGTTTCACTCTGAAATATCTCGGGTAGTAGCAGATCCAACAGAACCGTATTTCTAGTTAAAAACCCCACTTTTTGCACTAAAATGGAACTTAAGGGTATTTTTGTGTAGACCTAAAACAAAACCTGGTCTAAACAGCTCTAATAACACTTAAAAGAGTTAACTAAACCATGAGAACACCAATCTATCACATACTTCACAAATATCCTCTAATATCACCAATAATGCACAAAAACATGATTTTTAGCTAGGATACTACAAGATATGGAAAAGAGTGTTAACTTTGAGCCATATACCTTCAAGAGACCTTAAGAAACACCAAAATTCTCAGCCCTTGCCTCAAGTGTGCAGATTTGCCTCCAAACACCTCAAAAAACCCCTTTTTCCCAAGGTTTTGTGAAGAAATTGTGAGGTTTTGGTGTAGGGTTTGTGTAGAGATCTTAAGAGAAGTGAAAAGGAGAAGAAGGGATGAAGAAAAGATAGGGTTTGCTGCTGAATTTTCTGCAGGGATTTCAGAAGAGAGGAAGAGAGAAGAGAGAGAGAAAAATGGTTCAAAAAAGTCAAATATCTCACCTAACACCATGCTTCTATTTTCTATTGAAAATTAAATTTTAAAAAAGGGGTTTTGTTTTGATTAAAAGGTGGGAAAAATAACAACCATGCAAGAATGAAATGGCTAACTTTAACGTATGTCCCAAAATGGCTAAGTGTGCAAGTGTAAACTACATCAAGGAAAATTCCAATTAGTGTAACACGACTAAATATAACTAAAAATCCTATACACACATATAAAATAACACGCACAACTGCTAAATAACACAAACACATTCTAACGAGATTTCAAAGTGTTACATTAAATCAACTCTTGATTTAATAATCCGGCTATATCATATACAACCGAATAATATTACATATCACGAGAATGGAATATGGTATCACATATCGTATTAATCTCTGTCCCGTACATATCACATATGTGCTCCAACTCCGTTTCGCTTGAGCCAGGAAACCCTTATGTAGGACTCTAAAGACTCGTCAATACGCCGGCAGTAGGTGATGATCATATCAAACACCCACAAGCCGCAAGCGGTCTGCTAAACGTAACGTCCACCCGGGTATTGAGCGATCAGAAGATCAACAAGCAAGCCTGCTCACACTCCTGTGAATCCAATCAGTAACATACCGTACAGTTCGGTCTCTTCGTCTGATATGTCGCATATCTCGTCCAGGGGTGGCAAACGTCAGACCCAAGTAACTCGATAAGTCGTGTCGATATGAGGCTCATAACGTGTCGAGAAACTACTGATAACACTTACCAGTATATCTCTGAAGAAGCCTTGGCCAAGGACTTCCTGTTATAGCCAATCGAGCACAGCGCAACATCAACTCCCAATACTGGGAGAGACGAAACACCTCCTATCGCTCATTGCCTCCATGTGACTCGGGACTGTATCCAAAAGCCACCGTTTTGCACGTTTTATTGAACGTGGTAAGGTGGCAATAAAAACAAAGTGGGAATCACACAAGCCTCTATGACGATCTCGGGTCTACAGAGTAACCTGTACCAGTGTCACCAGAGAACTGCCATCTGACGTGAGGTATAATACTATCTGGGAGTTCTCGACCAGTCCGTCCAGTGTACCCAGTCTCCACTGAGCACCCGTACACTATCTCTGATGTCAAACACCAATGGATATGGGATCATCCATCGCCCATCTACATGGGTCGAGAAGCTATACGCTAGTCTACTCTGGTATATCGATGCCCTGTCTCGATACACCTACAACTAGGAACATTTGAAGGATGTACTTAGCGACTACTCTGTCCCCACTAGTATGATCTACATCATAGTCCTGGTAGTCAAGTACTCATCCTAAGGGCTTTATCAACATGTAAAATAGAGACAATCAGCATACATGTTAAGATAAAGAGCAACCAGATGCATACTATCATGTCGAGCAAGAAAGCCCTCCCTATATGTATCCAAGCATCCACTACAATATACATCGTATGTACAGTAATAGCCTATAGGGCATACATATAACTAACAATTATTTTATCTAATCAGGACGGCTCCCACCGTTTTTATCAAATCTTTCTTCAAATCCTAAAAGGTAAGACTAGCCGGGATTAATTAAACCCTACAAGTTCGCCAATCATTCAGCCAGGCAGGTATTGGTACTCCGAGTGAGTCTCCCCATGCTTTCACATGGAACTAATTAAATAACCTCGTTTCCACAGGGGCATAACCCTGTTAACACCTTTGTTAGATACCTACTTGATCAGCTAATTGTAAAGTGGAAAACTCTCCCAGGAGTAACTCTTACTCACGGTGGCTATCGGGATTCAACTATCTCATAGATGGTATGTAATCTCATTGAAAATTTCAACACTTGAAATTCCCAATATCTTTTTCCCCTAACGTCCTATTATAAGCCGATGTCACGCACCCCGCGGTTCGCGGGGAGGCGGGATTTACAAATAACGATGATTTTGACTACGCAACACCGGCTATAACTCCATTATCTTTACTAAAGCCTTAACTAACATCTCTAGAGGTTTATCTACTATGGTAAAATGTTATGCCTCCAAGATTGAGTCCTTCGGGTCTTCAAGTGTTCCTCTCCAAGGCTCCTCTGTGATCGGATCGGGTTTGCTCCATCGGCCTTCTCTTGTCAAAGATGATCTACCGTGAGAGAATGTGCTCCAAGCTTTAACCTCTAAATGAGGTAACTACGGTAGATAGTTTGCCAAACCAACTAGCCTAGGAGATGTAGAGAATACTAATGGATTGTTTGTCTCACTAAACCTTATGGCTCACAACACATGTGAAGCTTAGGGTTTAGTTTAGAGGAAGAAGGTGATGGAGGAACTCAAGAGAGAGAATGGGGAGAAGAAAATGAACCATAAAATAAAAAACAAGTGGAGAATGGCTAATGTATTTTATATTCTCACTTATTGAGACATGGAATAAAAGGCCATATAATTTTGTTTCATGCCTTAATAGTGAGTCAAGATGAATAAAATAAGCATAATAACTATGCTTCACCATGCCATCAAAGTCTCCTCCATTTCCACCTCATTAATCCATTTTAAAAATGGATAAAACTAAATAATGAGGTGGCACCTTCTAGAAGCATACCTTGAAAAATTACAAGAATGCCCCTCTCACTGTATATACATACCCGTATCCGTATTCCGAAAAATACGGTTACACTGAGACGATACCAATCCAATAATACAATACTAGGATCCGGCTTAAACCAAAGCCCACTGGTATTGTCCGCCCGATCAGCATCCGTGTACAAGTACACGTACGTGATCGAAGCCCAGTCATAAAACCATACGACGTCTACATCAATTGCCTGAAGCAGGGAAACCCTCTGTGTGGGACTCTAAAGACTCGACAGTACGCTGGCAGCGGGTTTAACCATAAGCCGTCAGGGGTACTAGCTGCACGTAACGGCTACCGAGGTATCTGTCGATAAGAATACCGATATGCAAACTCACCCAGACTCCTACTGAGCCTATCGGTGACAATCTCCGTACAGTCCGGTCTGTTCGTCTAAGATACTCGCATACCATCTTAGGGGGATGGTAAACGTCAACCCCTAACAGCGCGATAAGTCGTTTCATAGGCGAGCCCAATACACCCTGAGAAACTACTGGAGTACCTTACCAGTATTTCTCGACTGCCCTGGCCAGGGACTTTGTGTGATGGCTTTCCGAACACTGCGCGATATCAACCCACAATACTGGGAGAGACAAATCCTATCTGATCGCTATTGTCTCCAAGTGCTTCGGGACTACACCCAACTATTACCTGTTTGCACGACTCCTTTGAGTGTGGTAGGGTAGTAATCAAAGTGGAGTGGGAACATACTCAAGACGAAGTAGCGATGGCAAGTCAATGGACTAAGCTGTACTCATGCCATCTGGGAACTGCTACCTGACGATAGGTATAATACTAACAAGCAGTTCCCGACGAGTCCTGTCCAGTGTAACTCACAATCCAGTGAGCACCTGCATACCTTCTCTAGTATGTCATACTAATGGCTGTGGGATAGACCATATCCCCTGCTGGGATGAGAAGCGTATACACTAGTCTACTCCGGAGTATCGATGACCCGTCTCGATAATCCAACGACTAGGAACCTGTATAAGGATGTGCTTATAAACTACCCAGCCCCCACTAGTGTGACTGCCATCACAACGCTGGTAGTCAAGCAAAGATCCTAGGGGCTCTACCAATATATATAAGCAATATGCTAAATGAAATACATGCACATTTTGAGGTAAAATCAAACGAAGTAGATACTACCATATCGAGCAAGACTGTTATCATAACTGTGAAATATCCCAAGCATCCAATATGTAATATACAATCCAGTATGATACAATAATGGCCTCTGGGGCATATAACACTAATAATCTCCCACTTGCACTAAGTCCATGTATTGGCATATCATAGACCTATCATCTCGATTAGCCGCTTGAACTGGGTCTGAGGAATAGCCTTTGTGAGTGGATCTGCAGTGTTGTTCTCTATCTCTACTCTCCATACCTTGATCTCCCGGCGATCAATGATCTCCCTGATCAGGTGGAACCACCTCAGGATGTGTCTGGACTTCTGATGGGACCTTAGTTCCTTCGGTAAAGCTATAGCGCCGATGTTGTTACAATACAGAGGTATTGGATCAATAATGGATGCAACTGTTAGTTATATGTATGCCCTAGAGGCCATTACTGTACATGAGATGTATACTGTAGTGGATGCTGGGACATATATAAGTAGGACTTTTTTGCTCGACATGATAGTACGCTATCTGGTTGCTCTTTATCTTAACATGTATACTTGCAGTCTCTCTATTACATGTTGATAAAGCCCTTAGTATGTGTGCTCGACTTCCAGGACTATGATGCAGATCATACTAGTGGGGCCTGGGTAGTCAATGAGTACATCATTCAATTTCCTAGTCGTGGGAATATCGAGACGGGGCATCGATATTCCAGAGTAGACTAGCGTATATCTTCTCGACCCATGTGATGGGCGATGGATGATCCCACATCCATTGGTGTTTGACATCAGAGATGGTATGCGGGTGCTTAGTGGTGACTGGGTACACTGAACGGACTCGCCGAGAACTCCCAGATGGTATTATACCTCACGTCAGATGGCAGTTCTCGGGCGACACTGGTAAAGCTTAGTCTGTTGACCCGAGATCGTCATAGAGTATTGTGTGTCTCCCACTGTGCTTTGATTTCCACCCTACCACGGCTCTACTGAGTCGTGCAAACAGGTGGTTTTTGGGTACAGTCCCGATTCACATGGAGGCAATGAGCGATAGGAGGGGATTCGTCTCTCCCGGTATTGGGGGTTGATGTTGCGCTATGCTCGACTGGCCATAACTGGAAATCCCTGGCCAGGGTTGCACTGATTTACTGGTAAGTGTTATCAGTAGTTTCGTGCTTGTTATGGACCTTACATCGGCATGACGTATCAAGCTACTGGGGTATGATGTTTACCACCCCTAGGCGAGATATGCGACATATCAGACGAACAAACCGGACTGTGCGGTAAGTGTTACTGGTTGGATTCACAGGAGTGTGAGCAGGCTTGCTCGTTGATCTTCTGATCGCTCAATACCCGGGTGGCCGTTACGTTTAGCGGACCGCTTGCGGCTTGTGGGTGATTCATATGATCATCACCTACTGCCGGCGTATTGACGAGTCTTTAGAGTCCTACAAAGGGGTTTTCTGGCTCAAGCGAAACGAAATAGGAGCGCATATGAGATATGTGCGGGACCGAGAATAATACCAGTATGTGATACTGTATTCTATTCTCGTGATTTGTATCATCGGACAGTTATATGTGATATAGCCGGGTTACCGAATCAAGTGTTGATTCGATATATTGATACACTACATATTAGTCGTTTATATGCGATATGACCGGATCATTAAATCAAGTATTGATTTAATGATTTAATGTATAATTATATATTTGATATATTACTTTACATTAACTAGTATTTGTTCACTTAAGATTGATTTCCCCACTTGATGTGCACAAGTTGTATATATGATATATGTTTGTGCACTAGTTTGTATCATGATTGATGATACATGCAAACTTGGGTGTGTGTATGACTTACACCATGTTTAGGTTAATGGTTATGGTTTTATTTGTTTTATTTATTTATTTATTTTGGAAAAACTGAATGGTGGCTTTTCTTGTTTTGGCTTGAAGCTTCATGAGGCTTCATAGCATCTTTGAAAAAGTCTAACCATTTTGTTTTGTTCTTTGACCTAACCATCAACCTAAACTCTAGTTTATTCTCTACAAAAGTTAACTCACCCATGGTTGCAAGATGATAGACTTCACTTGATTATTGATTTTCTATTTATTCATTATTCATTCTTTTCTTTCTTCATCTTCTTCTTCAAGTGAAGAAAGCTTGCTTGAAATTTTTAAGTGAAGATTAAGAGTGAGAAATCAAAATCCAAAGTGAACCCACTTCCTATTTCTTCATCCTCTACCACTTGCCATATTGTATAGGGTGTTCTCTTCACAAAGTTTTTGACCAAGTGAAGGAATAGCTTGAGTTTGAGTCTCCCCTACGTAGATCATCATCGGTCTCGAAGTCAACGACCTAGCCCGCTCATTTCTCCGATGAAACCAACGCTAGGGTCCGGGATTCCGATGATCGCAGCGAAGGGACGTCAACACGGAGCTTTAGAAGTGAAGGACTAGATCTACAAAGGTTGTAATTCCATTCACTTTGTAGTAAAGTTGTTTGCTTGCTTGTAGTTTCGCTTAATCTCTAGTTAACGATCTTCATTAGGGTTTCTCGGCACCTAAAATTTTGATTTTGGCATGGTTGATGCCTTGTGGAACCTCTTGAGTGTGCCTAGGAACCCTACAGTGGTATCAGAGCCTAGCTAGAGCTTTAGGTGAAGTGTAGACGAAGTTAGAAACCCGATCGAACCCCGAAACCCGAAACAAAACCCTTCTCTGTACATTTTTCAAAACAGTGGATTTTTGTGAATTAAAAATGCTCAGAAAATTGAGCAGGGAATTCTAAGGAATACTGCAGAAAACGATAACCTAAGGCTACAGTAGCGCCGAGGAACCGCAGCTCTACCCTACTTGTTGCGGCGGTTCCGCGGCCGTATGTGATGATCAGACAATTCTTTTTCTGCAGTTATCTCCGTAGGTGTTTCCTCTGTTTTCTGGGAACTTTTAATTTATGCTCAACAGTTGAGTTTTCTGGGTTGTTTTGGGGACTCGATGTTTCGATCGGATTGTTTAACTTTGTTTATGTTTTTCCGGGTAATTTTAGAACGTGTTAAAAAGTTCGACCGAATATAAATAACCCACTTTTTCCCCTGCCGAGAAATTTCCAAGTGTTGGATTTTTCCGTAGTTTAAGAATGTTCTAAGTAGTGCAAGCAACTCGATGGACCCTCTAGAAGACAACAAACCTTAACTCGATTATGTGACCATCTTGAACTGCCTTTTGAACCTTAGGGTTTGGGGCAGTACGGCGTGCCACATGTGAGGCGTTGGCTTGACTCTTCTACGGCTGGACCGTTGGTACTGTGTCATGAAGTGGATGTTTTTAAACTTATTTCATGTGTTGAGCTTTTCGGGGGAACTTGGGTGTTTGATTGTTCGATCGGAAAGTTTAACATTGTCTATTTATCTGGAATGTGATACAATATTTGGAATCCACAAATAGTTATGAGATAACTGATTTGAATGTTATAAATCTAGCAGTTTAGTCTCACTTGATCGGTTGCCACGGGATTTTGATGTGATCAAAAGTCCGTCGCAATCACGTTGCGTACATGGATACTCGTCGGTAAACTTAATAGATATCCATGCCCCATAGCCTCGACCAAGTGACTGTAGGAGAACCCCTTCGCCGAAAGCATCCGTTCGGGAGCTCGCGGCAGCGGTGTGCCGCCTTAGTGCACTTCGTCGACGGTATCGGGGGTGCGGCCGTCTACTAAACTTTGCGACGAGCATTCGTACAGGATGTCGGGAATCTTGTTGAATTGCCCGACTTGATATTGAAAAGAGTTTTCGATAATGAGGCTAAAATGCGGGGTTTATAATTGTTAGGCATGCGATGTCTAAGAAATTCATTTGATTAGGCATGCGATGTCTAAAGAGGTTGCGGATTCCAACTGTTGTAGTTTTACACTTTCTTTTCTACGACCGTAAGTGTAATATGTGATATCGCCGGTTTCGTTGCTATATGTCAACGACAATTGGGATGGGCATATTTACTTACGTTGATGACATGTGATGTTATGTGTTGCTGGATATGTTATATTGGATCGTCGTGTTTGAATAGCCGGGGGTTTTATGTGAGATGAGTGTTTTTCATTTTCATTCATGTAAAATTAACTTGTATGTAATATTCTTTTATTTGGGGCACTTCCGGGTTGAGGATGATGTCACCATTGTATATTATTTACTTTTCCCCATTAGGATAGACCCAAGGAGGGGAGCACAAGTAACCGGGTTCTATGGTCCAAAGGGAGACCATCTCGAGGAGTCGAGTTCGGGTCTCCTAACTCTAGAATTGGTAGGGTTGCTTGCCGCTCTCGTAGGGGTCTAAGGGTGTGAGATTGTCTATTCATTACGACCGTGGAATCCGTTTTTTATACCGGGTCGAAATAAAACACGGACGTCCTAGTATATCCAATATTTCATATGATTTTCTGCTGCGTTATCTGTGATGTGATCATGAGACTTGTTCAGATTGATACTGTATATAGTATATATGATATATTATATAGACGTTACTTATGTTTTACACCCGCGCTAGCCCTGCCCCGCTCTGCCGTTAGTTACCTAACCTAACGGTGCAGACGGGACATCGAGGCGAATGCGGATGGCATAAGTGTACGTTGTATTTATCTATGATGTTTAGGTGGAATTAAATGATGGGACATTCATTAATGTGATTAATGAAAGAAAATAAACCTAAAAGATGTTGTGGAATCGAATTTTCAAAAACAGGTAGCTACAGTTCTTGCTTTGCATCGCGGTGTTCCTTGTAGAATATCCTGCACCTTATTCGATATGGAAAGGGCCGAGATCCCTTCACCGGGAGTGACCCCTTTAGCAATAACTAGCAGATGCTACAACCCTCAGTTTGTCTTTTGATTGCTTCTATAGTTTTTTGCTTTGCACAGCGGTATATATGATATATCCTGCACCTTATTCGATGAGGAAAGGGCCGACGATCATCGGGAGTGACCCCTTTAGCAAAACTAGAAAAGCCTCAAGAACACTCCATTTAAAAACCATTTGATTCCGCAACGAGATCAAGTTCAAAGCGTTAAAGGTTTTCCTAAAAACCATCCGCAACCCTCCGTCATTTTAGGAAGTAGAGTACTTAGTATTCGTGTTGTGTTTGTTGACCATAGTCAAGGCACAGTGTACGGTAGCTAAGTGATGTCTTCCTACACCGCATATGATGCGATTAGTTAGGACAGTCATATGGCTTTGTTGACCTTAGCCAAGGGTCATGTGGGTGGGTCTAATTAATCACGAAATGACGGGTATAACTTGACTAGTGCTTATGATTTGTTGACCTTAGCCAAGGTCATAGGTGCTAGGGGTAAAAACCCTTATCGGGAGTTTCAAGTGTTGAAATTTGCAATGAGATTGCATACCTTCTAAATGATAGTTGGATCCCGATACCCACTGCGAGTAATTGTTACTCCTGGGAGAGTTTTGCACTTTACAATTAGCCGATCAAGTAGGTGTCTAGAAAGGTGTCAATGGGGTTACGCCCCTGGGAAAACGAGGTTTACTTTAATTAGGTCCGTGCGAAAGCACGGGGAACCTCCCTCAAAGTACCGGCACTGGCCTGGCTGAAAGATTGGCGAACTTGTAGAGTGTAATTAATCCCGGCTAGTCTTTCCTTTTAGGGTTTGAAGGAAGATTTGATAAAAACAGTGGGAGCCATCCTGATTAGATAAAATAATTAACCAATCTAATCTTGCAAGAGCGCACACAGAGTGTTTTCTTCTCTCTCTCTCCAGGTAGCGACCATGTCACGCCTTAATCAAGATAATAATATGGATGTAATGACTGAACCCGCTTGTTATACTGAGCTGGGGAACGTTGGTCCTGCTCCAACTTATAATTGTTATAAGACCGAGCAGGAAATAAGGGAATACCAGGATTCCCATGCCGCCCAAACGAAGAAAGTGCATGAGATGCATCTCCTTCAGGTGTGTTCATTATAAAGAACTGTTTCTTAGTATCCTCTTCGTCCTGGGTATTTGATACCAAATCAGGATCCCAAATATATATAATCTGTTATACGGGCTACAGAAAGGTAGGGAACTGAGAACGGGTGATAAGTTTCATGAGACAAAAAACGGTGCAAGTGTTGCAGCCAAGTCTGTTGGTCACTATCACCATGTATTTCCAAATACATTGATTCTGAACGAATGTTATTAGATACCGAACCTGATATACAAAATCATATCAATCTCTTTATTTACTAAAGAAGGATATAATTTTGTATTGTTGGATAATGTTTTGAACATTTCCTATATCAATAGTTGATCGGTTCAGGCACGTTATCTAAAAGCATTGACGTTCTAAATCAAACTACAGTTCCTAGTATACAGAACACACACGAGAGGAAGAGTTCAGAAATGAATGATTCCTTCTTGAGGTATTGTATACTAGGTCATATCAATGTGACCTGACTAGCTTAAGTTACATTTAGATGCATATTTAAATCAGTTTAAATTTACATCTTATGAAACTTGCCAGTCATGTCATAAAGATAAGATGACCATAGCTCCGTTTACTGGAAACAGAGAAAGTGTTAGTGAACTCTTGGGACTGATACATAGTGATGTATGAAGGTCCCCAGTCTACATATGCCAGGAGTGGTTCTTTGTACTTCATTACATTCACTGATGATCTCTCTAGATTCAGACATATGTTTCTGTTGAAACACAAGTCCGAAACTTTTGAGATAATTACCGAATATAAGTTAGAAGTAGAGAACCAAAACTGGGTAGAAGTATTATTCCCTATGATGAGATCAAGGAGGAGAATACTTGAGCACGGGATTCCTGGACTATTCTAAAAGAGAATGAGATTCTCTCTCAGGGTTACTCCTCTGTATACAGCACAGCACAACGGTGTATCGGGGCGGAGGAACCACACCCTATATGATATGGTGCGCTCTATGATGAATACTACTGAGTTACCTGTTTCCTTTTGGGGGTTATGCACTTAAGAAGCTGCATACCTATTGAATTAGGTTCGAATCAGATCACTGCCTACCACTCCATATGAGATATGGTATGGGAAGAGCCTATCTCTTAAGTAAGTTAAGATTTGAGATTGTCCGGCCTATGTCAAAAGCAAAATCCGGACAAGATCGAGGCAAGGTTAGTTCTGTAGAACTGGAAGGATTTCCAGCTGTACAAACTACAGTTGATGATTTGACAGAACCAAAGGATTCAATAGTCCCTAACGAACCTCAGCCTCTCCGCCGATCTAGCAGGGTTCCTCACCTCCCTGAGAGATACTTCGGTTTCTCGATGACAGTGGGAGCGAGGATTGCATCATGAGATGATGACCCAACTAGTTTCGAGCAGGCCATCGAGAGTAGGGACTCTGTAAGAATGGCTGGATGCTTAGCGATCTGAGATGGAATCCATGTACACCAACAAAGTATGGACTTTGGATGCTATATCTGAAGGGTTAAATCCCCATCAGGAGCAAGTATATCTTGAGAAGATTACTTGGTGTAGATGGAAAAGTTGATACTTTCAAAACTAAACTTGTTAAAGGTTTTCGTCATCAACCAGGCGTGGAAAATGATGAAACCTTTTCCAGTGTCTATGCTTAAGTCCGTCCGGATCCTACTTGCCACGGCTACATACCATGAATACGATATCTGGTGGTTGGGTGTCATGACTATTTTTCTAAATACTGATTTAGAAGAGAACGTCTATAAGTACACAGCCAGAGGGCTTCGTAAACAGTGGGAGCAGCGGAAACGTGTGCAAGTTGCTTTACAGATTGAAGCAGGCATCGCGGAGTTGGAACGTCTGTTTTGATGTGATAGTCAAAGAGTTTGACTTCATCAAAATGGTAGATGAACCTTGTATATACAAAAAGGTAATAGAGAGTAAGGTGGTGATCCTTGTAGAGTACGTGGATGACATACTCTTGATAGGGAAAGAGTTTTCTATGCTACGCTCGGTCAATCTCCTTTTATCACATGGATTCTCCATATAGGATCAAAGTGATACCTCCAAAATCCTGGGTTTTGGATCTATGAGATAGATCAAAATGGATATTAGGATTCTCACTAAGTGTAGTAAGATGGTATCAATCGATCCTGGGAAGAATCACTGGAAACGTTCCAGGGTGATAAAGACGACTGGATGTCAGTCACAGGCATTATCTTTACCCTCAGTAGAGGGATGGTATGTTGGAAGAGTTCCAAGCTAGATACCGTGGCAAACTAGACGATAAAGGCCGGTGACATCGCTATCAAAGATACTACCAAAGAGGCAGTTTAGGTGTATACTGGTTCATAAGATGAACTAGGTTCCTACCATTGTGTGACAATGGAAGTGTGGCTTTGGCCCAGGAACCCCGGTCCCGTCAGTGCCCCAGACATATTCTGAGGCAGTATCACCTGATCATGGAGATAGTTAATCTCCACGGTGATCGAGGTTAGGAGAGTAGACTCAGAGAACAACACGGCGGATCCACTCACAAAGGCCTTTTACCAGAGAGAGACTATTAATGGATGGTTGAGTATGAGATACTGCAACCACTGCTACAGATGGCCCTAGTGCAAGTGGGAGATTGTTAGTTATATGTATGCCCTAGAGGCCATTACTGTACATGAGATGTATACTGTAGTGGATACTAGGACATATATAGGTAGGACTCTTTTGCTCGACATGATAGTACGCTATCTGGTTGCTCTTTATCTTAACATATATACTTGCAGTCTCTCTATTACATGTTGATAAAACCCTTAGGATGTGTGCTCGACTTCCAGGACTATGATGCAGATCATACTAGTGGGGCCTGGGTAGTCAATGAGTACATCCATCAATGTTCCTAGTCGTGGGAATATCGAGACGGGGCATCGATATTCCAGAGTAGACTAGCGTATATCTTCTCGACTCATGTGATGGGCGATGGATGTGTTAGTGTATATGCCCTAGAGGCCATTACTGTATCATACTAGTTTGTATATTACTTGATGGAAGCTTGGGATATTCACAGTTGTATATACAATCTTGCTCGAAATGGTAGTATGCTACTTGGTTTGTCTCTGCTTTAATATGTGCATGTGTTTCTTTTAGCATATTGCTGATATACATATTAGTAGAGCCCTTAGGATCTTTGCTTGATTACCAGCGTTGTGATGGCGCTCACACTCGTGGGAGCTGGGTGATCTATAAGCACATCCTTATACAGGTCCCTAGTCGTTGGACTATCGAGACAGGGCATCGATACTCCGGAGTAGACTAGCGTATGCGCTTCTCATCCCAGTGTGGGAGACGGTCTATCCCACAGCCGTCAGTACGTCGTACTTGAGATAGTATGCGGGTGCTCGTTGGGTTACGAGTACACTGGACAGGACTCGTCGGAGACTGTTGGTTGGTATTATACCTATCGTCAGTTAACAATTCCCAGGTGACATGAGTACAGCTTAGTCCGCTGACTTGACACTGTCACTTCGCCTCGAGTGTGTTCCCACTGCACTTTGATTACTACCCTACCGCGGCTCAAAGGAGTCGTGCAAACAGGTAGTTTTTGGGTGCAGTCCCGAAGCACTTGGAGGCAGTGACGGTTAGACAGGATTCGTTTCTCCCGGTATTGGGGGTTGACATCGCGCTGTGTCCAGGAGAGCCATTACACGAGTAGTCCCTGGCCAGGGCAAGCGAGATATACTGGTAGGTTTCCAGTGTTATCTCAGGGTGTTCTGGGCTTCACTCCGGCACGACTTGTACCGCTATTAGGGGACTGACGTTCACCGCCCCCTAGGCCCGCCATGCGATGTATCAGACGAACAGACCGGAATGTACGGAGATTGTCACATACAGGCTCAGTAGGAGTTCAGATGGGGTTCACCTCGTCAGTCTTCTTATCGACATCTTCCTGGGGACCGTTACGTACAGCTAGTGCCGCTTGCGGTCTGTGGTCAAACCCACTGCCAGCGTAGTGTCGAGTCTTTAGAGTCCCACACTGAGAGCTATTCGCCTTTAGGCAAAATGAGTAGAGGTCGCATGGTTTTGCGACAGGGTTCGTTCACATTCGCGCACTTGTGCACGTTTGCTGTCCGGACAGTTTATACTATCGGGCTTTGGATTAAGCCGGATCCTAGTATATGTTTTGAGATTGGTTTTTCTCATAGTATTCATTTTCCTCGGATCACGGATGCGGGTGCGTATGCACAGTTGCTTGAGACCGAGGGAGAGGACCTTGATTAGGGTTAATGGCTATTGCCATTTTATTAACCCTAATGTTTATGTGTGTATTATTGTTAATTAATAATTAGTTTAATAATTGTCCATGGTTATGGTTGTTGACCATTTGACTTCTTTGACTTGTTGACCTTGGTTGACACTTTGACCATCATCATTTCATTTGGAAGATGCTCTTTGATCCTTGCAATTTGCATTTAAAATGAAATGATAATGGTCATGTCTTGATTAAGCCATGACAATTATCTTACTAATTATCTAATTAAATTAATACACATATATTAGTGAGAATGGATTTATTCTTGCTCATTTATCTCATTTCATTTCTCTCTCTTGTTCTTCCTCTCCCTCAAGCTCTCTCCCTCTCATGTGTTGAGAAACACTTGAGCTTGAGAAAAACCCTCTCTTGATCTTCTCTACTCTCATCTAGGGTTCAAGTATTAGCACTTCTTGCACCCTAGTTACTCCTAGCTTGGAGTTGAAGCCAAAGGTTGAGGCTTTCGGGTGGATCTTTCTTTGACGGGAGAAGACGACAAGGTGACCTCCTTCTACTACTTCTAGGAGCAAGGAGAGAAGGACTAAGAGACCAAAGGTATAACCTTTCTACCACTTAGCTACTTTCAAGTTAGCTTCAGCAAGTTTTTGTTTAGTAAAGATCCTTAAAGCATAGTCCATGTTGCCTATAGTTGATAAAAATCGATTTTTATTATGTTTTCCGCCTCCCCGTAAGCACCGGGGTGGGCAACGTGGACTTACAGGATGATCCCACATCCATTGGTGTTTGACATCAGAGATGGTATGCGGGTGCTCAGTGGTGACTGGGTACACTGAACGGACTCGCCAAGAACTCCCAGATGGTATTATACCTCACGTCGGATGGCAGTTCTCTGGTGACACTGGTACAGCTTAGTCTGTTGACCCGAGATCGTCATAGAGTCTTGTGTGTCTCCCACTGTGCTTTTATTTCCACCCTACCACGGCTCTACTGAGTCATGCAAATAGGTGGTTTTTGGGTACAGTCCCAATTCACATGGAGGCAATGAGCGATAGGAGGGGATTCGTCTCTCCCGGTATTGGGGGTTGATGTTGCGCTATGCTCGACTGGCCATAACTGGAAATCCCTGGCCAGGGTTGCACTGATTTACTGGTAAGTGTTATCAGTAGTTTCGTGCTTGTTATGGAACTTACATCGGCATGACTTATCAAGCTACTGGGGTCTGACATTTACCACCCCTAGGCGAGATATGCGATATATCAGATGAACAGACCGGACTGTGCGGTAAGTGTTACTGGTTGGATTTACAGGAGTGTGAGCAGGCTTGCTCGTTGATCTTCTGATCGCTCAATACCCGGGTGGCCGTTACGTTTAGCAGACCGCTTGCGGCTTGTGGGTGATTCATATGATCATCACCTACTGTCGGCGTATTGACGAGTCTTTAGAGTCCTACAGAGGTGTTTCCTAGCTCAAGCGAAACGAAATAGGAGCGCATATGAGATATGTGCGGGACCGAGAATAATACCAGTATGTGATACCGTATTCTATTCTCGTGATTTGTATCATCGGACAGTTATATGTGATATAGCCGGGTTACCGAATTAAGTGTTGATTCGATATATTGATACGCTACATATTAGTCGGTTATATGCGATATGACCGGATCAATAAATCAAGTATTGATTTAATGATTTAATGTATAATTATATATTTGATATATTACTTTACATTAACTAGTTTTTGTTCACTTAAGATTGATTTTCTCACTTGATGTGCACAAGTTGTATATATGATATATGTTTGTGCACTAGTTTGTATCATGATTGATGATACATGCAAACTTGGGTGTGTGTATGACTTACACCATGTTTAGGGTTTTATTTGTTTTATTTATTTATTTATTTTGGAAAAACTAAATGGTGGCTTTTCTTGTTTTGTCTTGAAGCTTCATGAAGCTTCATAGCATCTTTGAAAAAATCTAACCATTTTGTTTTGTTCTTTGACCTAACCATCAACCTAAACTCTAGTTTATTCTCTACAAAAGTTAACTCACCCATGGTTGCAAGATGATAGACTTCACTTGATTATTGATTTTCTATTTATTCATTATTCATTCTTTTCTTTCATCATCTTCTTCTTTTAGTGAAGAAAGCTTGCTTGAAATTTTTAAGTGAAGATTAAGAGTGAGAAATCAAAATCCAAAGTAAACCCACTTCCTATTTCTTCATCCTCTACCGCTTGCCATGTTGTATAGGGTGTTCTCTTCACAAAGTTTTTGACCAAGTGATGGAATAGCTTGAGTTTGAGTCTCCCCGACGTAGATCATCTTCGACCTCGAAGTCAACGACCTAGCCCGCTCATTTCTCCGATGAAACCAACGCTATGGTCCGGGATTCCGATGATCGCAGCGAAGGGACGTCAACACGGTGCTTTAGAAGTGAAGGACCGGATCTACAAAGGTTGTAATTCCATTCACTTTGTAGTAAAGTTGTTTGCTTGCTTGTAGTTTCGCCTAATCTCTAGTTAACGATCTTCATTAGGGTTTCTCGGCACCTAAAATTTTGATTTTGGCATGGTTGATGCCTTGTGGAACCTCGTAAGTGTGCGTAGGAACCTTACAGGAACCACTTGAAGCTCTGTCATGAACTTCCTCATCCAGACTGCTTCCTTCGTGGCATTACAGGAAGCTATGTACTTCGCTTCCATCGTTGAGTCAGCAACGGTTTCCTGTTTGGAGCACTTCCAAACAACCGCCCCACCATTGAGGGTAAAGACATGACCCGACATGGACTTGGAGTCATCCTTGTCACTCTGGAAGCTGGAGTCATTGAAGGCCTCGATCTGGTGGTCTTCCCTGCCGTACACCAAGAACATCTCCATAGTCCTTCTTAGGTACTTGAGAATGTTCTTCACTGCTATCCAGTGTTTCTCCCCTGAGTTTGACTGATACTGGCTTACAATGCTCAGGGCGTATGCTACATCTAGTCATGTACACAACATCTTATACATTATAGAGCCTACCGCTGAAGCGTAGGGTATAGTAGACATGTGAGCACTTTCCAAATTAGTCTTGGCAGACATCTCTTTAGAGAGGGTGATTCCGTGACAAGCCGGTAGATTACCACGCTTAGAATCTTCCATACTGAATCGTTTCAGTATGGTGTCGATGTAGCTTGACTCTGAGAGTCCCAACATCCGTTTATTTCTATCACGATAAATCTTGATCCCCAGAATGTAGGAGGCATCACTCAGGTCCTTCATGGAGAACCTCTGTGATAAGAATCCCTTGACTAATTGTAGCATAGGAATGTCATTTCCTATCAAGAGAATGTCATTCACGTATAGGACGAGGAATACCACACTTCTTGCTACAATTTTACTATATATGCATGCTTCATCTGGATTTTTGATAAATTCGAATTCGTTGACCGTCTCATCAAAACAGATGTTCCAACTCCGCGATGCCTGCTTTAGTCCATAAACGGACTTAAGCAACTTGGAAACCTTTCCGCTGCTCCCACTCTGAATGAAACCCTCCGGCTGATCTATATATATGCACTCTTCCAAATTTCCATTTAGAAAAGCGGTCTTTACGTCCATCCGCCAGATCTTATAATCGTAGAAGACAGCTATGGCAAGAAGGATCCGAATGGATTTGAGCATAGCCATTGGAGAAAAGGTTTCATCATAGTCCAAACCAGGTCTTTGACGAAAACCTTTTGCAACAAGTCTAGCCTTATAGGTTTCCACCTGTCCATCTACACCAATCTTCTTTCTGAAGATCCATTTGCAGCCTACGGGTTTTACCCCATCTGGAGCAAAGTCCAAAGTCCATACTTTGTTGGTGTACATGGACTCCATTTCGGTCTGCATTACATCCAGCCATTTTACCGAGTCTTTGCTCTGAATGGCTCGCTGGAAGCTAGTTGCTCATCATCTTCAATGATGCAATCCTCTCGATCCCCGTCTATG
This sequence comes from Agapanthus africanus, assembly GCA_030015575.1. Classification (NCBI taxonomy): domain Eukaryota; kingdom Viridiplantae; phylum Streptophyta; class Magnoliopsida; order Asparagales; family Amaryllidaceae; genus Agapanthus; species Agapanthus africanus. Next base: position 125,276,547 of record JASDDO010000004.1, on the reverse strand, counting down.
AGTAAACCATAGTATCTCTCGGACGGATGAGATAGCCTACTAGTTCTGCGGAGTGGCACAGGAACGTCCGGTTTTTTTGAAACATCTGGTTCCACCATGCTTTCAGTAATAGCTTATGGTTCTGGAATTTCTTCCAGTTCTATTGCGCTCCTACTTATCTGATTTTCTAAAAATTCAGTTTCCAAGAAGTGGGCATGCTAAGAAACAAAGACTTTTTGTTCCTCTACGTAATAAAAAAGATACCCCCTGGAGTTCTTCGGATATCCCATAAACTTACACAATACTGAACGTGCCTCGAGCATATCCGCATGATGATTTTTTACAAAAGTTGGACATCCCCATGTCTTAAGGTACATAAGATAGGGTTTCTTCCCACTCCATATCTGATATGGTGTGGTAAGCACTGACTTAGTAGGAACCATGTTCAAAAGATATGCCGCTGATTCTAGTGTATAGCCCCAGAATGATCGCGGTAATTGAGCATTACTCATCATGGAACGAACCATATCCAATAGGGTTCTATTCCGCTTTTCCGATACACCATTGTACTGAGGTGCGTATGGAGGAGTAAGCTTAGAGAGAATTCCATTCTCTTTTAAGTAGCCCAGGAACTCGGCACTTAAGTATTCACCACCTCGATCAGATCTTAGTGTCTTGATACTTTTGCCGGTTTGTTTTCCACTTCGTTCTTGTATTCTCATAATTTCTCAAAGGCCTCGGATTTATGTTTCATCAAGAATACATGTCCATACGTAGAGAAATCATCCATAAAAGTAATTAAGTAGGAATAACCACTTCTTGCATGTGTAGACATTGGACCATACACATCGCTGTGTATGAGTCCCAAGAGCTCGTTCGCTCTTTCTCCGTGCCCAGTGAACGGAGTCTTTGCCATCTTTCCTTTGAGACATGATTATTAAGTTGTATAGGACTGATATTCGAATGGATCCAATATCCTTCCTTATGTAACTTTGTCAATCGTGTTTCATTGATGTGACCGAGTGTACAATGCCATAAGAAAGCCAGATTTAATTCCAAAGACTTTCATTTAAGTGTGTTCTGGACACTGAAAACCCGAGCTTGATTCAATACGTATATACCGTTATCTAATGTACCTGACCCAATCAAATTTTGATTTAGGTGGATGTTTACTACATCTCTTACAAATGTAAAATCATATCCTTCTTTAGAAACTAAAGATACAGATATAATATTACATGCTAGACTGGGTACATACAAAAAGTTACGTAGAATCAACATCTACCCACTTTTCAATTGTAGGTGATATTCCCTTACGGATTCAGCGTCCATACTCATTCCGTTAGCAACTCTAAGAGTCATATCACCTTCCCTGATTACTCTACGGTTTCTCAAAGCCTTCAATGAATTACAGATGTGAGATCCTGATCCGGTATCTAGTACCCAGGAAGTAGAGTTAATTGACATACAGTTTTCAATTACAAACACCCTCGAACCCGAAGCCACAACGTGCTTCAAATCCTGGCTTCTGGCTTTCTAAGCCCTGCAGTCTTTCTGACAAAGAGCTTTCCCGTGACCATAAAGACAGGCATCCTTCCCTACTACTAGCCCCATAACTTTTGCACTTCCTTTTCCCTCTACCTTACTGACACCGCTTATCTTCTTGGTGGATGCCTTCATCTGTTAGTTATATATATTCCCTAGAGGCCATTGTTGAATATATTGTTGGAGATATTGCCCTCAGAGTCAATTATTGGATTACAGGCACGTGATTGCAAGGATTGAGGGATGACCTATACCGGTAGGACAGTCTTACTCAAGATGATAGTATGCTATCTGGTTTATCTTTATCATCATGTACTGCTTTAGGTGACCTTACAGGTCACTATTGCGCGTTGATAGACCCTTAGGATTCTTGCTTGACGGCAAGCAGTATGATGGCGATCATATACGTGGGAGCTGGGGTCTATAAGCACATCCTTAAAAGGTCCCTAGTCGTAGGAGTTTCGAGACAGGGCATCGATACTCCAGAGTAGACTAGTGTATACAGTCGAGGCCCCGACGAGGGGCGGTAGCTGGTCTCACAAGCCACTGGTGTCAGTTGGTTCACCTAAGATGTATACAAGTGCTAATTCGGTTATGAGTACACCGGACAGGACTCGCCGGGAACATGCTAGTTGGTCTTATACCTGACGTCAGATAGCAGTTCCCTGGTGACATGTGTACAGGTTAGTTCATCGACCTGAGATCATCATTTGTCTCGTGTGAGTTCCCACTGTACTTTGATTACTACCTTACCATGGCTCAAAAGAGTCGTGCAAACAGGTTTTAGTTGGGTACAGTCCCGAGCCACATGGAGGCAGTGAGCGGATCTGCAGGGGTTCGTCTTTCCCGGTATTGGGGGTGAGGTCGCGCTGTGTCTAGGAGAGCCATTACACAAAGCCCTCGGCCGAGGCAGGAGATTTACTGGTAGGTATTCCAGTAGTATATGTCAGGGTGTTCTGGGCTACACTCCGACACGACTTTTACCGCTTTTGGGGGTCTGACTTTTACCAACCCCCTAGGCCCTCCATGCGATACTCATAGACGAACGGACCGGACTGTACGGATATTGTCACTGACAGGCTCAGTAGGGTGTCAGGATGAGTTCGCTCATCGACGGCCCTTTTGGTCAATACCTGGTAGCCCGTTACGTATGGCTAATACCTCTGACATGCTAGTGGTTAAATCCACCGCCAAAGTATTGACGAGTCTTTAGAGTCCCCCACAGACCGTTTCTCAAGTTTCGGGCGAAACGCTGTAGAGGCCGTATGGAGATATGGCAAGGTTCGATCATATACGTGCGGTATTGCACGGATCATGATCGGACGGATAATAATAGCGGGCTTTGGTTTAAGCCGGATCCTAGTATTGTACAGTGTAGATTTTGTCTCATTGCATTTGTATTCGGTCGGAATACAAATGCGGGTATGTATATATTGTAGCGGGGTTTCCTGTAATTTATTACGGGATCGTTTTTCTGAAGTTGCCAGTTTGTTTTCCGTTTCGGCCATTTTCCTTTGTATCTTTCCTTGGCTGAAAATTGGTGGAGGAGGGCTTATTTGCAATTGTGCAAATTAGCATTGTGGAGGGTGGTCTTTGTATTTTGTTGCATCATGATGGTTTCATGATGGTTCCACCATCCCTTGACTTTATTTGGAGTTATGATGGCTTGACCTTTGGAGTTATGATGGATGATGGAGTGATATGATTTTAGGAGTGATCATTATTCTTGATGATGATGACTTTTCTCTCTCTTGCATTATTCCCTCTCTCTCTCTTGATCAGTTTTTGGCCGGCCGAGATTAAGGGGGCTGTCCAAAAATATTGTCGTAAGGATTTTGATCCTTTTTGCTTTGCAAAATCCCTTTTAGTTCATCCAAAAAGATTGCATCTCCTTCTCCACTAAAACCATGGCAAGTTCATACAACCCTTGGAGACAAAGAGTTCTACATTATTCTACAGCAATTCTTGGACACGTCGACTCGCCAACTTCGTGCCCGAGTTGCCTCGGTCCAGAGGTGGGAGCCCGTAAAAGAACCCGGCGATGTGGTGCCCTTCCGAAGAGGAGATGAATACCAGAGATTCCGCGAGAAGATCGGGATGATGATGATTAGACCGAAGGATACGGATCGCTCGGTATATCTCTCTACCCTTTCTTCTTTTAGCTAGTAGTAGGTTAATGGTCCGATCCGGGTTTATAGTCCGCGGTACCGCCGGTTTAAAGTTAAGAAAATTTTTGATTCCGTATTTTGGCCTCGGACAGACGGCCGGGGCGCTGCCGTGGCCTAACATGGTATCAGAGCCACGCCATTAACCTAGTCTAGCTTGCTCTAACGTGTTTAGAACTCGATCGAACAAAAATCCCAAAACTGCGTTTTCAATTTTGACAGTTTCTGTCGATTTTATTTTATGCTCCAAAAATTTTTCTGGGCATGTAAAAAAATCGTGCTGGGTTTTTGGTGAGCACTGTAGAAATTTGGTTACATGACGTCACTGTATCACCACGGAACCGCGGCCATAACCCCCTTTGGGCCGCGGTTCCGCCGCCGAAAAGTGAAGTCACTGCACCAAATTTCTTGCAGTGATTCCTGGGTTGAAAATGGGGTTTATGGTATATTCAATTTGGGCCCATATTTTTCTGAGTACTGGGTATTGTGCTTGGGGTCCACTTCGGGAAATTTGGTCGATCGAGAATTTTAAACATGTTAGTCCACAGTATTTACATTATATCTGTTACCGTGAATGTCATTTGATCGGTAAATCCTGTCTAACTGCTATAGCCCTTTTAGAAGGATTTGCGAACATGACATTCACGTTGATGTTCTGTGTTGTGCTGTGATGTTGCGGATTGGTCGTGGGGGATAGCCTGGATGCAATGTTAGTACAGTTTCGTTTTATATGTACATTTGATATTGCGGGGCGAGCGTCCGACATGTGGACTGTCGTCACTGCCTGTTTGTATATTATTCTTTTGGGGCACGACCGGGCTGAGGTCGATGTACCCGTTGTGTATATTTTACTTTCTGTACTAGGATTACCCCGCGGAGGGGTGCACGGATAGCCGGGTTCTAGAGGGCAACGAGCCCGCATCTCATGGCGTTGAGACGGAGGGGGCCTCACTCTAGAATTGGCGGGCAATTCGCCGCACTCGTAGGGGGTACAGGTTGACCCAAGGAAGGGTGCCCAAATTACCAGATTCCGTGAAGTGCTGGGTGGTCCATTCATGTTGCTGAAGGGGGCTGCCTCGCTTCAGGTTTTGGCGGGTAACTTGCCGCGCCCGTAGGGGTCTAGGATTTCATTGCACAGGCTATCCACACGAACAGGGGAACGTCGGGTTTCAGTAGCGGCTTTATGAAACCCTGGGATCCCAGATATCTGTATTGTTCTGTGATGCTTATTATATTTCTGTGATGTTTCATTTTATCACGCCTTGAGCGAATATTATATATTGATATATATATACTAGTAGATGCTGTATATGTTTTGCATCCGCGCTAGTCCAGTCCCCGCTCTGTCGTTAGTTAAGTAACCTAACGGGTGATGACGGGACCCAGTGGCGAATGCGGATGGCATATACATACATCATTATTTTCGTTCTTTATTGGTGTGATCAATTGATGGGACTGCATTGATTCGGATCAATGCAAGCTAAACAAACCTATTCTGATGTTGTTGGAACAATTTAAAAAACAAAGCTGTTATTGCAAGGACGTTCTCTTTTGTTTTGCACAGTGGTATTCGGTTATGAATATCCAGCACCTCAGTCGACGAGGCAAGGGCCGAGATCCCTTCACCGGGAGTGACCCCTTGGACAGAAGTTTGCGTCAGGGCAATAACTTCAATATAGCCGATTTCCTTTTGCTTTGCATCGTGGTATTCTGTTGGAATATCCCGCACCTCATTCTACGGGGAAAGAGCCGAGATCCCTTCACCGGGAGTGACCTCTTTAGCAAAGGTTTTCGTCACTATATTTTTATAAAAAGCTATGCAGTTCCTTCAACGATATCAAGTTCATTATGTTAAAGGTTTTTCGCCAAAAACCATTTGTAGCCCTCCGTCATTTCAGATTAGTATTGCTTAGTATTCGCACTACGTTTGTCGTTGCTATTCGCTGAGGCGTAGTGTGCGGTAGCTCTGTAATGCTTTCTGTCACATTGATAAGTGGATTGGTTAGGACAGTCGTACGACTTTGTTGATTATTCGTCAAGGGTCGTGCGTGTGGGTTTAACGCAATCAAGATAATGACGGGTTGAACTTGACTAGGACCTTTTGATTTGTTGATTATTCGTCAAGGTCACTTGGGTCCTAGGGGTAAAAATCACATCGGGGGTTTCTAAAGAAACTGAAACTTGCCAGATATGCGCATACCTTCTGGAGTGTGATAACGTGAGTGGATTCCGTCACGTTATCATGCGATGATAGTTGGATCCCGATTCCCACTGATGAGTTGGTTTACTTCTCGGGTGATCCCGACTAATTCTTCTTTCAGGTTTGGAGGAGAATTTGAGGATACAGTGGGTGGTTTCCTGATTAGATAAATTCGTAACCATTCTGATCTAGGTTAGAGTGCACGCTGAGTGTTTCTTTTCTCTCTCTCTCTCTCTCTCTCTCTCTGTGGCAGCGACCATGACCCGACCCTTGATTATGACTCAGTGACCAAGTTGACCGAACCTTCTTAAACACTAGCTTTTGGATTGTCTGAGTTGCATACCTCATTGCCACTCCTACTTTTACCCTTTTCTCCAGGACACCCCGTATTATTACGAACGTCCACTTCCATTGGATAAAACCATCGTATGGTTATATACGAACTCGAAGGAATTTATTCGAGGATGGTTTATGGTTCTGGAGAAAACGAATAGGACTATTCAGATGTCTTTTCCTTTTACCTTCTCTCAGGTTACGAGTACTCCTTGGTTTAGGAGATAGTACACCTATTACGCAAATTGGATAGTCTTATTCCAAACCTTAGGCTGGGGCCGAACGGTGGGGAATGAAGAAAACCAATTAGCATAACGTTGGTGTACAGAAGGTATTAAGTAAAGACATATCAAGGAATTAGTAAGAGGGCAAAGTAAATTGCGACTGTTATTCACGACCAAACCAAGTATTTCTTCGCCAATCCTAGATCACCTTTGTATTTCTCCAGGACACTCCGTATCACTACGAAGATCAACAGTTTATTGGATACTCCATCGTATGGTTATATAGGAACTCGAAAGGAACTTGTTCCGGTTCGGGGATGGATTCTGGTTCAGGAGAAATAGGAATAAGGTTTATTCGGTTGTCTTTTATCTTCACCTTCTCTCGCATTGTGAGTTCTCCTAGGATTTGTACAGTACACCCATTATGCTTATTGGATAGTCTTCTTCCAAACCATAGGCTGGTGCCGAGCGGTAGGGAAGGAAGAAAACCATTTGGCCTAAAGGGGTGTACAGAAGGTAATGACTAAAGACATATGAAGGGATTTGGAGAGATGACAAAGAAATATACGGTTACAGTTGTGAATCTGGATAATGGGAGAGGCATTACTAGGAATACCAGGATACCCTTACGAAACATTTCAATGTTTCAGTTTCGCTGTGTACTGTTAAAAGAAAACTGATTTCCCAATCAGATCTTGCTCCAGGGTATGTATTTACCAGGTATGATTATCACATCTGCATGGTTTTACAGGTGATGAGTGGGAGTAAGTTATTGGGAATTAGGTGATTGTCCTCATTATATCGGAATTCGTTGCAATTGGTGATGTTTGAGAAAATCACCTGGGTTGTTTGCCGGACGACAAATATTTGGTTTTGAATATCCGCTGTTATGCACCAATTTCAAATTGATACATCTGTACGTCTATTTTTATAGAGTGAGATATACCTTTTTGAAATTATGTCCATGACATTTACCTTTATCAGTGGATGGTTAGGTAAGGAGCATTAAACAACTGTGTAATTCTTCTTAACCATAAATACAGTTTTCAACCTACGACACACATGGATTGAGTTATCAGACTCAAGGGACTTATACAGAGTATTGTATGTTGTCCAGTATCCATTAGGACAGAGGGGTTGGTCCTCGCACTATATTCTGTTTACTTGTGACTTTTCTTGTTCTTAGACATGTGTTTCTTGGAAACACAAGGTCTGAGTTTTTGAGAAGTTATAAGTATACGATTAAAGTAGAGAACCAGGTATTGCAAGTATCGGGATTCTTCAAGGTGATCGAAGATGTAGATACTTGTGTATGGTATTCAGTTGATAGTAATGATTAAGAGAACTTGCTTCTCTTTCAGGTTACTCATAATTGGAAGCATTCCTAAGTTGAGTAATGTTGATCGGCCTCTTTCCATTTAGTTGACATGCACTGGAGACAGCTGCATAATTTGAATCTGGTTCAATTAAATCAATTCCTCTGGTTCTATATTGGATATAGAACGGTTCATATCTTAACGATGTTAAGGTACGAGGAGTTGTCCAGCTTATGCTTAAAACCAGACTCTGGATAACTCATGGCACGTTTCTGTAATGGCTGTTTGTGGGTTGACCCAGGCTATGACGAGGGTTGACTTTCTACCATCTGGAAGATCAATAGTGATATTGTTCTTGACTACCCACAGTTTTAATAAAAATGGATTTTTCAGAAAACAGTAGTGGGAGTATGGTAGAACTGGAAGTGATTCCAGAACCGTAAACGATTACTGAAAATTTGATAAGAACCTAAAGATTCAATCTGATTTGACATTCCATTGGCCACTCCGCAGATATGGTGGGTAACCTCAGGCACCCGAGAGGTACTACGGTAGCCTCAAGGACGGTGGCAGGGAGGTTCTTGTTTACCCAGACTTGCCATTGCTGTTGTTCCAGACTGTGAGACCTGGCAGGAGGATGAGTATAGCGTCGTTCTAAACAAGCTTTAGAAGTGCACGTGTATATGATTCTGCCAGAAGGTTGTCGTAGTCAGTGGGAGCAGAGCAAGTATAATGGACAAGTGGCTTATGTCTATTTATAGACTAAAGTAGATATAGCGGAGATAGATCATTTATTTCTGATATGACAGTCATAGGTTTAACTTCATCAGAATTGGGGATGGATCTGTTAAGAAGGTAGTAGGGTGTGATGTCCTGGTATTTGGATGACATACACAGAGTAGGAAGTGAAATTCCTATACTACAATCGGTTATACTTTGGTTGTCACACGGTGGTTTCTCCACAAAGGACTTGGATATCATATCAAACATTCTGGTTACTAGATCTATAGGTTTAGATCTAGATTTGGGTAGTTTCCCAATCTGGGTACTTAGACAGCATTCTAAAGGTGTTTTAGAATGGACGACTCCTGGCACGGTAGTCTACCTGCAGGTGATGGAGTCACCCTCTCTAAAGGTGTCTTACAGACTAAAGGGGAGAGGGACGTGCATGATTGGCAGATCACTTGCTTAGGCAATTGAGTCAATCATGAGATGTCAAGTACCACACCAAATATTGTTTTTGCAGTAGATGCAATAAGTTGATAATAATCCAATCCTTCAAAACCAATCGGAAGCAGTTTTAGAACACAAGTGGATGTTCCAGGGATATGATAACGACAGCCTCATTTGGGAGACGGTTATCATTCCAGGATTCTAAGGTGACCTGGATGACAGAGTGGCTGTCAGAGTTATAGTTTTCCCTTTGACGAGGTGCAGTATTTTGGACAGGTGGTCCAGGCGTATACTGAGGCAGGCATGGCGCAGGATACTGATTAAGTTCAGTTGACGATACAGTCTAAGAAGTTTGGATTTGGAGTTCATTTATGAACTAGGTCCTATCAGACATCCAGACATATTCTAAGACAGGTATTGCTCATTTCGGGAGATGGGTTTCTCCGCGAACTTGAGATAAAGAGAGACATAGAAAGAAACATTAGGGCGGATCCACTCACTAAGGCTATTCCTCGAACGCAATAGTTTCTCAAACGAGCTTTGTGAGACTGACTAGTAGAGGAGTTGGGTGTTCGGTATCACACGGGCTGTGAGTATGCGACATCGCAATAATTAGCCTTGAGTGCAAGTTGGAGATTGTTGGAGATAGTGCCCTCAGAGTCAATTATTGGATCACAGGCCCGTGATTGCAATGATTGAGGGGGGGCCTATACCGGTAGGACAGTCTTACTCAAGATGATAGTATGCTATCTGGTTTATCCTTATCATCGTGTACTGCTTTAGGTGACCTTACAGGTCACTATTGCGCGTTGATAGAGCCCTTAGGATTCTTGCTTGACGGCCAGCAGTATGATGGCGATCATATACATGGGAGCTGGGGTCTATAAGCACATCCTTAAAAGGTCCCTAGTCGTGGGAGTTTCGAGACAGGGCATCGATACTCCAGAGTAGACTAGTGTATACAGTCGAGACCCCGATGAGGGGCGGTGGCTGGTCTCACAAGCCACTGGTGTCAGTTGGTTCACCTAAGATGTATACAGGTGCTCATTGGGTTATAAGTACACCGGACAGGACTCGCCGGGAACATGCTAGTTGGTCTTATACCTGACGTCAGATAGCAGTTCCCTGGTGACATGTGTACAGGTTAGTTCATCGACCTGAGATCGTCATTTGTCTCGTGTGAGTTCCCACTGTAATTTGATTACTACCTTACCACGAATCAAAAGAGTCGTGCAAAGAGGTTTTAGTTGGGTACAGTCCCGAACCACATGGAGGCAGTGAGCGGCTCTGCAGGGGTTCGTCTCTCCCGGTATTGGGGGTGAGGTCGCGCTGTGTCTAATAGAGCCATTACACAAAGCCTTCGGCCGAGGCAGGAGATTTACTGGTAGGTATTCCAGTAGTATCTCTGGGTGTTCTGGGCTACACTCTGACACGACTTGTACCGCTTTTGGGGGTCTGACTTTTACCAACCCCCTAGGCCCGCCATGCGATACTCATAGACGAACGGACCGGACTGTACGGATATTGTTACTGGCAGGCTCAGTAGGTGTCAGGATGAGTTCGCTCATCGACGTCCCTTTTGGTCAATACCTGGTAGCCCGTTACGTATGGCTAATATCTCTGACGTGCTAGTGGTTAAATCCACAGCCAAAGTATTGACGAGTCTTTATAGTCCCCCACAGACCATTTCTTAAGTTTCGGGCGAAACGCTGTAGAGGCCGTATGGAGATATGGCTGGGTTCGAGCATATACGTGCGGTATTGCACGGATCATGATCGGACGGATAATACTAGCAGGATTTGGTTTAAGCCGGATCCTAGTATTGTACAGTGTAGATTTTGTCTCATTGCATTTGTATTCGGTATGCATATACTGTAGCGGGGTTTCCTGTAATTTAATACGGGATCGTTTTTCTGAAGTTGCCAGTTTGCTTTCCGTTTCGGCCATTTTCCTTTGTATCTTTCCTTGGCTGAAAATTGGTGGAGGAGGGATTATTTGCAATTGTGCAAATTAGCATTGTGGAGGGTGGTCTTTGTATTTTGTTGCATTATGATGGTTTCATGATGGTTCCACCATCCCTTGACTTTCTTTGGAGTTATGATGGCTTGACCTTAGGAGTTATGATGGATGATGGAGTGATATGATTTTAGGAGTGATCATTATTCTTGATGATGATGACTTTTCTCTCTCTTGCATTATTCCCTCTCTTGGCTCACTCCTCTCTCTCTCCCTTGATCAATTTTTGGCCGGCCAAGCTTAAGGGGGATGTCCAAAAATATTGTGGTGGGGATTTTGATCCTTTTTGCTTTGCAAAATCCCTTTTAGTTCATCCAAAAAGATTGCATCTCCTTCTCCACTAAAACTATGGCAACTTCATACAACCCTTGGAGACAAAGAGTTCTACATTATTCTACAGCAATTCTTGGACACGTCGACTCGCCAACTTCGTGCCCGAGTTGCCTCGGTCCAGAGGCGGGAGCCCGTAAAAGAACCCGGCGATGTGGTGCCTTTCCGACGAGGAGATGATGACCGGAGATTCCGCGAGAAGATCGGGACGACGACGAGAAGACCGAAGGACACGGATCGCTCAGTATATCTCTCTACCCTTTCTTCTTTTAGCTAGTAGTAGGTTAATGGTCCGATCCGGGTTTATAGTCCGTGGTAGCGCCGGTTTAAAGTTAAGAAAATTTTTGATTCTGCATTTTGGCCTCGGACAGACGGCCGGGGCGCTGCCGTGGCCTAACACATATGATGTATATTATAGTGGATGCTTGGATATATATAGAGAGGACTTTCTTACTCGACATGATAGTATGCTATCTGGTTTCACATTGTCTTAACATGTTGACTTGTATTGGTTTACTGTCTTGCTCTCACATGTTGATAAAGCCCTTAGGATATGTACTCGACTACTAGGACTATGATGCAGATCATACTAGTGGGGCCAGGGTAAACCAAGAGTACATCCCATAACTGTTTCTAGTTGAGTGTGTATCGAGACAGGGCATCGATACTCCAGAGTAGACTAGCGTTCGCATCTTGACCCATTTGATAGGCGATGGATGATCACATATCCATTGGTGTTTGACATCAAAGATGGTGTACGGGTGCTCATTGGTGACTGGGTACACTGAACGGAATTACCGAGAACTACTAGATGGTATTATACCTATCGTCAGATAGAAGTTCTCTGGTGACACTGGTATAGGTTAGTCTGTAGACCCGAGATCGTAATAGTGTCTTGTTTGATTCCCACTATGCTTTGATTTCCACCTTACCACGTTCATGAGAACGTAAAAACCGGTGGCTTTTGGGTAGAGCCCCGAATCACATGGAGGCAATGAGCGATAGGAGGGGTTTCATCTTTCCCAGTATTGGTGGTTGATGTTGCGGTGTGTTCGATTGGCTATAACTATAAGTCCCTGGCCAGGGCTGATATGGAGATATACTGGTAAGTGTTATCAGTAGTTTCTCGACCCGTTATGAGCCTCATATCGACACGACTTATCGGTTACTTAGGTCTGACGTTTACCACCCCTAGACTGGATTTGCGACATATCAGACGAAGAGACCGGACTGTACGGTTGTGTTACTGATTGGATTCATAGGAGTGTGTGCAGGCTTGCTTGTTGATCTTCTGATCGCTCAATACCTGGGTGGCTGTTAAGTTTAGCTGACCGCTTGCAGCTTGTGGGTGTTTGATATCATCATCACCTACTGCCGTCGTATTGATGAGTCTTTAAAGTCCTACACCGAGGTTAGCTGGCTCAGGCGAAACGGAGTAGGAGAACATATGTGATATGTGTGGGACCAAGATTGATACGTGTATGTGATACCGTATTCTGTTCTCGCAATATGAGATATCGGCCGGGTATATGTGATATAGCCGGGTTATTGGATCAAGTGTTGATTCGATAAAATGATACATATTATATTGGTCGGTTATATGTCATATAGCCGGATTATTAAATCAAGTGTTGATTTAATAATTTAATGTATAATTATATATGTGATATATTACATTACATTAACTAATATAAGCTCACTTAAATGATTCTTTTTCTCACTTAGGATGCATTGATATATATGTGATATATGTTAAATGTGTTCTTTTCTTTTGTTACATAATTATATATATGTTATATGTATAATTGTAACATGTTATGTTATAAACTCAACTGGGGTTTGTGAGATTATTACTATGGCTAAGATTAGGGTTTGATATATATATTTATTTATTTTTGTTTATTCAAAATTGTAGACTTTGGTCGTGATATTTGTTTTGTTGACTAAGTCTACTCTCTTGATATTTTGCGAAGATATTTGTTTACCAAACCCTAACCCTAGCCCATGGTCAAGTCTCTACAAGGGTTAAGCATGACATGCTTAACCCTTGGTTGTATTTCTAACATCAACAATAATTCATTTCATTCATCACACTTCATCTTCTTCTTCCTCCTTACAAAAGCTTTCTAGCTTTTTCAGTTATGATGAATGTTTGAGAGAAAAAGAAAACTAAAGAGGGCAAAATTCTTACATCATCATCCTCTTCTATACTAGCTATATAGATTAGTGTGTTAGCTTCACTAATCTCTCATTAGTGAAAGTAATTGCTTGGGTTAGTGATTCCTCAAGGTAGATCATCTTTGATAGTGAAGTCTTCAAGTAAGGATGCCTCATTCACCTCATGGAGTCTCTCTAGAGGCCGGGAGCTTGATGATCGCAGCGAAGGGACCTCAACTCGGAGCTTATGAAGCGAAGGAACGAACTACAAATGTTGTAATCCCTAATCTCTTAGTCGTAAAGTGTTTACATTTCGATTTAATTTGATTCTCTAGTTAAAGATTCATGGTTAGGGTTATCTAGAACGGCAAAAATTTAAACTTGGCATGGACGATGCCACCCGAAACCTTGCTGCCGTCCTAGGAATCCTAACAGTGGTATCAGAGCCTAGCTAGAGAATTAGACGGATATGTGTAGGATTACGAAACCGAAACAACTCCGAAACATCTGAATCGAAACCCTAGTTTCTGTCGTTTTTTTCTAGATGTCAAATTTTTTTTAAACAGTTGCAGAATAATGTATGAGATACATAATGAACACTGTACAAAATTCACCGCATTCCCTCGGAAAATGGCCGAGCACAATGCTACTAAAACAGGCCAGATCGGCCACGAAGGGGTTGAAATTTTTACAGTGTTCATGGATCTGGGCTTTGGTACTTTAGGTGTTGTTTGTTTTTGCTAATTTTGCATGTGATGTTATCTTTTAGCAAAGAAAATTCGGAGTGTTTCGTATTCGTAATTCTAGTTTGTTTTCGGGTTATTTTAGACGGTGTTAAAAAGTTCGATCGGATATCAAATACCCATTTTCACCCTTGCCGAAAAATTTTCAAGTGTTGGATTTTTCCTTAGTTAAAGCACATTCAAATATCGAGCAAGTGATTTGGTGGACTCTCTAGAAGAACGAAAACATAACTCGATTATGTGACCGTCAGAACCGCCACTAAACCCTAGGGTTTGTGGTAGTTCAGCGGTCCACATGTGAGGCATTGGTTGGCCCTTGTACGGTTGGTTCATTGGTACTGTGGCATGTACTGAGTATTTTTAAACTATGCTCAAGTGTTGAGCTTTTGGGAGTTTTTGGGTGTTTGTTGATTCGATCGGAATATTTAACGTCGTCTAGCTTTTTCTATAATGTGATACAATATGTGGAATTCATATAGTTAGGCATGAAATCCGTAATATGTGATATTTCGGGTTTACGATGTCTAAAGTGATTGTGGATTCCAAATGTTGTAGTTTTTCACTTTCTTTTCTGCGACCGTAAGTGTAATATGTGGTGTATCGCCAGTTTCATTTCTATACATGAACGAAAATTGGAATATGCATATTTACTTACGTTGTTGACATGCGATGTTATGTGTTGCTATGATATGTTATATTGGATCGTTATGTTTTAGATAGCCGGGGGTTTTATGTGAGATGAGGGTTTTTATTTTCATTAATGTAAAATTCATTGTATGTAATATTCTTTTATTGGTGCACTTCCGGGTTGAGGATGATTTCACCATTGTATATTATTTACTTTTCCGCATTAGGATAGACCCAAGTAGGGGAGCAAAAGTAACCGGGTTCTAGGGTACAGTGGGAGGCAATCTCGAGGAGTCGAGACCGGGTCTCCTAACCCTAGAATTGGTAGGGTTGATTGCCGCTCTCGTAGGGCTCTAGGGATGTGGGTTTGGCTATTCATCGCGACTGTGGAATCCGTATTTTATACAGGCTCAAAATAAAACACGGACCTCCCAGTATATCCAATATTTCATATGTATCTTCTATTGCTGATATAATATGATGCGATCATTCTATATGCGTGAGACGAATGCTTTATTATTGTATATATGATATATAATAAACGTTGCTATTATTTTGCACCCGCGCTAGTCCCGCCCCGGTATGCCGTTAGTTAAGTAACCTAACGGTGCATAACGGGACACTTTGGCGAATGCGGATGGCATAAGCGTAGGTTGTATTTTCGTTTCTTCTGTGATTCTTAGGAAGCATAAATGATGGGATTCATTAATGAGATTAATGAAAGAAAAAGAAACCTAAAAGATGTTGTAGAATCATATTTATAAAAAGGGTAGCTCTAATTTTTGCTTTGCATAGCGGTATTCCTTGTAGAATATCCAGCACCTTATTCGATAAGGAAAGAGCCGAGATCCCTTCACCGGGAGTGACCTCTTTAGCAAAACTAGCAGATGCTACAACTCACTCGGTTTTGTTTTTGACTGCTTCTATAGTTCTTGCTTTGCATAGCGGTATTTGAGAAATATCCTGCACCTTATTCTATAACGAAAGAGCTGAGATTCCTTCACCGGGAGTGACCTCTTTAGCGAAACTAGTAAAAGCCTAAAAAACACTCCTTTTCAAAATCACTTGTTTCTACAACGATATCAAGTTCATTAAGCGAAAGGTTTTCTGGAAAACCTGGCGTAGCCCTCCATCATTTCAGACAAGTCCTACTTAGTATTCGTGCTACGTTTGTTGATTATGTTAAAGCGTAGTGTGCGGTGGCTAATTAGTGTTTATCTGTTAAAGCATGAGATGTGATTGGATTACGGTAGACGTACGACTTTGTTGACTATGTTAAGGGTCATGCGGGTGGGTTTAATTCAATCAGGAAATGACAGGTTGAACTTGGCTAGCAATTATGATTTGTTGACTATGTTATGGTCATAAGTTTCTAGGGGCAAAAGCATTATCGGGAATTTCAAGTGTTGAAATTTGCAATGAGATTGCATACCTTCTATGAGATAGTTAGATTCATATACCCACTGCGAGTAAGAGTTACTCCTGGGAGAGTTTTACACATGACAATTAGCCAATCAAGTAAGTGTCTAGAAAGGTGTTAACGGGGTTATGCCTATGGGAAAATGAGGTTTATTCTAATTAGGTCCGTACGAAAGAACGGGGAACCTCCCTCAAAGTACCAACATTAGCCTGGCCGAAAGATTGGCGAACTTGTAAGGTGTAATTAATCCCGGCTAGTCTTACCTTTTAGGGTTTGAAGGAAGATTTGATGAAAACAGAAGGAGCCATCATGATTAGATAGGATAATAACCATTCTAATCTTGCAATTGCATACGCTAAAGTGTTTTCATCTCTCTCTCTCCAGGTAGCGACCATATCAGGCCTTAATCAAGATAATAATATGGATGTATTGACCGAACCAGCTTATTATACTGAGCAGGGGAACATTGGTTCCATTCTTTCTTATAACTGTTATAAGATAGAACAGGAAATAGGGGAATATCCAGATTCCCATGCCGTCCAAATGAAGAATAAGCATGTTGATGCATCCTCCTCGGGCGTGTTTGTTATCGAGAACTGTTTCTCAGTTCACTCTACGTCCTGGCTATTAGATACCGGATCGGGATCCCACATATGTAATATGTTACATGGGCTATGGAAAAGTAGGGAACTGGGAGAGGGTGATCATTCCATAAGAGTAGGGAATGGTGCAAATGTTGCAGCCAAAGCAGTTGGCGAATATCACCTTGTATTACCAAATGAAATACATTGATTCTGAACGAATGCTATTAAATTCCAACCCTGATATGCAATATTATATCAGTTTCTTTATTGAGTGAAGAAGGATGTAATTTTGTAGTACAGGATAATGTTATGAGCATCATCCTGAATTAAAAGTTGATTGGATCAGGCTCGTTAAATAATGGCATATACGTTCTGAATCAAACCACGGTTCTTAATGTACAGAACACACACAAGTGGAATAGTTCAGAAATGAACGAATCCTTCTTGTGGCGTAGTAGACTAGGTCATATCAATGCGACATGACTAGCTAAGTTACATAAGGATGGATATTTGAATCATTTCGAATTTTCATCTTATGATACTTTCCAGTCACGTCTCAACGGTAAGATGAACAAAACTCCGTTTAGTGGACACGGAGAAAGAGTTACAGAACTCTTGGGACTGATACATAGTGATGTATGTGGTCCCATGTCTACACATGCCAAGAATGGTTTCCCGTACTTCATTACATTCACAGAAGATCTCTCAAGATACAGACATGTGTTTTTGTTGAAACACAAGTCTGAAGCTTTTGAGAAATTCAAAGAATATAAAAATAAAGTCGACAACCAAACGGGTAAAAGTATTAAGATCGTTAGATCTGATCGAGGAGGAGAATACTTGAGCAATGAGTTCCTGGACTATCAAAAAGAGAATGGGATTCTCTCTCAGCTTACTCCTCCATATACACTACAGCACAACGGTGTATCGGAGCGGAGGAATCGCACCCTATTAGATATGGTGCGCTCTATGATGAGCACTGCTGAGTTACGTATTTCCTTTTAGGGTTATGCACTTGAGATAGCTGCATACCTATTGAATCAAGTTCCATCTAAATCTGTACCTACCACACCATATGAGATATGGAGTGGGAATAGACCATATTTTAAATGAGTTAAGATATGGGGTTGTCCGGCCTATGTTAAAAGGCAAAATCCGGACAAACTCGAGGCACGATCAGTTCTTTGCAAGTTTGTGGGATATCCTAAGAATTCCCAAGGATATATTTTCTACCACGCTGAGGAGCAAAAGGTGTTTGTTTCTCAATACGCCACCATTTTAGAAAAGGAATTTCTTGCTAAAGAAATTAGTGGCGAAGAGGTACAGCTAGAAGAAGTTCCAGCAGCACAAACTACAACTGAAGATTTAGTGGAACCAGAGGATTCGATAGTTCCCGACGAACCCCAGCCTCTCCGCCGATCTAGTAGGGTTCCTCACCCATCTGAGAGGTACTACGGTTTTCTCATAGATGGTGGGAGCAAGGATTGCATCAAGGAAGATGATGACCCGACTAGCTTCAAGCAGGCCTTCATGAGTGGGGACTCTGTGAAATGGCTGGATGCAATGCGATCTGAGATGGAATCCATGTACACCAATAAAGTATGGATTTTAGAAGTTTCTCCTGAAGGGGTAAAATCCATTAGGAGCAAATGGATCTTTAAAAAGAAACTTGGTGTAGATGGAAAAGTTGAGACTTTCAAAGCTAGATTTGTTGCAAAGGGTTTTCGTTAACGAACAGGTGTGGATTATGACGAAACCTTTTCTCCAGTGGCTATGCTTAAGTCCATCCGGATCTTACTTGCCATTGCTGCATACCATGACTACGAAATCTGGCAAATGGATGTTAAGACAGCCTTTCTAAATGATGTTTTTTAGGAGTGCGTGTACATGACTCGGCCAGAGGGTTTTGTAGACAATGGTCTTAGTGTATATGCCCTAGAGGCCATTACTGTATCATATTAGATTGTATATTACTTAATGGAAGCTTGGGATATTCACCTTGTATAGACAATCTTGCTCAATATAGTAGTATGCTACTTGGTTTGTTTCTGCTTTAATGTATGCATGTGTTTCTTTTAGCATATCGCCTTTACACATTAGTGGAGCCCTTAGGATCTTTGCTTGATTACCAGCGTTATGATAGCAGTCATACTCGTGGGGGCTGGGTAATCTATAAGCACATCCTTATCCAGGTCCCTGGTCGCAGGACTATCGAGACAGGGCATCGATACTCCGGAGTAGACTAGCGTATGTGCTTCTTATCCCAGCTTGGGAGACGGTCTGTCCCACAGCCGTCAGTACGTCGTACTTGAGATAGTATGCGGGTGCTCGTTAGGTTACGAGTACACTGGACAGGACTCGTCGGGAACTGTTGGTTGGTATTATACCTATCGTCAGTTATCAGTTCCCAGGTGACATGAGTACAGCTTAGTTCGTTGACTTGACACTGTCACTTCGCCGCGAGTGTGTTCCCACTGTACTTTGATTACTACCCTACCGCGCGTCAAAGGAGTCGTGCAAACAGGTAGTTTTTGGGTGCAGTCCCGAAGCACTTGGTGGCAGTGACGGTTAGACAGGATTCGTCTCTCCTGGTATTGGGGGTTGATATCGCGCTGTGTCTAGGAAAGCCATTACACAAAGTCCCTGGCCAGGGAAAGCGAGATATACTGGTAGGTTTCCAGTGTTATCTCAGGGTGTTCTGGGCTACACTCCGACACGACTTGTACCGCTATTAGGGGACTGACGTTTACCGCCCCCTAGGCCCGCCATGCGATGTTCTTAGACGAACAGACCGGACTGTACGGAGATTGTCACATTCAGGCTCAGTAGGAGTTCAGATGGGTTTCACCTCGTCCGTCTTCTTGTCGGCATCTACCTGGGGACCGTTACACACAGCTAGTGCCGCTTGCGGTCTGTGGTTAAACCCACTTCCAGCGTAGTGTCGAGTCTTTAGAGTCCCACACAGAGAGCTATTCTCCTTTAGGCAAAAGAGTAGAGGTCGCATGGTTTTGCGACAGGGTTCGGTCACATCCGTGCACTTGTGCACGTTTAGTGTCCGGACAGTTAACACTAGCGGGCTTTGGTTTAAGCCAGATCCTAGTGTACGCTTTGGGATTAGTTTTATCTCGCTAGTATTCGTGTTCCTCGGAACGCGGATGCGGGTGTGTATACACAGTTGACAGAGAGACAGAGGCAGAGGATTCTCATTGGGGTTGTTGACTGTTGACTGTTGACCATTGACTTTTGCTAAACCCTAATGAGAATATGAAATATGATTAACAATAATATTAATTAAGTATTATAGTGACATGGTTGTTGAGAGGTTGACTTTGTTGACTTGTTGACTTGGTTGACCGGTTGACTAGATTGGACTAGTTGACCATCATCATTACAATGGTTATCATTTCATGGCAAAGACTTTTGCTTGCTTGCTATTCTTTACAAAATAAGTGCATGAAATGATATTGCCATATGACATGATATGAACCATCACATAATACTCAATTACTATTATTATTATTATTCTTTTTGGATTATGGGAGAGAGGTTGAGAAAAGTCTTGCTCATTCTCTCATTTGCTTTCTCTCTCTTGCTTGAGCTCTCCCTCTTGCTCTTCCTCTTGCTCTCTCTCTAGCTCAAGGCAACTCCCTCTCATGAGTTGAGATACATTGCCTTAGAGATAAAAGAAAACCCATATTGTTTCTCTACTCATCCTAGTTCACAAGGTTTAGCAAAGCTAGTGTTTTAGTTTCTTCAAGTTCGAAGATGAAGCCAAAGGTAGAAGCTTTCAGGTGGATCCATCTTCGGCGTAAGGAGACGACGAGGTGAGGCCGATCCGTACACCGCAAAGAGTTGAAGACGAAAGAGTTCAAGAAAGGTATAACCCCCTAACCGAGTAGGTAAAACTCTTGTTAGGTTTGTTAGATAGTTGTTTAACAAAGATCCGTTTTTGAGTCCATGTTACCACCTCTTGAAAAATCGTTTTTCATCATTTCCGCAAGCCCGTAAGTACCGAGAGAGGTAACATGGACTTACAAATGGGAGCAGCAAAAAGGTGTACAATCTGCTTAAATCCATTTACGGGTTAAAGCAGGATCGCGGAGTTGGAACATCTGTTTTGATGTTGTAGTCAAAGAGTTTGACTTCATCAAGAACGTAGATGAACCTTGTATTTACAAGAAGGTGGCAGAGAGTAAGGTTGTCTTCCTCGTATTGTACATGGATGACATACTCTTGATAGGAAATGATGTTCCTATGCTGCACTCGGTCAAGCTCTTCTTATCACATAGATTCTTAATGAAAGATCTAGGTGATGCCTCCTGCATTTTGGGAATTAAGATCTATAGAGATAGATCTAAGCGGATACGGGGATTGTCTTAATCCAGGTACATTGACACCATATTAAAGAGGTTTAGTATGGAAGAATCCAAGCGTGGCAACTTACCCACGATCTCTGGACTCACTCTCTACAAAGTGATGTCTCCAAAGACTGATTTGGAAAGAGCTCGCATGCAAGGGATGCCTTATGCTTCGGCAGTAGGCTCTATCATGTACGCGATGCTATGTACCAGACCCGATGTAGTATACTCACTAAGTGTAGAGAGTAGGTATCAAGCAGATCCAGAAGAGAGTCACTGGACAGCTGTGAAGAACATTCTCAAGTACTTGAGAAGGACTAAGGAGATGTTCTTGGTGTATGGTAATGGAAAACTCTAAGTGCAGTCCTTTACCGATTCGAGATTCCAAAGTTATAAGGACGACTCTAAGTCGCACTCGGGATTTGTCTTTACCCTCAATGGAGGGGCGGAGTTTTGGAAGAGTTCCAAACAGGAAACCGTAGTAGACTCGACGATGGAGGCTGAATACATCGATGCCAACAATGCTGCCAAAGAGGCTGCCTGGATGAGGAAGTTCATCACTGAACTTGATGTCGTTCCATCCATTGAGCATCCAATACCTTTGTATTATGATAACAATGGAGTTGTGGCTTTGGACAAGGAACCTAGGTCCCATAAGAGATCCAGGCATATTCTGAGGCGGTATCACCTAATCCTGGAGATAGTTGATCGCCGAGAGATCGAGGTCAGGAGAGTTGACACGAAAGACAACACTGCGGATCCACACACGAAGGCCATACCCCAGATAGAATTTGAG
The DNA here is from genome assembly GCA_030015575.1 of Agapanthus africanus. NCBI lineage: Eukaryota > Viridiplantae > Streptophyta > Magnoliopsida > Asparagales > Amaryllidaceae > Agapanthus > Agapanthus africanus. The sequence continues at coordinate 125,254,581 of JASDDO010000004.1, read as the reverse complement.
AGACTCTTCGGGATGTTGGATATGGGATACTACAACAGCTGGCCTTAGTGCAAGTGGGAGATGGTTAGTTATATATATGCCGTAGAGGCCATTGTTGTACATATAATGTATATTATAGTGGATGCTTGGATATATATAGAGAGAGGACTTTCTTGCTCGACATGATAGTATGTTATCTGGTTTCACTTTGTCTTAACATGTTTACTTGTATTGGTTTGCTGTCTTGCTCTCACATGTTGATAAAGCCCTTAGGATATGTACTCGACTACTAGGACTATGATGCAGATGTAACACCTTAGGATGTGTTTAGTGGCTAATTATATTTTAATATATGGTTTTTAATAAAAGGTTTACCAAATATTTTATCAAATTTAATGAATATTTTATTAGAATTTTCCTAGGCTTGCACACACTTGTACATGTAAACTAGGGTTAAAATGGGGTTAAACCATGATTAGCAACCATGGTGGGTTAAGCCTTTAGAATTAAGTGTTTTGGGTTTTAATTAAGTGTGTTTGTTTTCTTTTAAAAAAATGGAATATGATTTGAAATTGGTTGACTTGGAGGGGGAGAGAGAGAGAACGGGCATGATGGCCTTGCCATGCTTGCATTAAATGAAGAGAGAGAGAGAGAGGGGTTGACACTTTGTGCGCTCATTTCTTTTGCCTCTCATTTTATTCTCACAACTCTCTCACTCTCACTCACACACACACACACACTCATTCCTCATAGCAGCAACCACAGAAGCAGCAGCAGCAGAAGCATCAGCAACAGCAGAAGAAGCAGCAGCCACAGCAGCAACACCAACATCATCAGCATAGCAGCAGCACCAGCTTCAGTAACAGCAACAGCAACAGCTCCAGCAGCAACAGCAGCACCAAATCTTCTTCTCCTCCTCCTTCTCCTGCTTCCTAGGGTGTATTAGGGTATAATTCTTAAACTCAATTCCCTTTTTTGCCAAGTTATGTGTAGAATTAGCATCGGTTAGTGATAAAAGTGAGTTTTGTGCTTAATATGGTGAATTATTGTGGAATTTTGGTTAAGTGATGTTAGTGGTGGTTAGACTAACTTAGTTAAGTGTTATTAGAGCCACATAAACCTAGATAAACCCCAGATTTCACCAAAATACCCTATGTTTTCATTTAGTGCAAATTTAACGTTTTAAGTGAATTTTTAGCTTTCTGTCATCTGCTATAGACCCGGTGATTTCAGATAAAATCTGAGTTAACTGGAGCATATTTGTTAGATGTTGATCACATACCCAGAGCACGAGACCCCTACCCAACTCGTGGCCGCCGGTTTATTCTTTCGGGCCGCAAATTGCGGCCTGATGAGGGAGCTAGGTGTTAGGGTTTTGGCTAGGGTAGTCTAATGTGTATTCCAGTGCTGTGGCATGTGCAATTTTGTATGTTTTCACCTGTGTCAAAATCTGGAACCATATATCATTTTCTAGTACGTTTTGTTTGCGCGATACGCGCGATACGTTAGTGGGTTCTGTGATTCAGCGTATCGCGACGTGTCAGGATAGTTTTAGACGCGTATATACACGTTTCAGCGTATCGTACACACGCGCGTTTAGTTCGCGACGCGAGTTTCTCGTTTGATTTCGATATCGCGTTTTAGCGAGATATTTTCTTATATATGGATTCTTTGTGTAAATTCCAGGTTCGTAGGCGGGTACGTCGGACGCCGCAAAGAAGGGGAAGCAGCTGGTCGGCTACACTTAGCACGCGACCAGGTGAGTAGATTTAACATCTACGGGGAAATCGCCCGTATGGCGTTAAGCGTCAGGGCGTAATAGGATATTTTAGTTGTATGTGTTCATATAGATATACTATAGTAGCATACCTTCTTGTTGCATATAGAATTGGTAGTATAGAACACTGCACTGTCACTAACGGTTCAAGCTGCACGAGCACTATTTGTATGTTTTACTCATACCGTTAGTGATTGCCATGACACTCACATTATAGGATTGCTACGAATTATATATCGTCTTTATTTCCGCTACATTGATGATTGTCATGACTTGCCGCATATTGGCATATATTTATATTCATACCATGCATACTGTATATTCACTTTTGTGCATACCTTCATTGATATATCACTACCTGCGCACATGCACCCTTTATATTCATCTTAGTGCATACATATCTTGATATATCTACACTTGTGCACATATACATCGTATATCCATATTAGTGCACATGTACATTGCGTACATATCCATTCGCACATCCATACCTATATGCATACGTATGTTACATACATGGGTGATATTGACATGATTTAAAATCTAACGGACCGCACGAGACATTTTCAAAATTGGATTCTTTTTAAAAAAGAGCGGTTTTCCCTTTCTTTTACTCTTAGTGTCATACGACACATTGCATGGATTTACGCATTGAGTTTGGATTTATGTGATTTATGGATTTGGGAACCATGGTATTATTTTAAGAAAATACGCACTGTTTTAAAAGCTCGGTTTCCCTTGATATGATATTTCAGTGCTTCCACCATGCGCTTTCTCAGTTCTGAGACGTGTGACATGTGAACCCGAATCGAGGAGCTGGACGAGGTCGATTGCGGGTACATGGTGGACCCGGTATGGTACCCCGGGGTGAGAACGGATCGTTGTGCAGTATACGGTGAGTCTGGCAGAGGGACCACTACCTACCGGTGATTGGTTGGACTTGGAGGTTATCCGGAGGATACTGACCAGAGTCGATAGATGGATACGGGACGATACGTACTGCCGGGGCCGAGGGCCGATTCCGCAGATGGAGCCCGTGGGCCGATCCGGACTTACGGAGCCCGATACTTAAGGATTTACGTGTCGATGCTTGACACGATGATTTTGTGATATTTTCGAGTGTCGATGCTAGGCATTAACGATTCCATGTGCTGTACAGGATTTAAGGGCCGATCAGAGTGACGGCGCTTGAGTTTTACTGGGATTTGGGTGCATTGATAGACACCGGTTATTTTTCCACGTTGACATTTCGTGTAGATGATATTTATTCCCATGCTCAGCATTCATTATTTTGCATCTCATCCTGTAGCTATAGTGTAACGTTTTGAAAATCGTTTCGGTGAATTTTCGAAAAAACGGTAAAATAAGGGTGTTTTCTGTAAAAAGTCAAAATGCAAATATCTTTATTATAAAATTAAATATACATATTCTAGCTATATAATTGTTAGTATTTGGTGTTTATTGAGCCACTGCTAAAATTTCAAATTTTCTGAAAATTTTTCCGTTTTAAGGTAAAATAGTCAATATTTTCCGTTTTAACCCGATTGTGATCAAACGTCCGTAAAAACTTACCGGCACCTAGTTTAGCTAAAATAAAGCTAGTGCGCAAACTTTGGGGGTATATGGAAGGTTTTGGTTCAGATAAAATTTTTCCCAAATAAAATATTATTTTAAGCGGTACATTGTGCACGTAAATCGAGAAATTCCCTATTTTCTACTCTTGGCCGAATTCTTTGAGGGTGGATTCATTTGGATGGTTGAGTCATGGTTGTAAAGTTTTTGGAATTGATGAGGTGTTATTTGACTCATTTGGTGCATTATTAGAAGCTTTAATTTACTTTTGGAAATGGATAATTTATTATTTGGTGTGCTCACCCCCTCCACCTTATGGCCAGCACATTATTTCAGCCCCTCATTATGAATGGCCGCCCCCCCCCCCCCACATGATTGGCATAGCAAACCAATTGTTTATATTAATTAGGCTATGGCTTCATTCAATATGATTCATTCTCCATTTTACATTCCTCATTCCACAGAGCAAGAAAAATGAGCTCATCACTTTGGCCGAGCCCCCCAAATCTGTCCCATCTTTTTCCTTCCTCAATTTCTTCATCTCAAAGCTCATTTTATCTCCAAAATTCCTTCAATAAATCCACAAAACTCCTAAATAAAAGTAAACCCATCATTTCCCTTCACAAATCTAGCTTGGATCTACAAGAAAAACATCATTTTTGGAGGAAAAAAATGATGGATCTAGTTGCTTGTTTGTGTTCTTGAAGAGGTATAATTTTCAAAACTTAATCTTTATGTAATATGTTTAAATCTTTATTTAGCTATTTAATTGGTTATTATAGCTTTTAAACTCTTGATTAATTCATTATTCGCAATTTTTAGGAAATTCAAGTTAGGGTAAAACTTGGTAAAGTGTTTAATGTTAAATTGTGTTTAAGGAAACTTATTCTAGTGATGGAATATGATAATTATTGTTAATTACTACTTTGTCTAATTGAGTTAATTAGCATACTAGGTTTTTATAAATCATTTTTGGGCAAGATTAAAAATTATGAAATGGTTTGGATCACTAAATTAAGTTATTTTGTGTTGTTGGAAATTACTAGAATTGTTAAAGTTCTAGTTTTGTGTTAAAATGAGCTGAAATGATATAATTTGCTTACTAGCTTTTCGACATAATTTGGCGTGGGTTTTAGATGAAATTGGAAATGACGTAAATATTAATACCTACAATATTTATTATGTTTATAAATGTGTATTTGTATTATTGGGTTTCAATGTGGCAGTTTTCATGTATAGAGACCCTATTTAAGGGTTTCGACTATGTTTATGGTATTTGGATTCTTGGTTTTGAGTTTGGGATGTTGTACTTGGCCGTTGGATGTTTGTACGTCAACGACAAGTGTAGTTGATTGTTTTGGATGTGTAAGCTATAGGTTCTAACCTATGAACGCACCACATACCATTTTGAATTTCGGAATTGGATGTTAATAGCGTTGCGAATTCGTATTGATTATAGGTACCCTCACGTGGATTCCGAGACGATGCAGAAGATGATGGAGGCATCTACACCGACACGCAGGATGCAGGTGAGTAGATTTATATCTACGGGGAGAAGTCGGGTGGATGGCGTATAGCACCCCCGCAGTCCGTGGTGATGTATACGGATGCGTATACACACCTACGATTATTATTTTGTTGTTGGGATATTATTGATGTTTAGGATGGATAATTGGTGGACTTGGATGATTTAGTATTGCGGACCCTAGGTAGTGGGTGCACTACACATACCTATACACACATGCATACTCGCGTACATCCTCACTCATATGTACTTTGGGATTCTATATTGTCATGTGTTCATATGGGTATGAGACCATGTGCTCACATGCAGATTGAGGATGATACATAGGATTGAGGTGAGTCGATGATTTTTGATCCGAGTTTATGATATCGGTGATATGGTAAAATTCATATTTGAGATACGACATGATGTTTTAGCGGGTCCTTTAGCGTAGTGTTTCATACACCTGCTTGCTTACATAGATGGTATCAGCATTGTACTAGACGTAGTTCATTACCCTGGATCATGATATTTGATAAAGATGATACCGGATGAATAGTGTGATTGATGTGACTTTGACCCGTACCCAGATTTGGGGATGCCGTACGACGGGTTTACGTACGAGCTATATATTGATGATTGATCCGCACTCTTGACTTGGGATGTCTGATTATAGATATGGTATCGGATATGATATTATTGAGGCGGGATCACCGACTATACATATACAGGTATGTATATGTACCGACTCAGATGATAGGCGGTTTCCTTACCTGTAGTTCAGCCGTATAGTTTAGTGTAGTTGTTAGACTAGATTAGATTTCTTACCTATTTCAAAAACTAACGAATCGTGGGTATTTTAAAAGACAGCCCAAGGGATCCTATGGATATTTCAAAGGACGCATCTTTTCATAAAAACACCGTAGCCCCTATTTTCAAAACCCCATGATTCGTGTTATTTCAAAAGGGCACCATTTGTAGGATTTATTAGGGTAATGCAGTTTAGTTATCGTTATGTCTTGTATTCCGTTCATTATTGCTGTTCGCTCCGCATCGCATACTTATGTTATAATTTCTTATTGAAATGTTGATATCATGCTGTTAGGACACCAGCACCATTACCGATGATGCGTATGTACCACATACACTTACTTGCCGGCTCACACACATCTTCATCGGTAATTGCCATGCCACGTACACTTTAGAAATACTATTGCATTGGCGTAGGTTGTTAGCTAATAATTTAGACATGATATTAGTGTACTTGCCTTATATGCTAGATTAGACATTGTAGTTATTACTTGTTACATCATGCATGATATTATTCATGGATTTTTATGCCTATATGCACAGTTTACATGTTATTGAGGATTGGATTCGGATTTCCATGAGATTTTCTGGATTTGGGGGAAAACCGCAAAACTTATATAAACTTCTTTTCTCTCTTTAAAATAAAAAGTTCGGTTTTCCCATGATGTATGAGTCGTCCACCATGAGTTTGCTGATGGATTTGGAAACCCGATTCGAGGAGACGGATGAACCGTTTCTGGTACATGGTGGACCCGGTAAGGTACCCCGGGGCAAGAAGCGCGTGATGATGACGATGTGAGCCTGGCAGGGGAGCACTACCTACCGGTGATTTTACCCGACGCGTCGGATATCCGGAGGATACCGTCGTGGTCTTGAGATGGATGGTAGGGGCCGGTCTGGACTGACGGTGCCCTAGATATTATGATCGAGACATTGAGATTTCGAGATTTTGAGGTACAGAGACTGTGATACAGAGATACCGAGATATTAGGATTATGTTTTGTGCCGATGCTAGGCACTGTTTTATGCTGATTTCATTATGATACCTCATTTTAAAAATACAAAGGAAATCTCACTAAATTATGAAAACAGTTCTTCATTTACATGTATTCTGTTTTCATGCATTCATACCTCATTCATATGATATATTGGTACCCTTGGGCACTGACACGGGCACATGAGATTACACTCGGGTTAGATATTTACCCTAGCATTGTTATAGGCTGCTGGTTATATATTTTTGAGGATATATTATGATCGTATGACCTAGGATTGCGTCATACATGCGATTTCTGTTCGTAGATGTATTCTATTCACGAGTTGGCAACTCACCCCCGTCGAGCCCCAGTTTCTTGCAGGTTTGCCGTACTGGTTTCATTACGGCTTTGCGGGCACAGTTTCGTTCGGGTGACTTGCTAGTAGGTGGGTTTATTGGTATCGTACCCATCATATTACCTTGTATTATATTATTCAGTTGTATCTAGTAAATTCCATCAACCAAACATGTACTTATTTGAGATAGAGACCACTGTTGATTATTCTATCGACCTTAGAGTCGCGCTGTGTATTTTTACGGATTTCTTGTTGTTATGAGTTTCTATTTGAGTTTTGATCCTCGCCCTTGGCGTTCTATATTATATTGCTTATGTGGTTGTGGTCGTCGATTGACGAAGAGCTAGCTCCCGCTTGGGGATGCCTTTTTATTGATTTCGTATACTATTCATGTTGTATCCCGTTTGGGAGCCAGTATTTACAAAGGAGACTCTGCCGAAATTTTCAGGAAATACTTGATGTTTTAAAACTGCATAACTCGGCTTATGCTATTAAAACTACTTGATTTTAAATTGGTTTTCCTTCACTCTACTACTTTTCTTGGTTTGGATTTCTGGGTTTTCGGTTTACTTAGATTACGTACGCCTTGAGACGTTCGTAGTTTAAGTGCCGGTCATATTCCGTACTTTCGGGCCGTGACAAAGTTGGTATCAGAGCGTTAGGTTTTACCTTCGGAGCGTAGGATGACCCTTGGTTGATGGAATAGGTGACTAAAGTAGAGTGACGTACCGTTGGTATGTTCCGCGGCATATTTACGACACGCCACTCCACTTAAGAAGCCTTAGGATGTACATTTCCTTGTTCAGTATCATATTCATTCCTAATCTAGCTTCATCGGTACCAGTTTGGTTTTGCTGCCACGATTACGGGCAGGGAGAGCTACGTCTAGAGTTGCAGTCAGCACGAGCTCGTCACGAACGAGGACTGACCAGGGCGTGATCCCGGCGACACACTATTGTAGAGATGTGTCCTTTGATTGTGTTTTGCGCCACGAGCGTTGGATGGATCGCTGTTTGAGACTTCTCGGACGTGCAGATTAGCACTAGAGGATTGAGCCACTGACAGAGGCCAGCCAGATTTTGATGACCGTTGGTGTATTGCTTACTCACGATGATTGAGGCATGGTTCAGCATGCAGACGAGTGAGCCAGTTATTGCTACGAACGACGAGATATCGCCCCAGATGTTGGAGCTATTGCAGTACAAGTTGTACGAAGAGATGATAGAAGGTCGCTAGTCACCGATGATGAATGACTAGGACACATGGATTGTTCGCTACCCCGATGCGAGGTCATCAGATAGATTGATTCCAGCTAGAGGCGACTTCACGCAGATTCGTTGAGAGTCAATTGAGACGATCGAATGTCAGGAACTTATTTTCCAAGTTTAAAGTATACGGAAAGACATGCAGGTGATTCTATGGACCCTCTAGAAGAATGAAACCCTAACTCGACTTAATGACCGTGTGAAAGCCTTTGAACTTTAGGGTTGCGGCGGTTCCGCGGTGCCATTAGTGAGGCTTGGGTTTGCCCTTCTACGGCTGGACCACTGATGCTGTGGTATGTACGCGATACTATCATACTGTACTCAAGATGTTGAGATCTTGGGGGATTATGAGGTTTTGACGAATCGAGCGAATGGTTTGACTTCATTCGGATGCTAGATGGTGAGATGCATTTCTTGGGAGACTCCAGATACGAGGATAGCCGTTGGAGCCCAGTCCATGCAGCCACGACGAGACGAGTCTCTGAAGCAGTCGACATTAGAGAAAAGTGGAGTAAGAGGTATGCGCAAGTTCTGGATGGGATGACGTTCCACTCCGCCGACATCAGAAATACGATGCGCATACCGAGGCATTGTAACTGGATATACCTTCTAGAAGGAGTCGCGATGAGTATGCAGTCGTTCCAGAGCAAGATGCAGATATAGGAACGGACGATGACTTCCGAACAGTTGGCAGAGACGAGACATGGAAGAGACCGTGAGCAGGATTCTTTCCAGGACACTGCTGCAATGATACTTGCACCCAGGATCAGATGTGTCACGTACATTCAGAGAGCCAGAGGCCGACGCCAGTAAAATGCTGTCTTATGAGTGGTCGTGATGATTGACCAAGAGATGACCAGAGAAGTGCCAGAACGGGATCGTCCCCGTTAGCGCACCTGACAGGACCGATGAGCCGATGGACTGAAAGATTGGTAATTCACAGTGAAGACCTTGACCCAGGAGTGGACATGGTTACGCACGCCAGCAGGACAGAGTTCATGATCATCGACGAGACGTCCTACTAGTGACCGCGACGGTTGGCCGAGATTCTTAGAGGATGCGCTTGAGCGATACTGTTCCGCCATTATTGATTTCGATGTTTTGGATGATTTATTCGTATGATTTGATTTTGATGATTGAGGATTTACGATCCTTGCACAGTGTTGCACTTGATATCGTTTTCGTGCTTGGTTTCACATGTTTGTGATATTACGGTTTTAGACATTTGAGTTGGTTTTGTGCGTATGCACGCACACGATTTGGTTCCTGCACTCTGTATAGTTATATATGCTTGCAGTACAGTGATACGCCTTTTGTGCACTTAGATGCATTGGACTTTGATTTCGATGGTGATGTTCGATATTTGTTTTGTGCACCATGTGCACTTGATTGGTTTTTGCGCATGTTCGGTGCTTGATATTGGATTTCATGATTTCGTGCATGTCAGATGCACCTGATTTTGCTGTCAGGCACACATGTTGCCTACGACAGATGTTTCGTGCACACCCGACGCACTTAGATGTTGTTTCTGTGCGCATGTATGACACATTCATGGATTTTGATTTCCGTGCGCACCAGACGCACGTAGCATTCATATGCATATTTTGGGATTGATTTCGTATAGAGCAGTACGTTTTTATTATATTGCTATGTGTTTTCGTACTGAGCAGGACTAGTCAGAGGACAGTACCTGAATATATTTTGCATGCATTGATAGTTATTGAAGGGATTTCCAAAAAGCGAGCTATAGCCTCAGTATTTACCTACGTGTCTGATATGACACGAAATGTTTAAAACAAGGAGACCCTTCTAAATTGTTTCCAAAACGGCGGAACGTACATTTCAAATAAAGGTATATATGTATATAGTTATTTTCTTATGATAGACGTCCGCCACTGTGCAGTGTTATACGCGTTGCACAGCGACTTAAAGAGATTTGGCTTGCATTTCCTTCAGATACTTACAGATATAGATTCGATATTTACATGTATAGTTTTGAGTTATATCATATTGATTTTGCTTTGGATTTGGTATTGATGTCTTCCCCATGACTCCGATGATTGCGGGATGCTTGACGAAGTTCTGATTTCAGTTATATGCTCATTTTTCATGCGCATGCGTTGCCCTACGTTTTGTTTTATGTATTTATGATTTCGGAGCCCCGGCGATTTGATGGTTTTGGCTGAAATATTTTAGTATTTGGGGGAAGTTTTAATTTAAATTCGGGGACCGAATTTCTTTAAGGGGGGAAGATTGTAACGTTTTGAAAATCGTTTCGGTGAATTTTCGAAAAAACGGTAAAATAAGGGTGTTTTCTGTAAAAAGTCAAAATGCAAATATCTTTATTATAAAATTAAATATACATATTCTAGCTATATAATTGTTAGTATTTGGTGTTTATTGAGCCACTGCTAAAATTTCAAATTTTCTGAAAATTTTTCCGTTTTAAGGTAAAATAGTCAGTATTTTCCGTTTTAACCCGATTGTGATCAAACGTCCGTAAAAACTTACCGGCACCTAGTTTAGCTAAAATAAAGCTAGTGCGCAAACTTTGGGGGTATATGGAAGGTTTTGGTTCAAATAAAATTTTTCCCAAATAAAATATTATTTTAAGCGGTACATTGTGCACGTAAATCGAGAAATTCCCTATTTTCTACTCTTGGCCGAATTCTTTGAGGGGGGATTCATTTGGATGGTTGAGTCATGGTTGTAAAGTTTTTGGAATTGATGAGGTGTTATTTGACTCATTTGGTGCATTATTAGAAGCTTTAATTTACTTTTGGAAATGGATAATTTATTATTTGGTGTGCTCACCCCCTCCACCTTATGGCCAGCACATTATTTCAGCCCTTCATTATGAATGGCCGCCCCCCCCCCCCCCACATGATCGGCATAGCAAACCAATTGTTTATATTAATTAGGCTATGGCTTCATTCAATATGATTCATTCTCCATTTTACATTCCTCATTCCACAGAGCAAGAAAAATGAGCTCATCACTTTGGCCGAGCCCCCCAAATCTGTCCCATCTTTTTCCTTCCTCAATTTCTTCATCTCAAAGCTCATTTTATCTCCAAAATTCCTTCAATAAATCCACAAAACTCCTAAATAAAAGTAAACCCATCATTTCCCTTCACAAATCTAGCTTGGATCTACAAGAAAAAACATCATTTTTGGAGGAAAAAAATGATGGATCTAGTTGCTTGTTTGTGTTCTTGAAGAGGTATAATTTTCAAAACTTAATCTTTATGTAATATGTTTAAATCTTTATTTAGCTATTTAATTGGTTATTATAGCTTTTAAACTCTTGATTAATTCATTATTCGCAATTTTTAGGAAATTCAAGTTAGGGTAAAACTTGGTAAAGTGTTTAATGTTAAATTGTGTTTAAGGAAACTTATTCTAGTGATGGAATATGATAATTATTGTTAATTACTACTTTGTCTAATTGAGTTAATTAGCATACTAGGTTTTTATAAATCATTTTTGGGCAAGATTAAAAATTATGAAAATGGTTTGGATCACTAAATTAAGTTATTTTGTGTTGTTGGAAATTACTAGAATTGTTAAAGTTCTAGTTTTGTGTTAAAATGAGCTGAAATGATATAATTTGCTTACTAGCTTTTCGACATAATTTGGCGTGGGTTTTAGATGAAATTGGAAATGACGTAAATATTAATACCTACAATATTTATTATGTTTATAAATGTGTATTTGTATTATTGGGTTTCAATGTGGCAGTTTTCATGTATAGAGACCCTATTTAAGGGTTTCGACTATGTTTATGGTATTTGGATTCTTGGTTTTGAGTTTGGGATGTTGTACTTGGCCGTTGGATGTTTGTACGTCAACGACAAGTGTAGTTGATTGTTTTGGATGTGTAAGCTATAGGTTCTAACCTATGAACGCACCACAT